>CM054058.1:137119508-137311435 GCA_028641055.1 Alopecurus myosuroides
TTCAGTGCAACGATTAACAAATGCCTCGCTATGGTCTCAGAAAACTCGAATTTGAGGGAGCAAATGTATGATACAAAGTGGACTGCCTTAAATGGAGAAGTAAGAGAAAAAATCGAGCTTGAGAGGAAAAAGATGAAGCCGCCAAGATCTAAGCCAAAGCTTCTATGATCGTAGCCCATACGGAAATAATCAAGACAATTTGAGCTCAAAAAAATTGAAGAGGATTCGAATATTTTTACCGGCCGACATGTCGACCATGAAACCAACGACGAAGGCTTGATATAGGATAAATATTCCACGCATCTTGCATGAAATGGGCCTTGCACCGGCGGCGACAAAAGAGACAACACTTCCATATAATTTATATGCATTTAATGTTATAATATGTGGTGGTTGGACATGGTGGCATGTTTGGAGGCACATATTTTAAATTTAGACTATATTCGTAAAAACAAGCTGAAAATCTGTTAAAATGGCTTATATGTGCGTCCACTAGATGCATCCGGCTCTGATAAGTCGGCAACCGATGCTCGACCATCCGACACAACTGCAGAACTGGACATTTCGGAACGTCGTTCGAGACGATGCTCTAAGAGCATCTCCAACCATGGTGAAAGTATAGTATAGGCACCTAGAGGGGGTGAATAGGTGCTACGGCAAATTTTAATTTTTCTCAAATTTAGGCTTGACAAGAAAGGTAAATTCTCTAGATAGTGCAACTAGTGATGAATTTACCTATATGACAAGACAAGCAATCAATGCAACAAGTACAAGTAAGTAAAGAGAGGGAGGAACGAGGTAACCGATGGAAGCACACGGAGACACGATGTATTTCCGAGTTCCTCCTTTTTAGGGGAGTACGTCTCGTTGGAGGGGTGTGAGCTCGCCACAAAGGCCTACTCAACGCCACTAAGGCTTCACCCTATTCTCCGATGAACTTCGCCACAAAGGCCTAGTTCACCTTCCACTATAGAACCCCTTTGAGGCGGGGATCAAATCCTTTACAAACACCTTGGGGCACACACCCACAACTTAATTGGGGGCTCCCAACAACTCTTGAATCACCAACTAGAAACAACATGCCTAGGTTCTCCACAAGAGGAAACCCTAGGCAAGATCCCTCGAGCTAGAGAGGGGGAAATGAAGAACGGGTCGGTGAAGATGTTGATCGGGGCCTTCTCCTTCAATCCTCCAAAGATCTTCAAGATTGGGTGGAGGGATTGGGAGTTATGAGGGATTTGGTGAGTTCTTAAATGCTCATCAATGCTAAGGGGAAGAACTAGATCTTGAGGAAGAAGAGGAGGGCTATTTATAGTCCCTCCTCACAACTAGTCGTTGTGCAGGAAAAAAGGTACCGGAATATCCGGTCCAAGTTTGGACCGGAATATCCGGTTAGTTTGCTCCACGCAGAACTGCAGTGCTGGACCGGATTATCCGGTTGATCTGAAATAATCCGGTACAAATAATCCGGTAGATGCCAGTACGCAAATCTTCTAGTCCTTAGCCATTTTTCCACTTCCTCAACTGCAACCGGAATATCCGGTATAGATATGAAATATCCGGTACAAATAATCCGGTTGACTCCAGTAGCTCAAAACTTCCAGTCCTTAGCAATTTTTCGCAGCAACCGGAATATCCGGTCCGGGATGAATAATCCGGACCAAATAATCCGGTTGACTCCAGTAGCTCAAAACTTCCAGTCCTTAGCAATTTTTCGCAGCAACCGGAATATCCGGTCCGGGATGAATAATCCGGACCAAATAATCCGGTTGACTCCAGTAGCTCAAAACTTCCAGTCCTTAGCAATTTTTCGCAGCAACCGGAATATCCGATCCAGGATGAAATATCCGGTCCGAATAATCCGGTTGATTCCAGTATGCGAAATTCTCAGTCCTTAGCCATTTTTGAGCTCCTTTCTCAGCAACCGGAATATCCGGTCCAGGATGAATAATCCGGTCCGAATAATCCGGTTGAGTTCTGTCCCAAAAACCTCAGGCCAAACTTCACCGACTTTTCAGTGCTCGATGCCGATGTTAAGTATAACACCTGCACACTAAACACCTCGATAAATAATGTACTTAGTATTGTTAACTAACACACAAAACACTGGGAAAACGAAATGCACTTTCAATCTCCCCCTTTTTGGTGTTAGATGACAATACTAAGATTTGCAATAAACCTTGACAGTAATCATGCTTGAAACAAGATGAAAATCTCTCCCCCTATCTCTATGCATATATTTTGTTTGCCTCAAACGCAAATGGATGCAATGATGTATAGGAAGAGATTTTCAACAAGTAGCAAACACGACAATGAGACAACATCACCAATATGTTGAGTGTAAAGAAGTATATACCTTGTGCGAGAACGATATATCCAAGAATAACCAAGCACAATCATAGATAATCTCCTCAACATATCCGATAGATAACCAACACACCATAAATGGATAACCATGATAATATCCAGATAACCAATAGTCACACACATAATAGCACACATAGTTTTAAACGACAATAAACGACAAGTTCACAAGCACGACAAATGAAGATAAAATGGACACAAGCTCTCAAAGGAAGGATGCTTGTGCCCGAACCCATGCAAATCCCGTAGTCTATAATAGCTACTTCTCCCCCTTTGGCATCGAGACACCAAAAAGGAGGGAAATAGCCAACTAACGCCCCAGACACGGTCTAAGCATCCGACTCATCTCCAGACCCCTGCTCATCATCAGACTCCTCCTCATCAGCAGCAGCATCATGAGCTCGTGAAGCAGTCTCCCGAGTAGACCTGAGGGCCGCCTCAATGCTCTCCCAAGGAGTGAAATCCTCAGCAGACCAAGCAGAGTAGGACTGAGCATCAAGAGGAGCAGGAACATCACCAGTGCCACCACTCACGTGATGGAGAATCTGACGCTGAGAGCTGGCCAAATCAGTGTCCCTGCGATACGCCCTGTACTGTTCCTTGTGAATGTCCAGCTTCATACAGAGCACGTTGCGCTGAAACCAGGATAGCTTCCTGACGTTGCGCAAGGTGGTGAGATCAGACACAGGCACCCTGGGAGCAGACTGAGAGCTAGAAGGACCACCCATAGAGGAACCACCCTCAAATGGAGCACTCTGAGAAGCAGCCACAGTCTTCACCTTCCTCTTGACATACAGCTTCCTCACCTTGTGCTCAACCATGGGTAGCTCGGTGTACTCCTTCCTCATCTCATACTTGATAAGCATCATGATATAGGGAGCATAGGGTATGGTGTAGCCACCAATCATAGCAGCATAGAGCTCGTGAAAGATGATGTCCATCACATCCACAGTATATGAGACAGCTGGGTCCTCTTCCTCCATACACTCCTTAGCCAGAATCAGAAGGTTGCACAGAGGGGTGGTGAGAGCATCGTTGTTACCTCCACTCGGCACAAGGAAAGCTCTGAAGATACGCACCAGCTGATCATAAAGAGGAAGCAGTCCCTCAAGTCCCCCAACAGTGAAACCAGGGGCATAAAGCTCAGCCATGGACACCTCCCTCCTCGGCCTATCAACCTCATGGACGCGGTGACCAAGAGGAGGGTGCTCGCTGTAAGAGTATCCAAGACGCCGAGCAAACCTCTCAAAAGATGCTTCACAAGGTGTATCTCCAGACATCCACTTAAGACGGGTCACAATATCACCAGTGGAGTACACGAGGGTGGACATAAACTGCATCACCAGCTGCGTGTTGTAGTTGCACTGGGTCTCCATGAGCTTCACCAAACCGAAGCGCTCAACAATACTGGCTGCATCAGCAAACTCATCCTTGGCCTTGAGAGCGGCATGGTCATATGGATGCATAGGGCGGCACGGATAGCGGTAGTCACAATAGATGTCAGTGTAAATGTAGGACTGCTCCAGATTCCAGAAACGAGGATCAATGTTGCCAACCCTCGGAGAAAGATAGGCATCCTGCTTTCTGAGCTCATTGAACTCCTGAGTCGGAATGTCGGTCTTATAGTTGAGCCGAGGTTTCCTCTTGTTGCGGGTAGACACTAGCTTCTTGCGCTTCGGAACGCTCCGATCGTGATCACCATCTGTGAAACAAGATAGAATAGGAAAAGCACAAGATGAGTACACTAGTGTCATACAACGAATACAATCATACATAGAAACGATAGAGGAGATTACAGGAAACAATCGAGGTAGAAATCTGGGAAAGATCCATTTGGGGCTGCCCTTAAAACAGTACTGGACTTAGCCGGATATTCCGGTTCAAAACTGAACCGGATATTCCGGTTACCCGGATATTCCGGTTCAGTCGTGGACCGGATATTCCGGTAAATTGCGGAACAGCACAAAATCAACCTAGATCTCAGATTTCCACATGGATTGCAAACAAGTAATCTACTCTATGATTTCTAGCATGTATGGGGGGTCCTCTTCGGAACGAAATCTACCAAGCAAGCCAACAAAACACACATCCATGGAAGGTGAGGTTATAGCACCAAGATTCAAGAGATTTGAACAATACCGGGATCCATGGAGAGAAAAGCTTGGGTAGAATCGTTCCAAAACGCGAGGAGATCAAGATCCGGGTCAAATCTCCAAGATCTTGCGGAGGAAACGGCCCGGGAGGCCAAGAACCACGGCGGCGGCGATTTGGTGGAGAGGAGCGGACGGGAAAGAGGGCAAGAACTGCCCCTCCCCGTCGGGCTCCAGGTTATATGGATTTCGCCGAACCGGATATTCCGGTTCAAGTTTGAACCGGATATTCCGGTACAGCCGGATATTCCGGTTCAAAACTGAACCGGAAATTCCGACTGCCTCCAGATTCGAAATTTCCTCGTTTTCAACGGACAACACTAGTGCTTAGAAAGAAAGGCTTTTTGAGAGAAAGGCTTAGGATAGAATTACCAAACTGAGACTAGTACTTATCCCTCTCAAGAGCAAGAAGCAACCAACTAAAAATACCAATTGAGTGGGATTTTCCTAGGAAGAAACACTTAGCCGGGAAAAACACACAAAATGCAATGAAATGACAAGTAGAAAAACCCAACTAAGATCCAACTCTTCGCAATGAAGAGGTTGGTGGCTGAAGCCACCATGTAAGAGTTCTTGGTATGCAACCGCGAAGATATATCTTGGGGGCATTGCCAAAACTCAACATTGAAGCTCACAATTCAACATTAGAAAAAGAGAGATCACAATGAATTTTTTCTATGGGCATAATGGGGGGAGGGAGAATCCAATGTGTTAGGATAGCACTCCCCCTATGTCCATGCCTACATCTAAGCTCGAACACGTTTCATCTATAGGGGTGTGCGCAAGATAGTCAAGCCAAACTCCTTGAATCAATCACATTTAGCTCATTCCTCAAGAACATGAACCTTGCATCATCAAGTGGCTTCGTGAAAATATCCGCAAGATTGTCCTTGGTGGGCACATAACCGAGTGCAATGTCTCCTCTCGCCACGTGATCACGGATGAAGTGGTGGCGAATCTCAATGTGCTTCGTCCTTGTGTGTTGCACCGGATTGTATGCAATCTTGATAGCACTTTCATTGTCACATAGAAGAGGTACTTTGTCCAAATGAACTCCATATTCCTTGAGAGTTTGCCTCATCCATAGCAATTGGGTGCATGCACTTGCGGCGGCAACATATTCCGCTTCGGCGGTGGAGAGAGAGATGCAATTTTGTTTCTTCGAGGACCAACTTACAAGGGACCTACCAAGGAATTGGCAAGCCCCCGAGGTTGACTTCCTATCATCTTGATCACCCGCCCAATCGGAATCCGTATATCCATTGAGAGTAAATTGTGCCCCCTTTGGGTACCACAAACCAAATCTTGTGGTATGAACCAAATAACGAAAGATTCTATGAACCGCCATTAGATGGCAATCCTTAGGAGCCGCTTGATACCTTGCACACACACCTACACTCAAAACGATATCGGGCCTAGATGCACAAAGATAGAGCAAAGAACCAATCATAGAACGATAAAGCTTTTGGTCCACATCCTTACTCCCTTTTGGATTGCGTGATAGATGACACTTGACTTGCATAGGAGTGGTTTTGATCTTTGCCTCTTGGAAGTTAAACCTCTTGAGCATGTCTTGAGTATACTTGGCTTGAGAAATGAAGGTACCACGGGCCAATTGCTTGATCTCAAAGCCAAGGAAGAATTTAAGCTCACCCATCATAGACATCTCGAACCTGTCAGTCATAAGCTTAGAGAACTCATTATTGAAAGCTTGGTTAGTTGAGCCAAAGATGATATCGTCCACATAGAGTTGGCATATGAAAAGCTCTCCCTTTACTCTCTTGGTGAAGAGAGTGGGGTCAATCTTCCCAACTTCGAAACCACGATCATCTAACAACTCCCTAAGGTGCTCATACCAAGCACGAGGTGCTTGTTTGAGACCATAGAGAGCCTTGTCAAGTTTGTAAACGTGGTTGGGAAAGTTGAGATTCTCGAACCCCGGAGGTTGCTTAACATATACCTCCTCTTTTAGTGGACCATTCAAGAAAGCACTTTTCACATCCATTTGTTGCAATTTGAAATTGTGTGAGGAAGCATAAGCAAGGAGGATACGGATGGACTCAAGGCGAGCCACGGGCGCATAATTTTCATCAAAGTCAATGCCTTCAACTTGGGTGTAACCTTGAGCGACCAATCTTGCCTTGTTCCTAATGACAATGCCATTCTCATCTTGCTTGTTCTTGAATATCCACTTGGTGCCAATAACATTGTGGCAATCCTTGGGTTTCTCAACCAATCTCCAAACCTTGTTGCGCTCAAAGTTATTGAGCTCATCATGCATAGCTTCAACCCAATCGGAGTCCTCAAGAGCTTCATACACTTTCTTAGGCTCCACCATAGAGATATGAGCTTGATGCTCACAAAAATGAGCCAATTGCCTTCTAGTGGATCTTCTAGCTTGAACATCCTCCAAGACCTTGTTATCTTGGGCATCAATTTTCTTCAAAACTCTTCTTATCCTTTTGATGCGACGGGCTTCGATCTCCTCATTATTGCGAGGAGGGATCACTTGATCATCTTGATCATTTGGGTCCCCATCTTGACCAACATGGCCTTGATCATCAACATTGTCATCAACAATATCTTCAATACTAGCTTAATCTTGAGAAGAGGATGACGAGGAAGAATGATCTTGGCCTTGATCTTGACTCGCATTAGTGAGAGGAGTGGGTACGACTTGCGGAGTCACTTGATCAATGAGAGGAGGGTCTTGAATATGTTCTCGGTTAGGTGTAGTAGGTGGCTCCTTGGCTTGATCTTCAAATGTAGAGGAGGGCTCCACTTGGGTAGAGCATAGTCCTTCTCGAGTCGCCATAAGGTGTCCCTCGATGGGGCGGAAGAATCCCACACCCATCCTTCCTATGGCTTCTTGAGGCATTTCAACATCTACATTTGAAACATGAAATTGCGCCACTTGGGAGCCGTCATTTTCCTCGAACACCACACTACAAGATTCTATGACAATCCGTGAGGCTTTGTCATAGACTCTATAAGTGTGGGATTCGGCACCGTAACCAAAAAAAATACCCTCAATAGTTTTGGATTGAAATTTCGACAACCTAATACCCTTGATCAAATAGAAGCACTTACAACCGAATACACGGAAGTAGGATACGTTGGGCTTGTTGCCGGTGAGGATCTCATATGGGGTCTTGCACAAGCCTTTGCGGATGTAGAGGCGGTTGGAGGAGTGGCATGCGGTGGATACGGCCTCGGCCCATAAATATTGGGGAGAAGAGTACTCCGCCAACATGGTCCTTGCCATATCCAAGAGAGTGCGATTCTTCCTTTCGGCAACACCATTTTGTTGAGGAGTGTAAGTGGCGGAGTATTGGTGACGAATGCCTTCTTCACTAAGAAATTCATTCAATGTATAGTTCTTGAACTCCGACCCATTATCACTCCTAATAGCCATGATTTGCACATTGTGTTGACGTTGCACTTCGTTGGAGAAGTCGATGATGGTTTGTTGAGTCTCACTCTTGCACTTGAAGAAATAAACCCAAGTGTATCTTGAATAATCATCGACAATCACCAAGCAATACTTCTTGACGCCAAGACTTGCCTCGGGCACGGCACCAAAGAGATCAACATGAAGAAGTTCCAAGATCCTCTTTGATGAGATAATAGTCTTGGCCTTGTGCACAATGTCATGCATCTTCCCTTCAACACACGACCTACAAACGCGATCCTTTGCAAAGGAAACATTTTCTTTTAGTCCAACAATAAGGCCACTTTTGTGAAGACTTTGCAAAGTTCTCATGTTGACATGGGATAGTCGGCGATGCCATAACCATCCCAAGTCCCGCCTTCCCGAAAAACACATTGCTTGAGTGTTGGTTGACTTCGAAAAGTCTACCACATACAACTCATTTCAACATGTCCCACGTGAGCGACGTCAAGAGTCCTTGCTCCTCAAAAGGACCACAATATCACCATCAAAGAAGACGGAGAACTCCATCTTACTAAGAGAGCGGACGGAAAGTAAATTGTAACCAAGGGATTCGACAAGCATGACATTCACGATAGTGATATCGGGAGCCACCACAACCTTGCCAAACCCGGATACCTTAGACTTGGACGAGTCCCCATAAGTGACGTTGCTTGGATGTCATTTGGTCGCAACTCCGTCACTGGTTCTTTGCTTCCGGTCATATGATTAGTGCATCCACTATCAAGAATCCATTTAGTCCCACCGGAAGCATAGTCCTGCAAGAGATCATTGACTAGAGTTAGGACCCGAGTTGGGTCCCTTCATGTTAGCAACAAGGGTCTTTGGAACCCATATAGTGTAGTCAATAAAACCCTCAATAGGACCAACATATTTAGCTTGCACAACACCATAATAATCAACATATAAGAAATGGTGTGGGTTGTTAGTTCCCGCGGAGGAGCTACGAGTAGTGTTGTCCCTCATGACAATACCACCCGAAGCACCATGTTTCTTCTTCTTCTTGTTGTTCTTCTTCTTGTTCCTTTTCTTGGCTACATATCCAAGGCCTTGCTTGCCCACTTGTTGCCTTAGAGCACTCACTTGTGGTCTAGAAATGACCGCATTAGTGCTTGAGGCAACCACTTGTGGAGTGGCGAGCACCACCTTTTCAACTTGAGTGCTTTTGCCCTTGAGCCTTGCTAGCTCATCCTTCAACCTAGCATTTTCTTCAATAATATTTGCATGATCACAAGAAGAAGTAGAAGTGCTAGGATGGTTAGCTTGAGTAAGTTGAGTTTGAAGTTGTTCATGCAACTCTTTGAGGGATGAGTGTTGGCTTTCCAAAGCTTTGTGAGCAATGGTTAGCTTTTCAAACTCCTCGGTTAGTTTACCATGACCAACCCCAAACTCTACTTTATCCTTTTTAGCCTTTTTATATTTAGCAATAGCAAGATCACGTTCCTTAATGATTTTAGAGACAAGTTCATTATGAGTGGTTTCAATAGTTTCAAGTTCATCCTCTAGAGAAACTCTACCATTATGCTCTTCTTCAAGAGTCATTGAGAGAGATGCAATTTCATCCGCATCCCTTCTCTCAATCTCACCTTTCTTCTCAAGGGCCTCTTGGGCCTCTCCCAATTGCCTCATGAGATGCTCAAAGTACTTCTTGGTATCTCCTTGCATGTTAGACATAAAACGGTCCAAGGAGGCTCTTTCCTCTTCTTCTCTAAGACAAGCAATATGTTCTAGTTCACTAGGGGTCTTAGAGTTAGGAGAAGATGATACCTCCGTGGCCTTAGCCATGAAGCACTTGGCATCGCGTTGAGGAAGATTTTCATTGGGGGATTCAAAGAGAGATGACGAAGATGGAGTGGAGGCAATAGCTAGAGCGGCCACTTCACTTGTCGTTTCTTCTTCTTCATCACTCCCGGAATCATACTCCTCTTGAGTCAAGAGCACAAACTTGGTAGGAGTCTTCTTGTTGAAAGGTTTCTTCTTGAAATGAGGTTTCTTGTATTCAACCTTGGATTTGTCCTTGCGGATTAGCTTGCCGCTATGGTTCTCTCTATTCTCATAGGGGCACTCCGCAATGAAATGGTACTTGTCTTGGCAATTGAAGCAAGATCTCACTTTTTGAGCCCCATCATTACCATAACGAGACTTGGTCTTCTCCTCAACAAACTTCTTGCCTTTTGGGGGATTGTTCCAAAACTTTTGCACGGTGAGAGCTATTAGATCCTTTAGAACGGGATCATATTCTTGTTCCTTCAATGGAGGCAATGCTTCTTCACCATCTTCATCATTCTCAACTTCTCTTGTCAACACCTTGGCCTTCAAAGCAACGGAAGCTCCTTGATGCATTCCAATGGCCCTAGCACGGTTGTCAAGAGCATTCTTGGTTTGCACTTTGTAGGAGCTCAACTCTTGCATGACTTGGGTAGAGGTCATGGTGGAGAAATCATGTCTCCCTTGAATGCTCTTCATATCCGTGCCCTCGAAAGGCATCACGGCAATTATGAACTTCCTCTTGATCCAAGCATCATCAATATGTGTTGCACCCGCATTAGAGAAAGCGGTGGCAAGAGATTTGAGCCTCCGATACATGTCAACGTGATCTTCTCCATCACGCATGAAGAATCCTTCGGCCTCATTGGTCAAGGTGTCATAGCGATTTCTTTGCATGCTTTCATTCCCAACAAACATGACGACAAGGGCATCCCATGTCTCTTTGGCGGTGGAGAAGTGTTGAAGATGCGGCATGTGGTTGGGGCCCACGGCTTGATGAAGGATGGACAAAGCGGTGTAATTGAGTTGGAAATCTACAACCTCTCTTCTTGTGAGATTCTTGGGATCATATGGCTTGTATCCATCACGAGTGATTCTCCAAAGATCTATACAAGAAGAGTTCAAGTGAGTCTCCATGTAGTATTGCCATTCACGAAAAGAATATGCATCAATTTTAGGTGGATCTCCCCTAGGAATTATATGAGGAAACGGGATGGGAGGATCGGGAGAATATTGGCCTTCAACGGCATGATATCCTTCCTTTCCATTCACACCCTTCTTAGCGGATTGTTCGGCGGAAGCAGTTTTAGGTGGTTCACCATCAACCCCAATCTTGGCACCCTCCGTTTCCGGAGGGGATGAGTCGACCACCTCCGGTTCCTTGGCTTTGAGGAGTGTTGTCATGAGTAGACGCAACTCCTCAAATTTAGTGTCTATGGATGAGGTCAATGATTCTCTCAAAGCATTGAGATCATTCATGGACACATTTCCTTCGGACGGAGCGTCATCCTCATCACCCATACTTAAACTCTTAGGCGGTTAAGCCCGATAGAAGAGCCGAGGCTCTGATACCAATTGAAAGTATAGTATAGGCACCTAGAGGGGGGGTGAATAGGTGCTACGGCAAATTTTAATTTTTCTCAAATTTAGGCTTGACAAGAAAGGTAAATTCTCTAGATAGTGCAACTAGTGATGAATTTACCTATATGACAAGACAAGCAATCAATGCAACAAGTACAAGTAAGTAAAGAGAGGGAGGAACGAGGTAACCGATGGAAGCACACGGAGACACGATGTATTTCCGAGTTCCTCCTTTTTAGGGGAGTACGTCTCGTTGGAGGGGTGTGAGCTCGCCACAAAGGCCTACTCAACGCCACTAAGGCTTCACCCTATTCTCCGATGAACTTCGCCACAAAGGCCTAGTTCACCTTCCACTATAGAACCCCTTTGAGGCGGGGATCAAATCCTTTACAAACACCTTGGGGCACACACCCACAACTTAATTGGGGGCTCCCAACAACTCTTGAATCACCAACTAGAAACAAGATGCCTAGGTTCTCCACAAGAGGAAACCCTAGGCAAGATCCCTCGAGCTAGAGAGGGGGAAATGAAGAACGGGTCGGTGAAGATGTAGATCGGGGCCTTCTCCTTCAATCCTCCAAAGATCTTCAAGATTGGGTGGAGGGATTGGGAGTTATGAGGGATTTGGTGAGTTCTTAAATGCTCATCAATACTAAGGGGAAGAACTAGATCTTGAGGAAGAAGAGGAGGGCTATTTATAGTCCCTCCTCACAACTAGTCGTTGTGCAGGAAAAAAGGTACCGGAATATCCGGTCCAAGTTTGGACCGGAATATCCGGTTAGTTTGCTCCACGCAGAACTGCAGTGCTGGACCGGATTATCCGGTTGATCTGAAATAATCCGGTACAAATAATCCGGTAGATGCTAGTACGCAAATCTTCTAGTCCTTAGCCATTTTTCCACTTCCTCAACTGCAACCGGAATATCCGGTATAGATATGAAATATCCGGTACAAATAATCCGGTTGACTCCAGTAGCTCAAAACTTCCAGTCCTTAGCAATTTTTCGCAGCAACCGGAATATCCGGTCCGGGATGAATAATCCGGACCAAATAATCCGGTTGACTCCAGTAGCTCAAAACTTCCAGTCCTTAGCAATTTTTCGCAGCAACCGGAATATCCGGTCCGGGATGAATAATCCGGACCAAATAATCCGGTTGACTCCAGTAGCTCAAAACTTCCAGTCCTTAGCAATTTTTCGCAGCAACCGGAATATCCGGTCCAGGATGAAATATCCGGTCCGAATAATCCGGTTGATTCCAGTATGCGAAATTCTCAGTCCTTAGCCATTTTTGAGCTCCTTTCTCAGCAACCGGAATATCCGGTCCAGGATGAATAATCCGGTCCGAATAATCCGGTTGAGTTCTGTCCCAAAAACCTCAGGCCAAACTTCACCGACTTTTCAGTGCTCGATGCCGATGTTAAGTATAACACCTGCACACTAAACACCTCGATAAATAATGTACTTAGTATTGTTAACTAACACACAAAACACTGGGAAAACGAAATGCACTTTCACATGGATCTTAAAAACGGACCCCAAACTATCCGCGGGCAACCCCTTAAATGTTGTGATCTCCAGGCATTGCCCATAAATTCTCATTGCCAAATCCATGCATCCATGCAAGTAACTTCTTTGTACAAATGTTGCTCAATCTATCTAGTGCATAATGATAAACCATACATAGCAACTATAATTATAACTAAAATAGCTATAGTCCCCAATGCATAGTGGAGATGCATCTCCTTCTCTCTACATGGATCATGAACTTCTTCATCGTCGCCCGAGCTGCATCCGCCTTGCATTTGTACTCGTCGACAATGTCGGCTAGATGCAACTCCATCTTCATCTTCTCCTTTTCCATGCTCATCTTCTCTTTTGTATTTTCTTGCTCTCTTCTTCAATCTTCTTTATTTTCTCCTCCAACTTCCGGTTTGTATTTCGAACTTGCTCGAACTTCTCTCCAATCTTCTTATGTTGCTCGATTGTGAAGTTCAATTCCTCCAAGAAGACCAGCTTGCCCCGAAGGGAATTGTTCAGAATACAAATTTTTGATGATTTCTATATTTGAGCCGTACCAAATCAAATCCGATCGGATTGAACAATGGAGAGACATAACTCAAAATGTGAAGAACATACCGCGGTGGAGTCCGATGAGGCTCTGTACATAGGGAATGAGTCAGCCGAGTCCTCGGTGGTGTTCCAGAAAACCATGGTGGACGGAGAACTTTGGCAGCCGAACGGAGACCTAGGGTCCGACGAGCTCACAGATCGGGCCCCCGGGTGTGTGGAGAAAGCCGCGGAAGACCAACAGCGACTGGAGTAAGAGGCGGGATGCGGCAGACAAACTTGGGCGAAAATGGGGACAAATCCGGCAAAATGCAACGGCCCTCGAGCTCCGCTGCGGCCCAAACATGGTCAACGACAGGTCGCGTCGAGAATGCGGATGACTGCGGCACTTTGGTGACCGAAAGTGAGGGGCGGCGGAGATAGGCAAGAAAAGCGGAGCAAGGAGAACAAGAAGCCTGAGTGTGAAGAAGATGCTCTCATGGAGGAGTATTTGGTCCGATTTTACCTCGAAAAGAGTGGGTCCGCGCTGGCAGCGGCTGTGTGCCGGCCTTGTCCGGACGTGCCCGGGCGGCCCCAAACCCTCCCCCTCCCAACATATAGGCTGCCTTTGGGGTTCGCCGGTCATCCTGAACGCTTGGGCTCAGTTTAGGGGCACCAGTTAGGCGATAGTTTTCGGCCCATTCCTTACCCGAGCTGTCCTTCCGAATGTTTGGTTCAGTTTAGGATCCGCGATCGGAGATGCTCTAACCAGGGAGTTAACCGTCAAAACTGAATATTTCAAACATCTACTTGCATAACTGATCAACCACGGACGAGTACAGCTGTGTTGTACATGCGGGGCTCGAGGTGATATGCCAGACGTGACACGTCAAACGTGTGGGGTTTACCTCTTGTTCTACACGCTTGGTCTCACTCTTACTTGACCAGACGTCTGTTACTTTGACCAGACGAATACTGTACTACGGAGTCGTTGCTGCTGCGCATATCCACTATCCAGTGGAACAAAAATCTTCATCAATGGGAGCTCCCGTCATGGCGGCGCCAGAGCAAATCCATGGTTAGTTTATCTGGATGGTCGCATTTCTCATCGCGGTATTGCTTTGCGCTGGGTTGTTGTGCGCTAAAAAATCGCGTTTCCTTATATGCAGCGGCGAGATTGGGGATGAGATTCTTGATTTGAATGAAAGAAATGGAGGTAACTCGCATTGGCCGGTAGCCTGGTACCTTACGAAACCCCAACACTGGGAGAGGATATGATAACACCAATGGGAACAGAAGAAGTAGAGAACCTTGATGTGGAAAAGAGAGAAGAAGCTCCCGAGTGATTGGAGGCAGATGAGTTCAATAACGGCAATACAGGTTCAGACGTAGAGACAGTTCGTCGGAAAAATACAACAGACTCGCCATCTTGGCCAAAGAGGTACACTAATATGGCCGAAAGGTTGAGATCCTGGTATTAATAAGGCACACTACCGAGAATGTAGATAAATTTTTTCCTTCATTTATTTAGGAATATGTGGTCTTGGCACACTTCAATATTAAAACTGTTAGAAGTACTATAGTCGGTTTCCTTATTGCAATGTATAGGTGGATACGGTACTAGGTACCGATCCTTTCTCTCCTCTGATAACCTCCCCGAGTCCCTCTCCTGTACGTACAATGTAACCGACTTTGGGGTGTTTCTGCTCCCCTTATTAACACGTAACACGAGTCAGGGAGAGGCATCGTTTCCGCCTAGGGTTTCTCACATGGTAGCAGAGCAAGGCTCTTCCATGACCTAGCTGCTGCCGATCTAGCAAAAGCCAAAAACCACAGCCACGAAAACCAAAAACCCGACCCTCCCTCCTTCGGATCAATGGCGTCCTTTTTATCCTCGATGTCGTCGACTGCTCTGGCCGCGGCCCTTGGGGCCCCGCCCTCTCAACAACTGACGAGGGACAATTTCTTGTTCTGGCAAGCCCTCGTCTATCCTGCCTTGCGTGGTGCCCGTGCCATGGGACTTCTCGATGGAACGAATGTTGCTTCGGTGGAAAAATTGGAGGTTGAGGATGCAACAGATGCACAAAAGAAAAAGATACTCGTCGACAACCCAGGTTACTTTGACTGGCTTGCGCGAGATCAGCTGGTGATGCGCTATCTTCTAAACTCAATGTCGCCGGATGTGTTGTCACATGTCCTTGGGCTGACCACCACCGCTGAAGTGTGGTCTGCAATCACCGGGATGTTCTCCTCTCAATCTCGTTCTAGGATTCAACAACTCCGGTCAGCTCTCAATAGCACAAGAAAAGGAAATCTCACCGCCGCGGAGTTCTTTACAAAGATGAAAGGCTTCAGTTCGGAGCTTGCCGTCGCGGGTAAACCCATAGATGAGGATGAGCTAGTTGGGTACATACTCAATGGGCTAGATGGATCATACAATTCCATAGTAACCACTGCCAATGTTGTTACAACCAGTCTTGCCGATCTATTCGGTCAGATCTCTGCACATGATATGCGTCAACAGATGCTTGTCTCCACCGGTCAGGCCCCTCCCGATGCTTTTACCTCTTCGGCAAATATTGCTCGTCGTGACAATGGTGGGAACACTGACCGTGGGCGCGGTTTCGATCGTGGTGATGGACGTGACGGCTACCAGGATGCCCATCGTGGAGATCGATATCAAGATCAGGGTCGCCGTGATGGTGGCTGCTATGAGGACAACCGTGACAATGTACGTTATGATGATCGCCGAGGCAATGGGCGCTATGATGATAAACGTGGACACTATGATGATAACCGTGGACGCTATGATGATAGTCGTGGACGATAAGATGATAATCGCCGTGACAACAATCAAGATAGGCGCATAGATGATGGTGGACGCCGTGATGTGCGTCAAGATGATGCCAATCGCCGTGATGGTGGTGGGCAAGGACGTCGGCGTGGTTGGCGTCGTTGTGCCCCTACTCCTTATGTTGACATCACTTGTCAGATTTGCAAAATCCATGGCCACCCGTCAGGTGATTGTTGGTGGCGTCACAAGCACCTCGAGCGTGGTATTCTCGATTGAGCTCTAAATTGCATGATCTTGGTTTTGTACCATCCAAGGCTGATACTTCTCTGTTCCTCTACACAAAGGTAAGTATCACAATGTTTGTTTTGATCTATGTGGATGACATCATAGTAACCAGCTCTTCAGACAATGCTATTTCTGCCTTGCTTAAAGATCTTAATGAAGACTTTGCTATAAAAGATCTTGGCAATATGCATTTATTCCTTGGCATTGAAGTACAAAAGACACAAAATGGTGTATTATTGACTCAGGAAAAATATGCAACTGATTTACTTGCTAGAGTTGGAATGAAAGATTGCAAACCTGCTCCTACATCATTGTCCTCTACAGAATCATTGTCTCTCACAGAAGGTACTCCTCTTGGCACAGATGATACTAGTCAGTATAGAAGCATTGTTGGAGCTCTTCAATACTTAACCTTAACTGTTTAAAAAAATACTTAACCTTAACAAGGCTAGATCTTGCATTTTCTGTAAATTAGGTTTGTCAGTATCTTCATGCTCCAACTACAGCACATTGGACAGCTACAAAAAGAATACTGAGATATGTCAAAAATACTATTAATGTTGGTCTTACCTTTCAAAAATCATCCTCTACTCTCTTGAGTGCTTTCTCAGATGCAGACTGGCAAGCTGTATTGATGATAGAAGGTCTACTAGTGGTTTTGCTATATTTATTGGACCTAATTTGGTGTCATGGAGTGCAAGGAAACTAGCTACTGTGTCTCGGTCCAGTACAGAAGCTGAATACAAAGCACTGGCAAATGCAACAGCTGAGTTAATATGGGTTGAAGCTCTTCTTAGTGAACTTGGAATAATACTAAAGGAGAAACCTTGCTTATGATGTGATAATTTGGGAGCCACTTATTTGTCTGCAAATCCAGTGTTTCATGCACGCACAAAGCACATTGAGATTGATTTTCATTTTGTGAGAGAACGAGTTGCAAACAAAAGGATAGACATCAAGTTTGTTTCAAGCAAAGACCATGTTGCAGATGGTTTCACCAAGATTCTTCCGGTCAAGCAATTACAAGAATTCAAGTGTAATCTAAACCTCTCAAAAGGTTTTGATTAAGGGGGGATGTTAGAAGTACTATAGTCGGTTTCCTTATTGCAATGTATAGGTGGATACGGTACTAGGTATTGATCCTTTCTCTCCTCTGATTACCTTTCCGAGTCCCTCTCCTGTACGTACAATGTAACCGACTTTGGGGTGTTTCTGCTCCCCTTATTAACACGTAACACGAGCCAGGGAGAGGCATCGTTTCCGCCTAGGGTTTCTCACAAAAACCATATTATTTACTGCATCCAAACATTTTAAAGTATTCAATACTTCAGTATTTTCAGAAATGGAAGTATTCCATGCATACTTCAAAAATAATCTGATGCCAAACGGAGCCTTAGCTTGCAGGAAAACCAAAAACAGAGTTTGGAATATGTACTTCAAGGGGAGTATAGATCGCTTTTGTTGCCATGGACCAATTCTCATAATCACAGCACTGGAGTAGTAATGCTGACAGTTAACTATATGCATATTAAAAAAATACGAAATGGACATAAAGTCAATTTTGATATTCTGGTGATCTATGAGTTTTAATTATCCAGGTCTCTGTATAACGGTGATATAAAATTTAACAATGCCTGTCGGGCTTGATTGGATTATGTACAATATACAAACAGTTCACGATTCATAAAAAATTGTGTGTTGTATCATCCATTTCACGGGTGGTCTATTAATTTCTTCATCTCTTGTTGCAATAAAAATATAATCTGTTTGTTCAATAAAATTGATTGCAAAAAAGAAAATCAGGTCAATCGTACAATAGGACCATTGACATATTTTGGTTTTTATGCATCCCATTTTAAATGACTCTTTTTTTTTTGCAGGGTGCGTATGTGAAAAGAACCTCCTCCTAGGCGGGCCTAGTGTCCCAGGACGTACTAATGCACTACAGATGTCAATAAGAGGGTTTGCGAACAAGGACAGTGAAACGGTGATCAGCCCAAAAATTGCAACATCATTTGAGTCATTGGAAGAAGCACTCATGGGAATTAGGATTTGGAGTTCGCTATGTCAAAAGCAGATTAAGTGCTGAGAGGGCAGGAATGGTGTGCGGTTGCGCGGTATGTGCAATTCAGTACTACAAATACTTGAGCCTTGATGAATTTTAGTATGCACCACTAACTACGTTGTTGAAACTATTCCAGGGGAAGCCAATGAAGTTAAACAGTCGTTCATTCAGATGAGAATGTCCTGCCATGCTAAGGCTTCTGCGCAGCGAAGACATTGGATGGTATGTTTCTGAGCATCGAATAGATCATATCCAATACATTACTGAAGACGTGCAGAGAATTTGCACTGGCAGTCACATCGACATCTTGACAGGTACACGAAAGAGCTGGTTAAACTGCTTCGTGAAAACAGTGTGAACATAAGTAAGGTCTGCATTATTATAGGTAGTTTCTTTGGGAAGGTTGAGAACGTGCCCTTCACAAAGGGAGCTTTGAAAACGCTGTGTGGTAAGCTCAACCGGGAGCAATCAGATGATGACATTAAGAAGACGATTGATATGTACAAGGAAATTCAAGTTGAAGATCCTAGTTTCATGTACACCGTTGAGGTGGACAAAGAGAGTAGGATAAAATCTTTGATGAGCAGTACCAGTATTTTGGAGATGTGCTAACATTTGACACAACATACCGAACAAACCTTTACGACGTGCCGTTTGGTATTTTTGCGGGGGTGAACAATCATTTCCAGAGTATAATCCTTGGTGGGGTACTTTTGAGAGAGGAAAGTATGGAGAGTTACAAATGTTTTTTTTTTCAGAATTTGTGAGGATGATAGGTGGCAAACCACAGCAGACAATTCTTACCGGTAAGCATATGAAATGGGTTTACCTCACAAAAAATATAAGTTCATTTGTTTGCATACACACGACTGGCTAATAATGTCACTTCTTTTGTTGTGCAGACCAAGCTCATGAAATGGAGGTTGCATTAGCCGATGTATTGCCAAATACAACACATCATTGGTGTAAGTGGCATGTCTTGAAGAAAGCAAAGGAATGCCTGGGACGTTTGTATGGAAAGAGGAATGATTTTAGGGCCCAATTCCACAAGATAATTCAACACGTGCTGACTGAAGAAGAGTTTGAGGATGGTTGGGCAATGCTGTTAAGCAAGTACGAAGTGCAGAAAAATCCTTATCTGACACAAATATATGAGGTAAGGCATAAGTGGGCAAAGCCCTACTTCCGAGGTAGATTTTGCACAAAAATGACTAGCACATAAAGGACTGAAAGCGCAAACCACGTGTTGAAGGCTTATGTGCCACCTGCATGTACAATGCCTTTGTTTGCAAGGCAGTATGGAAAACTTCAGTTTGACAGGGAGTCGGAAGAAAGCTACCAAGAGAGAAGAATTTTTCCGGTACATAGTTCTGAACACTTAATTCTGATATCTTGTTTGTTTGGTATATGAACTAAGATCGTTGTGCTCGTGCAGAGTGACGATGTTCTGAAGGTAAACCTACCTATCGAGAGGCACACTAGCCAAGTATACATGAGAGCTATGTTCAAACAATTTGCACATAATCTGTCCGAGACCAGTTACTATGCCGTAGAAGAAGTTGAGATTGGAAGAATATACCTGACAAGGCACGTTAACAATGGAAAGAGAGAAAAATTGTGCAAAGTTGTGTATGAAGTGAAAGTCGATGAGGACGGCAAGCCTTTTACGTGCATTTGTGGTAACTTTGAACATACGGGAACGCTTTGCTCCCACTGCTTGAAGGTATTGATTAATTCATATCGTTGTATTTTTCTCGTGGCATGACTAACTTTGTTTACGTCAGGTCATGGTACACCTAGGTGTTGAGAAGATACCGACCAAACATATTCTCAAAAGGTGGACAGTTGATGCTCGAGATTTGCTGCCAAGTAATTTGGTTCACTATCAGCAAGATAGAGGACGTCCAAAGCCGGTGTCAGTGAGGCATTCACGTCTATACCTGAAAGCACTGGAACTGGTAAAGATGGGAGACTCAAATATCGCATCCTATGCTGCTGCTATGGATGTGCTAGTCGAAGGATTTGTGAAGGTGGCACCACTAAGTTTGGTGAAAAATGTCTTGGGGCTTCCTGCCCAACCGGCAGCAGCTTGTATAGAGATGGTTGCTGAATCAGGGGATACTGTTGATGGCGATTTCAGTACGGGAGGATTGTCGGCACAAAACTGTCAGCGTGTCAAGGGAAGACCCAATGCGAGCCGTGATAAGGCGACATATGAGCAGTCATTGAAGAGGAAAAGGTCATGTTCTATCTGCCGAGAGCGTGGACACAAAAGCACCACATGCCCTCAAAGAGGAGATGCTCCTATGAGAGAAGGAAAGCGAGCAGTCTGCTCTAACTGTGGAATTACTGGACATCGGAAGAACACTTTTTTTTTTTTTTTTGAAAGATCCAGCTTATAGCTGGCTTTTCGTGTTAAGCGGAGGGAAAAGGTTCAACAATCATCAGGGATGATCAGGAGTAAAACCAAAGAAAGAAAAACTGAAAAAACTGGGCAACTAGCTTGCTAGCCGATTCCTTGCGGCTGATCTCCGAAGGGAGCTGCTAAACATTTGGCTCCTGCCAGGCGCCAGGACCCGATGGCCTCAACGATGAGCTTGACGATGGCCTGAACAGGAAGAAAATTCTGATTGAAAGTTCGCCTGTTGCGCTCCTTCCAAATCTCCCATGAGACAAGGAGCTGGATGGATGCCACCCCCCGTCGATCTTTCGCAGCTGATCTTGATAGAGCACCTTCCCAGTGCCTGATGACGGTGTCTGCTTCAGGTCCAGGCGGTAGGAGGCCAGTGCATCCGTTCCAGGACGACACCGTCGTCCAGATCGTCACCGCGTAGGGGCAGTGGCAAAACAGATGCAGTGAACTCTCGAGGTTTCGTCTGCACAGAGGGCAGAAGTACTCGTTCGGCCAGCCTCGCCGCTGCAGGCGATCAGCGCACCAGATCCTGTCCTGGAGCATTAGCCACGCGAAGAACACTTGTGGTATTCCTATGTCTGCAGAGTTCAGGACAATTTAAGATTTAGTCTCAGCCGAATCGCAGTGTTGTTGTGATGATATACGTAGTGTTGCTGTGGCCTGATTTTCCATGTCAGCAGGCTTTCATAACACTTGTGGGATTCCCATGTCTTTAAATAGGAGTTTTCATGTTCTTAGCTGTTGAGAAAATATATTGTTTTTTTGCTGTGTTCACTGCTTCGAGCCTTCCAGGTCCAGCTTGTCGGTGGGGACTTCTCCATATTTCTACGGAACAAGCTGTTCGTGATAGTTGACATTTTATTTCAGGGGATAGAATGATGGCATTGAAACATATACTTTTATTTGTGACATCTGTTTCGTTCTAATGACAGCTTTTTTTTCTTGAAACTCAAATGGCTTGGTTGACCATGTTTGTTATAATGTGCAAACTGCGGTTTTCTTCCCTGATAGATATCCACGGTTGCACACGACATTCTCTTACGTCACCTTCGGAACTGCTCTGACTATTTCTATATTGTTGCTGTAGCTTTTACTTGTGTACAATACTTGTACTATCCCAAAAGCATGCTAGTTAAGTAGTCCCTTGCAGCATGTTTCTTGTTGAGTGAAGTCCTCCGGACACTGCACATCTCTAGGTTTTCGATTGCTGCAATCTGTGGACTGAAATCATCAGGAAGGGGATCCTAATTTTGTTGATGTGAACTCTGGGGCAAGGAGCCAAAGCTTGACACTGCACAACTCTAATTTGATTTCGGAGGCTTCACAAATATCATTGCTAGGCTATGCATAAAACTGAAAAATCCCATATTCCTTTTCTATTTTTGAGGGAAGACTAGTTGAGGTGCACGTGCCATGCACGTCCCCATTATCAAACAAAAATCATAGAATTTTAAAGAGTAAATTTAACATACATTGTCCGTCTGATGAGTCCCACATGAAAATTAAACAACGTAAGCACCCAAACTGATGTATAAGCGTAGTCGGTCAATAATATTTTGTTGCATATTAGTTTTTATAATGTTAATAAATCATTGAAAAAGTGTAACCAAATTTATCAAAGTGAAACGATAAAAAAAAATCATATAGGTATAATAAATAAAATGTGCATATATCTTATCATTGATATTCAACTCAATCTATAAAAATCTTAGTTCACAACTGTAGCTAAATACTTGCAGTTACAACTCAGAATACTGATCAGATACATATGCAAGATTGACCTGGCTACCACCTACTACACAGATAATCAGAGAACAACCCACAACGTTGACCAGATGCAGAGTACATATAGAGACATGGAGCACAGGAGCTCAAAATATTCCTTCGTGGACTCCGAGCTGCTCTCCATGGCCCCACACTTGTACATTATAGATGAGATCACCGATTCAAAACACTTCTTCTACTGCTCCCTGCTCTGCTAGATCACGAGGACGAGATCACCCTCCTGGCGTGTTTTTTCCAATGGCAGTTCATGAGAGAAAAATAGTAGTTTGTTAGCTGCTGAATAGTACCTGATACGTTTATACTAAACCCCATAAATACAAAACAGTAGTTTGTTAGCTCCTGAACCATCTCTCTAGCCGACATAATTTTATAATCAAGTACAGTTGTGTTAGACCAAAAAATTCAAGAAATAATCTAAACCCCAAAAATACAAAATCGTGTCATGTTCTAGCCATGATTGCGAATTTTCAGCACTATACTAAGCTACTAAATTTTACTATACTATTGAATGTCATAATATTGTTTAACAACATGCAGGCTACTAATACACCTCAAAAGTGATAATGGAACTTTCCCACCAAATTGATTTTTTTTATCGTAATAATTAAAATATTGAGAATTTTGGCATTTGAACTTCAGAATCTTCTACTTACCATACTGACCCCAAAAGCTGGATGTAAATATGAATCAAAATATTTGATCATCTGAGTCTGTCCATCAAAAGAAGGTAACAACTATAATTTATTGAGCATCATAAATAGGAACACAAATCTAATGCAAAATTCTGGCAGTTTTTCTCAGCTATGTTCATATGGCAAGGCGACCACATCAACAAAAGAATCTTGAAACATCATATATCAGGCCAGCAATGCTCTGGGTGCAGGTTAGTATTCCAAATCTGAAGCTTGTATGCCCTACCCCTCTCTTTTCGAAATCATAAACTTGTGCCGTAAGGTTTCCATGTAAGATAATCAGGGAGTGCCGTCATGGATCACTAATAGACTGTAGTTTGTAAAGTTGCATGAAGGATTTTTATCAAACCATCATACAAAGAAGCAAGCCTCTAAAAGTTCAGGTACCTTCGTGCACTCACCAAATGGCTAACCAAGTAAGTTTGTTTTGATGCTCCCAATTGTCAATTTTATATGCTTTACAAAAAATATCTATGAAAGAGAAAACTAAAAGACACATAACTCTGAAGTGATTCTTGGATTTCCTTAGAGAAAACTAAAGGACAAACCGAACTGACACAGCATAAGTGCAGACACTCTCCCCCTAAACTCCAAACCGAACTGACAAAGGTTGCTTATTTTGTGTTGAAGGCGGACACAAGGGATCGATCTCGTTTTGGTTCAGGTCATGGCCGGGGAAGTCAAGATGTACATGCTGCTTGCGGGGCATGTGGAAGGTTCATGGTTGGCTTACTGCTGTTGTTCCCGGTCGGCCGATGTCAAGTTTCCGCTCGAGGATCAGGCTTGCTTCTTGTTAATTTTTTATTAATTGATTGATTGGTTCGGATTACTGGAGAGTTAAGTCACATAGAGATTGATAGCGCTTGATTGGTCATGAGAAAATATGAAATATGTTCACGATTAAACTTATTTGTATTTTTTCAAGTAATATAATTAGAGAAAATTTGTGGCCAAATATGCAAGTGTGAGTGAAAAATCATTGAAACGGAGAATACACCAAACATCTAAAAAGATATGAAATGTTCCGTGAAGAAAAAATACATATGAAAAAAGAGCTCTTTTACGGTGATTGGGACGGAACAACGGGTTCCGCCCGGTTCCGTCGAGGTTGTTTTTTTGAGGCCCTTGATTATAACCTGATTTTTTGTAGCCGTCGATTTAAAAGTGATCGAGCCCAGTTCACTAGCGTGCGCCGCCGCCCAGTTCACCGTTCGCTACCTGTGCCACACACTGCCACTACGAGTTCATCTCTGGCCGTGCTATAAATATTGCTGCTCAAGGTAACACACTCACACTTCAATCTGCTAGCAGCAAGAACATCTTTTTGATCCACACACACAGGTTGATCAGTCATTTCTACTGCAAGTACGAGCGCGAGGCGCGCCGGCATGGATACTATTGCTCTGTGCGTCGTCCTTCTAGTCATCATGGCGCTCGCCGGCGGCGCGTCAGCGCAGCTGTCGACTGGCTTCTACTCGAGCTCGTGCCCGGTCGTGCTGGGCGCCGTCAAGTCGGCGGTGCAGTCGACCGTGGCGAAAGAGCCGCGCATGGGCTCCTCCATCCTCCGCCTCTTCTTCCATGACTGCTTCGTCCAGGGCTGCGACGGGTCGCTGCTGCTGGACGACACGCCGAGCCTGCAGGGGAGAAGACGGCCACGCCCAACAACGGGTCCATGCGAGGGTCCGAGGTCATCGACGCCGTCAAGGCGGCCGTGGAGAAGCTTTGCCCCGGCGTCGTCTCCTGCGCTGACGTCCTCGCCGTCGCAGCCAGGGACAGTCTCATCGCCGTAAGTGACACGCACACCTACGACCTCCGATGCATGAATGTGTGGCTGAGACCGTAGCTTAATTAGTACTCTTTCTAAATTTGTAGCTGGGCGGGCCGAGCTGGGACGTGAAGATTGGCCGGAGGGACTCGACGACGGCGAGCTTCACCGGCGCCAAGAACAACATCCCGTCGCCGACGTCGGGGCTCGCCAACCTCACCGCACTCTTCGCCGCGCAGGGACTCTCCCAGAAGGACATGGTCGCGCTATCCGATATCAGAATACTGAGGTTTGGCATACCGTCATTTTGGAAATACTGAGCAGCCGAACGAAGCTTCTGACCACTAATGCTCCGATCGATCCATTCAACTGATCCGTTGCTAGCTAGCTAAGCATTGTACGCAATTTTGTACGGTGTACAGTGTAACACAATTAAGTCCTAAAATTTTGGTACGCAATTAACACAGTTTTGGTACCGTCCCCACGCAATTTTTGGTACCGTCCCCACGCTATTGGTACCGTCCCCACAAGTTTTTTGGTTCCGTCCCACGCTTTTGATACCGTCAGGTTCCGTCAGTCCGGTTCCGTCTATTTTACCACCGTTTGATCGAGCCGGATGGACGGTTTATAAAAATGCCAACCACCCTAAAACTTGTAATGAAAAAAATGATGCTATTACACTCAATTCCTTCAAACGGGGAAGGATGAGAGGACTTCTTCCTGGTAGGGGTTGCTTGCAAAAGGTTGCAGGTGCAAAGATTTCCTCCAGCATTTGGTGACATTATGCAATGGTCATTCTTGCTGATGAGTCATATGATAAAATATTCTTCACTGCTTCATCACAGTGTTAATGTCCAGCAACCTAATCAAGCACAGTAGGGACCCCATTGCTGAACTTCTCTGAATTTATTATCGTCGAGATAGGAAGCAACGAACCTGAACCAATCCTGCTCAGCCGGCCGAACAGCGAAAGCTACACTCAACTCAACGTTCCAGTGAGTTCCAGTGACCTGCCAGTCAATCACCCTCGTATCTTCCTCTAAGAGGGTGCACTTGACATATATGCCAAGGAGCTCATCGGGTTGCACCTACGGATGCTATCTGTGAGGAGGTAAAAAAGGTGTACTCCGCCAGGGCGAGTCCTAGACTCAAGTTTCTAAACAATTATCCTATGATTATACATAGATAGCGCAATAAGTAGAAAATCACAACAGATAAGATAACGTAGTCTGCCAGACTGAATGTTAAAGATTAATTTTTGGCTAGTAGAATCATGTTACTGAGAAGTACACACGATGCATCTGGACACAGGAGGCGAGGGATGGTTCGAGAGATGCAGAGATCGTGAGGGCATCTGCAGGGCGCCTGACCTTCTTCTACAGATTCCTGATTCAAACCTCAACCAAATTGACGCTGATGAAGAGAAAAATAGACCAGAGAGAGGGGAGGCTAGGAGTGTTTTCATCTTGAGGAGATGGGCGCCTGATGGGTGGTCCATGAAGGCGAGGTGGCGGCCAGGGGGAGGAGACAGTGGCGGAGGGCAGCCGCGCGCTGTACCCGGCTACGGCCATCGGCCCGGTGTCGCCCCGCCCGAGCGTGGCCTAGACCATGGAAAGAAGGCGACAGTTAAGAACTTCGTCTCCTTATGGCGCTGCTGCTTCTATCCACCTGTTGCGACGGTGGCGCTCCGATGGTGAAGGGGAGGCGTCGGCCACCTACGGCGTGCCGCAAGGAGGGAGTACTCCGATGGTGAAGGCCCGAAAGCGGCGGATCCATCCTGTATAGGGTATGCGGACATCTCCTGGCTGTGTTCTCGATGGTGTAGCTCGTCGGGAGAATATGCACGCGAGACTGTGCAGTTTCTGGTTCAGCCGAGGAAGAAGAAGCTAACGGGTGATTCGAGGCGAGATAATTAGGCGGTACCGCTTCGGGTGACTTACCGGTGGCACTGTTCCGAAATTTTAACGTGTTGAGTAGCTCAACATTGAACCAATCTTATCCGTTTAATCCATATGGTTCTATGGCTGAGATCGATTGTATCTACGAAGTTTGCTCTTTTATAAGTAGTTTAGAAAAACCCCCATATTCCTTTTTTTAGATTTTTTTTTTGCAAAAACCCCATATTCTTGAGTTGCCCTAGCGAGTGGGTCAATTCTTCTAAAGAATAAGCAGGCCTTACCGGCCCATTAACAATATCAGAGCGTCACTCCCATCAGGATTCCTAAATTGGTGGATTTTCTCACCGTACTAGCATTTCCTCACACTGTCAGGCCTGTTGCATGGCTATGTTCTGAGCGTGTTAACTTTACCTCCGACTTTATTAACCTAGAATGAGGTGAGGTGTCCATTTTGCAACATAAAGCAGTTGCGACGAGTAGAGATTTCTGGCTCCCGATCTCAAGTGTTCCTTTAATGTAAAAAATTCAAAAACTATATATAAAAGTTTTTAAAAATTTGAAAAAATGCATGTTCTCAATGATACCCTTTATATGTGTAAAATCTTAATTTGAAATATTCAGTACTTTAACTTACTGAAAATGACAAATGTATGGATCTGAATACAGTGAACAATTCACATTTTGTAAACGAGGCAAAAGACTTGCCATTTTCATTAATAGAGAAGAATATTAAGAGGTTTTGGTTTGATGCATAGGACAAGCCCTAGGACATTCACAAAATCCTACTCTCCCGGTATTACATTGCCCAATTTTTTTTTCACGAAAATACAAAAGTTTTGCGTTTCATTGCATTGATAGATAGAGAGTATTTGTATAAGCCTACGAAATGAGACCACCCCACACGGTACAACTCAACCCAAAACTAAACTAGGGGAGAAGCTGTTTGAGGCCTTTTGCACCCGCGCTCACCTAATCTCTAGGCTCGGTCTTGTTGGTTTCCACCAAAGCGCTAACCGATGGGCTCGCGTTATCGAAAACGATTGCATTACGCTGCTTCCAGATCCACCACGTGAGCACAATCGGCGATGAAGTGCCTCTGCGCAACGAACGAGGGGTGGAGCCAAGAGTCTGCGTCCACCAGTCCACAAAGTCGTCTTCCACAACCGGAGGTCTGAACATAGATCAGATCCAGCAGAGCACCTCGTGCCAGATTGTGCGAGAGAACGAGCATCCGGTGAGGAGGTGTACATCGTCTCGGGCTCCTAGTCACAGGGGATATTTTATAATTTTCCACACTTTTCTCAAATCCTTTATAATTTGCCACACTGAACACCACCTGCCAGTGACATATGTTGTGGCAAATTATAAAAGTGAAAAGAAAAGTGTGGCACATAATAAAATGCCCCTGGTCACAGAGGGGGCAAAGCGCGTGGTGTGGCAAGGTGCGTACCTCCAGTCTCTCCCTCGTCCAGCAGCGATCCTGGCATGCAAGCCAGATGAAGAATTTCACCCTTGGTGGCTCCCATATCTTCCAGTTTAACTCCGATGATCTCGATTCAATGGCCCTGTGGAACATGGCGTTGTAGCAGGATTTCGAGGAGTATTCCTCGTTGCTAGACCATCGCCATAACAACCTATCTTGCGCGTCTGTAACTTTAGTTGATGCATACATCTCCAAGTTTGCACGTACTGCCAAAGAGCGAGGGGGTTTAGGGCCCAGCAATGTCTGAAATCCACCGACGCTCCTCTAGCATCTCTCGGACCGTCCGACACTTCATGCGCCTTCTAGGGATAGGTGCGAAAGGTCCTAGCGCTAACTCCCTTAGAGGTCTCCCATTGATCCATCTATCCTCCTAGAATAGCGTCGAGGCGCCATTACCGAGGGTTGTGCGGGTTGAGGCCGCACAAATGGCATGCTACACCATAGAGAACTGCATGTCAAGACCACGCCAAGACTTGTCCATGTCTGTGTACATCCGCCACAACCATCAAACTCGCAGGCTGATGGATGTGCGGAACAGGTCCGGGATGCCCAGGCCCCCTAGCTGCAACGGTAGACTCACCTTAGCCCAGTTCACCTGACAGTGTCCACCTTTGGCCTCAACTCTTTCCACCCAAAGAAACCCCCTAAGCATCTTCTTCAATCTTTTCAGCCATTTCTTGTCAATGCTTAGCACCATCAATTGGTGTAGGGGGTCGCAGCTAAGACGGCTTTTATTAGCGCGAGCCTCTCCGCCTTGAGCATTTTTGCCGCCTTCCAGTTCGGGAGTTGTTCTACAAGTCTGTCAACGAGGGGCTTTAGGGACTCACCAGATGGCCACCGAAAACCAAGAGGGATTCCCAAGGTATTTTACTGGAAACTCGGCTACCTGACAACCAAGAGTGTTTGTAACCGCAACCTCAACCTCACCGGTGCAACCAATCGGGGAGACCAAGCATTTCATGAAGTTAGTCTGCAACCCCGATGCGTATTCCTTGCAGCTCCTCTACAACCGGGTGTTGCCCAAATATTTAGCTTTGACTTTCACCCATAGCTTGGCCTCCTCTTTGATCTTGGTGATGATGACAGTTTGAGGGAGCGGCATGGTGTCGGATGACCCAGGGCGGATCCAGTATTTGAGCATTGGGGGGGGGGGGGGGAGACATTGATCGTAAAAGTGGTACACCATACAAAATTTCAAGTCTTACAAATATATATATTGACGATATGAAATTAAAACGATACATGTTTTTTGAGTTTATAATCACAATATTAAGCTAGCAAGCCGTCTCATTAAAAACTTTCCAGCCCCCCTAGGTATCCTGATAAGGAAAAGAGTGCGTAAAAAACTTACTGCTTTGAATTCAACCAATAGTTACATCGTTCAGAAGAGTTTGCAAAATAAAGCTAGGTGGCTCATCGACCCAATTACATTTCTACTATTCTGAATTTACATCGACGCCCAGGCTTATCAAACAAGTGAATAATCTCCTCAATATTGATCTTTGCAGCTATTTCCTTCCCAATCTATACAACCATATAATGCCGAAGAAAGTCATCACCCATTTTATTTCGAAGACGTGTCTTGATTAGCTTCATTGCTGAAAAAGTCCGCTCCGTGGTTGCAGTAGACACTGAGAGAGTAATGACTAGATGTAACAATCTATCAACCATTGAATACATAGAAGATTTACCTGTTTTAACCAGTCCAACTGTCAAATCAGTAAGTGATGGTAACGTATTCAGGTCCGGATGGTTGCAAACATCTAACTGAAAATATGGAAGTTGTGACTTTAATTGAGCCCTCTATTGACTCGAAAAATCTGCGGGGTAAAAATTTTCAGCAAGCGTGCAAATCTTTGATATGTCGAATGACTCGTGTCTTGGATCCAAGGAAGCACAAAGTGTGAGAAGCTCTGTAGTTTCAACACTAAGTCGCTCATTTAACTCAAGTACTTGTTGATCAATCGCCACATTGAACATATCTACCTTGTAGTTGTGGTGTTATCATGTTTATTCCGAGACTTAGTCACATCAACATACCTAAAAATTAGAAAATAAAATATATGTTAGAGTACGGTAGTTGTGATTAATTATTATTCTACTCTATATGTAGAGAGAAAGGGGACTTACTTGAGACTCATATCGGGGATGTCAATTTCATATTTCACACAAAAAGAGATAACCCCCTCTAAAAGAGGTTCCCAGCCATCTTCTCTAAGATTAGCCAATAATATCTTTGTGTTTGAAAGTGATTCCAATGCATTTAAAATATCCAAAGATATCTTCTGGAGTGTCTGGCACAAAACATCCGTGATTTTCATAATTTTCTCCATGAGGTGCAGAATGAACACAAAATCAAAAGAGAAAATTACCCTTAAGGCACCTCCAGCATCTCCTCGTGAATATTTTTAGACCGAACAATCATTTGCTATAAGACATAAATTGTAGAACCAAACATCTTCTTCAAGATCCGAATTGATTTGAATTGGGAACTCCATCTAGTATCTCCTGGCCACTGTAAAGAGTCAATATGTTGTGCTTCTTTTCCAGTATCAAGCTCTCCCAATTCAATCTCACGTGCAATTTCCGCGGCTTGATTTGCTAGTATCTCACCATTCCGCTTAGGCGATGCACTAACAACATTTATGATGAAAATTGCATGCTGAAAAAATTGTGCACTTCTTGTACCTATCTTGATGCCGCAAGAAGAGCCAATTGTAGTTGATGAGCCGTACAATGAACATAATATGCATAAGATGCATAAGGACATTCCTTCAAAATCAAAGCCTTGAGTCCATTCCCCTCCCCTCGCATATTACTTGCGCCGTCATAGCCTTGGCCTCTAATATCTTGCATACTTAAATTATTATATGTTAGAATAGAACAAACTGACTCCTTGAGAGTTAATGCAGTAGTGTCATTTACATGAACACCATCAAGAAAACGCTACTTTATAAGTCCTTCATTGTTGACAAATCGAAGTACCAATGCCATCTACTCCTTTTTAGATTCATCACGGGCTTCATAAACCATTATACAGAAATTGTTGTTACCAATTGCGTTGGTTTATGGCTCCTGAAGATTCGGCATGGCCTGGTAAAGCGCAAGCCTAAAATGTTAACCACCTGCATCATATAAAAAAACTATTGTCAAGTTGTACAACTGATGCTCGTGACACACACGTTTGTTGGGAGACCCCAAGAGGAGGGTGTGATGAGCATAGCGGTAGGTATTTCCCCTTAGTTAGGAACCAAGGTTATCAATCCAGTAGGAGAAAGAGGACCTTCGGAAGGTTGATGCCACTGACGGTGGTGCTGGCGCTTCACCGGTGTCAGCAGCAACGTGGAACCTGCACACAACACAACCAAAATACTTTGCCCCAACGGTACAGTGAGGTTGTCAGTCTCACCGGTCTTGCTGAAAACAAAGATTAGACGTATAGTGTGGAAAACAATGTAAGCTTGCAGTAAGTAAAGAAATCAGGAAATAGTTGTGGTTTGTTTTAACAGTGTGAAAAAATGGACCGGGGTTCATAGTTTCACTAGTGGTGTCTCTCCATAAAAAATAGCATGGTGGGTGAATAAATTACAGCTGGGCAATTGACAAATAGAGGTTGCACTGTAGTGCACAATATGACATGAAGATTACTATGATATTTAGCGCGGGCATTACAACAAGATACATAGACCGACATACATCTGCATCTATGACTAATAATCCACCCTCAGGTTATCATCCGAACCCCTTTAGGTATTAAGTTGCAAGAAACAGATAATTGCATTAAACAAAGTGTGTAATGTAAGCAATGATTATGCACGCGGGAACTCTCACCGCTGTTTTCTCCCTAACGGCAACAGCACATCCTCCCCCTTCATGTTTCTGTCACTCGAGCAAGGCAACAAGGAGGCATGAATCCACTATCAAGAATAAATACTCCCTCTTGGAGTCACTAGCAACTACTTGGCCAGAGAAAACACTAGCAACGTAAAGCATGCAAGATCACAAATAACATATGCAATAAAGACTATAATCAACTTGGCATAAGGTCAATATTCATCGGATCCCAGCAAACACAGCATATAGAATTACATGGGATCAATCTCGATCATGATAGGCAGCTCACGAGATCTAAACATGGAGGCATATGAGGATAAGACAACCATCTAGCTACAACTACGAACCCGTAGTCCAGGGATGAACTACTCACGCATCACTCCGGAGGCAGGCATGGTGATGTAGAAGCCTCCGGTGATGATCTCCTCTCCGGGAGGGTGCCGGAAACAGCTTCAGAACCCTCCTGGTCTAGGGTTAACGGTGACGACGGCTGCGGAACTTTTTTGGGGATTTTGATCAGGTGCTTAGGGTTTTCCATCCGGAGGGCTTAAATGGGCGAAATGGCAAAGGCGGTGGAGCTCCAGGTGTCGGATATATACTGATTAGGGGTATATCAGATGGTAGTCAAAAGTGTCGGATTACCAGGGTGGCCCAACTGGTAGTGGGCTATGGTCCATTGGGCGGCCCAGTAAGCTAACGCGCAGAAGCCGGATTCTAGAAGGACCCGGATCACGGCCCACGTGGTCTGGCTTGGAGGAGAAGACAGATTCCTTGCTTTCCAAGTTACTAGCTATCGTAGTCTTCTAGGTTTCCTACTCTGTATGCCCTAATTCGGCTATTATATAAAGCCATACGGGAGATGAGATAACAAGAGACACGAAGCCATAGGCCAACTCGCCGAGAAGTTGATCCTCCGCGAGTAGCTAAACCTAACCTCACATTGTAATTGTTTACACAGGCTTTAGCCTGATTAGTGAGATTGCAGGATTAGGAACGCCGTATTATTACGACGTACCGAACCTGGGTAAATCCTGTGTCTTTGTCACCAACGCGATCCCGTTTCCCCACGTCTCTAGCCGTAGTCTCATGGCACCCCCGTCTATGAAAACTACTACGATGTCTCGACAGTTGGCGCCCACCGTGGGGAAAACGACGCAGGCGTTAAGTTCCGATCTGGGATACTCGGCGGAATCGACAGTTCCATAACTGTCGGAAGCCTGGAATTCGACGATGACGTCGGACGCTTCCTCGACAACGGATCCTACATACCGGCGCAAAATCATCTGGTAAGTGCCTGCGTGTTACCGATTAGATCTGCTAATATCTTTATCGGATTAACTGCAGAGGCCATGGGGTTTTGCGGTGGAAGAAAATTTATCCCACCCGCCCTGTACCCAGTCGAAGATGACTACGATCCCGGATTTTGCTCAGATCACCGACATAAAAGGGATACACACTTTATCGGTATGGTGCAATCCGAAGTCGCCGAGAACACGGATGACGGAAATCCCGTGCAGGAGGCAGAAAGCAACAAACCCACTACAGAGGTGGATGATCCAGCTTTCGCCGAGAACACGGATGAAAGTAATCCCGTGCAAGAGGCAGAAAATAGCAAACCCACTACAGAGGTGGAAGATCCGACACCCGCCAATCCAGCGATGAACTCGGAAGCTGACTCTGTGCTAGCCGCCATTGAGGCGAGATTAGAGTCAGAAACCGGATCAGATGATTTTGATTCCGAAGACGAAGACGTGGACGCCTTCGAAAGAAAAGTTAAATCTTTCCAAGAGGGATTCCATGAAGTACTAATGGCGAAACCGGCTGAAACCACGGACGCCGGCAGTCTGGAAAGCCCTAAAACCCCTCCGCCAGAGGAAGAGAGAGAAGATGGAGAAACCTCTTCGATATTTCCCAACGTCAAGGAATTGACAGAGGATGAACCTGTTAAAAAACCTCCCTCTTCCAAGAAAAAGAACAAGGCCGCTAAAAAACTCCAATACAAACTCCGGAAGAAGAAATTGGCTGATCCAGCTGATGAAAGCCCGGAAGTAGGAGATGCAAGCGGAACAAAACCTGCGGAGAAGAAAACAAAAGAAATCCTTGTTCCGCCAATGACAGAGCAAGAAGAACAGGAATTGTTACAAATGCCAGTGGGATTACATGAACCCCCTGAAGTGCTAGAAGCCAGGAGACAAGCTCTCCAATGGCAGCAGCAACATCTATTCAGAACTCGTGAACACCTCCAAAAAACCCAGGATGACATCAAACTCATGAAGGTAGAAATCGAGGAATACGAGAGAAAGAATAGATCTGGCATTAAACCTACAAGGTTACCCGGAATCGTAAGACCGGAAGTACTGCCGCCAAAAGAAAGGTTTCACAACCCATCTTGGCAAATGCAGGTAAACGGCAAAGATGCCAGAGGCGAACCAATATACAAAACCGCAGCAGAAAATGCGGAAGCAGCGTTTGCCATCCTCAACAATGACTTGTACTCCAATGGTGAAAAACTCCAAGGGGTGTATGCTTTCCTAGGAAAAGCATTGCAACAACAACAGCGAGCCCAAGAGCGATCAGGGAAGTTGCATGATAACTCCGCCCTATGCAAAACAGCTACTTGCGCCGCTGGAGCACCTGGACCGGAAGAACCTGGAGATTCAGGTAATTCAAAGGATAAGAAAGCGGATCCGAGAAAAGACAAGAAAAATCCCGACAATAGGGATGAAGCGTCTAGAACCGGATCTCATCTACCGAAAGGTGGAAGTAAACCCCATGATCAGGAAGAAAAATACCGGAAAAGATGGCAAAGCAATGCCACCTCCGAGACACCCTGCTGAAAAAGCCGGAAGACATGATGTACCGCACAGACGTGAGAGATCTCGGACACCCCCTAAGGATAAAGAAAGGCATAGGAGTAGAACTCCGCCTCATCCAAAAGGGCGCTATCTTGAAAGAAATAGAAACGATCCCGGAAAAGCGCGTGCGCGCAACAATGGAAAAGAAAGGAGTAGATCCCCTTCTGTCCATTCAGCCGGCAGATATTCCGCACACATGGATAGAGCGGAAAAGGATGATCTATACTTTGGACCTAAGTGTTTCACTGATAGGATCCGAAGGACAAACCTGCATTCTGGCTTCGCCAAGGTCGGTCCAACGTAACAGAAATATACCGGCAGTACAAACCCGGATACCTGGCTCTCAGACTATCATACAGCCGTCCAGATAAACAATGGGACAGACCTGGAAGCTATAAAGTTTCTTCCCCTAATGTTGCTAGATGGAGCCAGAGATTGGATCAATGGATTGCCGTCAAGAACTATCGACAGCTGGGATGATATGGCTCGAGTATTCACTCAGCATTTCCGGGGAACGTACAAGCGCCCGAACAACATCAACCAGCTGAACCGTTGCACCCAATTCGAGGATGAACCATACGTGGATTTCATCTCCAGATGGACTTCAATGAAGAATAGTTGTTCTGGAGTAACTGACGTACAAGCAAATGCATGCTTTCGTCAATGGCCTAAAACCCGGACTAGTACCGTTCATGGTTGGTTTGAAATAGCACAAAGATCTCGGATCTATGCTTACAACCGCCAATGAGCATGCTGCAGCCGAAGGCGATATCAGAGCAAGAGGTGGCAATATCGACACACTGATACTGGCCAAGAAAAACCCTCGCTCTGAGAAAAAAGGAACTTCAGACGCAACACCAAAACCCAAAGAAGTTAATATAGCCTTTGGAAGTGAAAAAGGGAGCAGATGGAAAGGACGCAGTTCAGAACCAATCAACTACACTAAAGAAGAGTGGGAGAAGATTAAGTCGGAACCCTGCGTCCACCATTCGCAGTTTGGGAAACCCACCCATACGAATGCACAATGCTGGCTGAATAAGCACATGAAAGGCAGTATAGGATCCGGAAACAAGGGGAAGAGTTCCAAAAGGAAATTCTCCAAGCAAAAGCCAGAAGCTGATAAAGAAAACAGTGAATCGGACACTGACGAAAAAATCCAGGAACAACAGCGGAAAGGCGAACCCAAGTTTCCGAGAGTTGATGGAGAATGCGCCCTAACTTTCCTAGCAACTCCATCAGCAAATGTGGCGAAAAGAACACTTCGAGAAATAAACGCGGTTGTTCCGGCAACCCCGAAATTCTTGAAATATTCGAACACACCAATAACCTGGGATCAGTCTGATCATCCCGGAAATATCCCTGAACTCGGCACACAAGCTCTTATTGTAAGCCCTATTGTCCAGAACACTAGGCTAAAAAGAGTGCTGATGGACGAAGGATCCAGCATCAACATTATGTACCTGGATACATTAAGACATCTGAAGATCTCCGAGACCCAGCTCAATCACAGCAACATACGCTTCCATGGCATTGTTCCCGGCAGGCAAGCACGATCCCTAGGAGAAATTTCCCTAGATGTCACCTTCGGAGAAAAAAGATCACTTCCGTCAGGAAAAAGTTTCCTTCGAGGTGGTGCCGTTCGAAAGCGTGTATCACGCGATACTCGGACGTCCAGCTTTCGCCAAATTTATGGCAAGATCATGTTATATCTATAACAAGCTGAAGATGCCAGGGCCGAAAGGAGGGGTAATCACCATAACTGGAGACTTCAAGATGGCGAACAAGCTGGAAAAAGAAAACGCCCTTTGTGCTGAGAAAATCATAGCAAAGGAAGAGCTGAAGGAGCTGGCTAAGGAGGTATCGCCGACAGAAATGCCGGCAGGAAAAGAAACTTGGAAGCCAGCAGATAGCTTCAAGGCATCTGAGAATACAAGACAGGTAATCCTAGATCCTAAAGATCCGACAAAATTTGTCGTAGTGGGAACTGGGATGACCGACAAATAGGAAGGCGAGCTCATCAAGTTCCTCCGTGAGAACTGGGATATTTTCGCCTGGTGTCCAGCTGACATGCCAGGCGTACCCAGGGAACTTGCTGAGCATCAACTCAAGGTGATTCCAGGCTCCAAACCCGTCAAACAAGGTCTCCGTCGATTCGACGGAAGAAGACGGAAGGCTATTGGCAAGGAAATTATCCGGCTTTTAGCAGCAGATTTCATTCAGGAAGTAATCCACACTGATTGGTCTGCAAACCCGGTATTAGTACCAAAGAAAGACACTACTGCTCTTAGAGTGTGTATAGATTACACCGGGTTGAACAAGTTGTGTCCCAAAGATAGGTTCGCGTTACCGCGAATCGATCAAATAATAGATGCCACTGCATGCTCTGAGCTTTTATGCTTTTTGGATGCTTATTCGGGGTATCACCAAATACGCATGAAAAAGGAAGATCAAATTAAGACTTCTTTCATAACCCCATACGGGACGTATTATTATGTAACCATGCCATTCGGCCTGAAGAACGCAGGCGCAACTTACCAGCGTTGCATGCAACGTTGTTTGCATAGTCAGATTGGCAAAAACGTCCACGTTTACGTGGACGATATTGCTGTCGTAACCAAGGAAAAAGACACACTCCTTGAGGATTTGCGAGAAACCGTCGAAAACTTGCGCACTTACAAGATGAAGTTAAATCCATCAAAGTGCGTATTCGGGGTTCCCTCAGGAAAACTTCTGGGTTTCATCGTTTCTCATAGAGGAATAGAAGTTAACCCGGAAAAGATCAAAGCCATCTTGAACATCTCCAAACCTACGTGTGTGAAAGATGTCCAAAGATTGACGGGTTCCGCTGCTGCCGTCAGCAGATTTATTAGTCGGCTGGGGGATAAAGCCTTACCACTCTACAAGTTGCTGAAAAAATCCGACAAATTCGAGTGGACAGAAGAGGCCGACGCAGCGCTAACCTAGTTAAAGGAAACTTTGATGAAAGCTCCGATTTTTGGCATCCCCAAAAGACGAAGAACCTATGTTATTGTACCTCACGGCTACAAACAGGGTTATTAGTGTAGTAATTGTTGTGGAACGGAAGAAAGACGAACAAAGTATACCAGACCAGCATCCGGTATATTACATAAGCGAAGTTTTCTCCGAGTCCAAGTAAAGGTACCCACACTACCAAAAACTGGCATATGGCGTATTTTCGCATCTAGAAAGTTACGTCATTACTTCCAAGGACATTCCATAACAGTGGTATGTAAAGCACCACTAGGGGATATAATAAACAATGCAGAGGCAACGGGCCGAGTAGCCAAATGGGGTATCGAGCTAGCAGCCTTCGACATTAAGTATCAGCCAAGGACGGCAATAAAATCCCAGGTTCTGGCAGATTTTGTCGCCGATTGGACGGAAGCAATGGAGAAAACACCAATGCCGGAGTCCGAGTACTGGATCATGCATTTTGACGGATCCAAGATGAAGGAGGGCGCCGGAGCTGGGGTAGTCTTAAAATCCCCTAAAGGAGATACAATGGAGTACGTATTACAAATACACTTCAACGCCAGTAACAACGTGGCCGAATACGAGGCATTGCTTCATGTCTTGCACATTGCAAAAGAAATATGGGTCAAACGCATCTTATGCTACGGCGACTCGGATTTGGTACAACATCAGCTCAACCAAACCTGGGATGCAAAGAGCCCTATAATGGTCGAATATCGGAGAACGGTGGACGAGTTCGCCCTTTGTTTCTTCGGATTCGAAGTACTCCATGTTAAAAGGGAGGAGAATTGGAACGCGGATGCGTTAGCCCGCATGGGGTCAAAAAGAGTAAAAATCTTACCACCAGGTGTGTTTGTCCAGCATTTGTACGAGCCATCCATAAAAGATGGAGATATCGATTACCCCCTGCCTTCCGAATCAATTGAAGTTATGCTCGTTAACCCGGAGTGGACAATCCCATATTTAAACTTCTTAGTAAATCAGAAGTACCCGGAAGGAGCAGACGAAGTCTTGCAGAGACAAATTCAGCGTCGATGCAAAGGATACACGGTAATTGATAATTGCCTATATAAACGCAGTACTTCCGGAATTTTTCTGCGGTGTATTTCACCAGAAGAAGGGCGAGAAATTCTGCAAGAAATCCATGCCGGAGATTGCGGACACCATGCTCAATCAAAAAGCATAGTGAAAAAAGCATTCCGTGCCTGATTTTTCTGGCTAACAGCCAAGACAGACGCTGAACACATAGTTAACACATGTGAAGGGTGTCAATATTACGCCAAGCAGACCAATATGCCGGCCCAAGCACTCAAAACTATCCCAATTACATGGCCGTTTGCGGTCTGGGGGCTAGATATGATGGGACCGTTCAAAACTGCGCGAGGCGGACTTACACATCTACTTGTAGCTGTGGAAAAATATACCAAGTGGGTGGAGGCTAAACCCATCAAAAAGCTTGACGGTGTAACTGCCAGAAATTTCATCATTGACATAGTCATGAGATATGGCGTTCCACACAGCATAATAACCGACAACGGGACAAATTTCTCCATTGGAGAGTTGGCAAAATATTGCCGACAAACGGGAATTCGCCTAGATCTTGCATCTGTGGCACACCCGCAATCCAATGGCCAGGTTGAGCGAATGAATAGCTCAATCCTGCAAGGAATACGCCCAAGACTCGAATCTCCTCTTCATAGAGCAGCTGGAGCATGAGTAGAGGAGCTACCTTCTGTGCTTTGGAGCATTCGAACGACGACAAACAGGTCAACTGGGCAAACCCTGTTTTTCCTAGTTTACGGTGCGGAAGCTATTCTTCCAACGGACATGATCCATGATAGCCCAAGAGTGCGGGATTTCGATGACTCGGATGCCGTCGATCTCTTAGAAGAAGAACGAGAGCTTGTGCTTCAAAGATCCGCCATTTACCAGCAAGGTTTACGATGTTATCATAGTCGGAAAATCAGGCATCGTTCTTTTAAAGAAGGTGACTTAGTGCTGAGATTGGTGCAGCAAAGAAAGCACAAATTGGCCCCAGTGTGGGTGTTAAGAATTTAGGCAATTTACAAATTAAATTAATCCAAGTATAAATCATGAACATGACGTAAACATACTGATATTTAACCATGTTCGTGCATACTAGATTTATAGTAGATAAATCTACGCGAACTACTAGTGTTGCACACATGGAAATAATAATGACAGGGATAAACGTGCTATACCCTGCAGTTGGCCAATTGGCAGTAGCCGTAGCAGAGGCGGCGGCCGCGGCGGCAGCAGCAGCGTTGGCGGCCTCAGCAGCAGCAGCGGCCTCGGTGGCAGCAGCGTCGGCAACAGCAGCTCGTTCGGCTTCGGAGGCCATGTTGACGATGAGGTAGTAGTCGAAGTAGACGTACGGCAGCGAGCAGTCACGTAGGAGACGCTCCCCAAAAACCTAATCGCCCCTCTCCCGTACAGGATCTGGAGAGGCGGGGTTTCGGAGGCCTGCTCTCCCGTCGGCCGTGTACGCGGTAGACGGGATGGGATCACCGGAGGCAGCAACAGAGAGAGGAACGACAGTGGGTGCAGAGCGTATGAGTTGTGTGTTTGTGTCCGCCCCTGCGACCTCCATATATAGGCACGGTAGGAGAACGGTCAGCTCACAAATCAATTTGGCGTTTACTACAGCCGTTACCACGTAATCAATGCGCCGTTTTACTGCGCGCGGTTAACACGTGATCAATGCGGCGTTTTACTGCGCGCGGCCGTTACCAAAATAAATGTGACGCAATAGACAGCAATCAATATGACGTCTCATATTATTGGCGTGTCTGTTGACTCCGTTTCCAACTGCCAAAATAAAGTCATCGGCTCGGCTCATTCCCGCAACCCGCGGCGCGTCGTGACGTGTCGTGACGAGGCGAGGCGGGCGGAGGAGGAGGAGGAGCACGCGTGTGGAACACCTCCACTACTCCTCTCTCTTCATACCAACTCACACTAGTGGGGAGAGAGCTCACCTTATAAACTGGTGCAAAACTCTCCCAACTAGCAATGTGGGACTAAACTCCCACCATTTGCTATGGCAGCATGGGCCTTAGGGATTAAATGGAAATTGCCTAATGGGCCTGCTAGCCCATTCGAATTTCAGCAATCCCCCACCAGATCCCGAAGACCCATGGTGTTGTCCTCTGTTCCATTCACTGTTTTTATATACCGGCATTTTCAGTGGAGACCCGTTAAGGTTGAACATCCACCTAGAACAAGTAGCTACACTACATCACAACTGAACAATGGACTATGCCTTGAATTGTCAGTTTGGCGTAAAATAGTTTCACTAAATGTCTTGCCAGTACTAGGCTGCCGAAGGCTGACCCCTCGGGTGGAGCATATTAGTCATACTCCTGGCCTATTCATGAACTTATTAGAGATCACCCAATCTCATAGACTGTGACCAGCAGTCAGGATCATATAGGTGTGTTCCTCCAAAGATCGCTCTGTAGGATAGCATTTTGCTTATACAAGCCTTGGAACACATTAAGACAAAAGTCAACCTGCCATACAGTTTTTGAGAGTACTGCATCTCCAGTGGAGTGGGTTAGTAAAAATTACTCTCCTCAGTTAACCACTAGTTTGTTTTCCCAGGTCCCACTTCACGGGATCTCCGATCACATAGGTTGGGTTACTGCCATGGCAACTCATGTGGGTCTCATACCCATCTCCCTCGATGCACTTTCTATCACAACACGTGATAGCCCTTTAGTAAAGGGATCTGCCAGATTTTTAGCCGACTGGATATAATCCACCGCTATCACTCCGGAGTTTCTTAAATGTCTGACAGCTTTTAATCTCGTTTTTATGTGCTTTGTGGACTGTGCATTGTCCTTTGAACTCTTCACCTTGACAATCACTGTTTGATTGTCACAGTTCATAAGGATAGCCGGTACTGGCTTTTCAACCACAGGCAAGTCCATCAAAAGATCTCGAAGCCATCCTGCTTCGACACTAGACGTGTCTAATGCTGTTAATTCTGCTTCCATTGTCGATCTCGTTAAGATCGTTTGCTTGCAAGACTTCCAGGAAACAGCACCACCTCCAAGGGTAAACACATACCCCGTTGTGGCTTTCATCTCATCAGCATCAGAGATCCAATTCGCATCACAATACCCTTCAAGTACCGAAGGATATCCACTGTAGTGAAGTCCATGGTTCACGGTACCTTTCAGATAGCGCATAATTCTTTCTACAGCATGCCAATGCACATCACCCAGATTGGAAACAAACCGGCTTAGTTTGCACACAGCAAACATGATGTCAGGCCTCGTAGCGCTCGCTAGATACATGAGTGAACCAATTACTTGAGAGTACCTCAGCTGATCCTTAGCTGTGCCTTCGAACTTTCGAATCCGCACACTAGGATCATATGGCGTTGGAGAAGTTTTGCAGTCCGAATATCCAAAACGACTCAAAACCTTCTCAACATAATGGGATTGCAGAAGTGTAATCCCACCCTCATTGTTTCTCAAAAGCTTGATGTTCAAGATAACATCAGGCACACCAAGATCTTTCATCTCAAAGTTCTGGGATAGAAATGACTTAACCTCATTGATTACTTTGAGGTTGGTCCAAAATATCAGTATGTCATCAACATACAAACACAAAATAACTCCTTCGCCCCCACCATGGCGATAGTATACACATTTGTCAGCTTCATTAACAACAAAGCCAACAGATGTTAAAGTTGTATTGAACTTCTCATGCCATTGCTTAGGTGCTTGTTTCAGCCCATATAAAGATTTCAGTAACTTACACACCTTTCCTTTTTGACCATCTAACACAAAGCCATCTGGCTGTTGCATATAGATTTCCTCGTCTAACTCTCCATTTAGGAAAGTCGTCTTAACATCCATCTGATGGACGAGAAGACCATGCGAGGCCGCCAACGAGAGTAATACTCGAATGGTGGTCAGTCTGGCCACAGGTGAATAAGTGTCAAAGAAATCTTCATCTTCTTTCTGGGAATAACCCTTCGCCACAAGTCTAGCCTTGTACTTTTCAATCGTACCATCAGGCCTAAGCTTCTTTTTGAACACCCACTTACATCCTAATGGTTTACAGCCATAAGGACGTTCAGTGATCTCCCACGTTCCATTAGCCATGATGGAATCCATCTCGCTACGGACCACTTCTCTCCAGTAGTCAGCATCTGGAGATGCATAAGCTTCTGAAATAGAAGTGGGAGTATCATCCACTGAAAGCGCATGGTTCCCCCATATGTGGTTTTGGTAATTAATGACAATCCTTATGGACTAATGTTTTCATTTAGTTATCCTTTGTAGATATTGTCCATAAGAAATAATGGAGTTCATGTGTTGAACTCTATTAGCTTCCTTGATGGCCATTGTTATTCATGGATTTATATGAAGAATGGTCATGGTTTGAGTTGAGCTTATTGCTAGTGTGTCTTGAAAAAAAGGATTAGGTGATCTTTCATTATCATCTTCAAGACATCATCTTTAGAAGTGAGAAGCAAAGATACAAGGTTGATCAAGCAAGCGATCAACACACAAAGCTACAAGTTGTACCAAGTGGGATTGTGTATCTCATGGTATGGTAAGCATTTGTAAATATAGCTTTGTGAACTAACCCATGATATGTGTGTGTCGCATCTCTATGTGTGGTTAGGTATCTTTCCATGGGCATGAACCAAAAGGAAGATTTCATATAGCCCATGGTCTTTGTCGTCGTCAAGCGGTGTTCGTCATCTAGCTTGACGTGGTAAGCTCAAGTGAAGCATCTAGAAGATATCCTATGCTTGATGCTTGCCACCCTTTTGGAGATTGTGGCCTTGTGAAGATTTGCCGAAGGGTCTCTCCCATAATGGTGTATGGGGGAGCTAGTCTCTCCCATAATGGTGTATGGGGGAGCAACTTGCAAGTCTTCATCAAGCGGAGCATGTGCTAGCAAGCGCAATCAAGAAAGAAGATCCAACTTGAGAGAGTCAAGATCGCCATCATCTAGCTCAAGTGGAATTCTCAAGGCAAAGGTATAATCTTGATAGGTTTTCTATTTTACCGATCTCGTGTCTTCGGGAGACCGGGTTATAGGATAGATAGTCGTACTATCAAGAGGGGCTCTCAAGTGAGTAACGTGATCGAATTGTTGTGGAGAGCTCAAACCTTTGCATACTTGTATATCATCTTTCTTGGTTCTTATTTGGCTTTTGTCAACTTTGGGTTTTAGTGCTTGTCATGATATTCATGGCAAGCCAAGGTTATCGAAAACGGTTTTGGTAAGAAAAACTTGTTGCGATTTCGGTGGTGAAAATACCCGGTTCAGTTTTTAGAATGTTTCCACACCTTCTATGCGTGGTAACTTTTCCATTCCTTTTTTTTTGGATAGTCCTTGTTATTACCTTTCCAACCCTTTTGGATTCACCTTGTTCGGAGTTCATTCGCAAAAGTTATGTGTGTTTTCGTGTTGGAGGTTTTACCGGGTGTTCCTATTTGAGAGGTATAAACCTTTACCCATTTGGTTTTATCTTCCATTTATGGACAATGATGTTTCTCTGCATATTCTTGTAGTGCTCGTCGTTGCGATTTCAACGAGGCCAAGAACATCGAAAACGGAGTTCATATGCAAAAGTTATTGCATTTCTCGTATCGGTTTTCTGTCTCCGGTTTGCAATCCGGAATATTCCGGATGATTCCGGAATCCGGATTTTTCTGGGCTCCGGAATATTCCGGGGATCCGGAATTTTCCGGAATATTCCGGCCAGAACGTGAAAATGCTCTGTTTCCATCCGGAATCGCTCCGGAATCGATTCCGGGCCATTCCGGGTCATTCCGGGGTCCGGAATATTCCGGACCATTCCGGAATGGACGGAAAAAGTGGAAAACGGCTAGTTTTTTTAGCACCTATTTAAGGGGCTTTCTTCCCCAAAATCCCCAAGCCTTTCCCAACCCGTTTTTCCTCTTTCTCTCCACCATTGTTGACTTTGGAAAGCTTGCTCCTCTCTCAATCCCTCCTATGATTCTTGCATATCTTTGAGGGAGAAGTTAGATGAGATCTAGATCTACATTTCCACCAATCCATTCTCCTTCTTAGTGAGGGAAACCTAGTAGATCTTGATCTTGGAGTTCTTGGTGTTTCTCCATTGTTCTTCCTCTCTTATTCCCCCATAAGCATTTGTTGCTTTGTTGGAATTTGAGAGTGGAGGATTCGAGCACTTGTGCTCTTGCCATTTGCATCGGTTGCATCGGTTTGGTCTCTCCACGAGGATTCGTGGAAGTGAAAGATTGTGAGCTTGTTACTCTTGGGTCTTGGACCCTAGACGACTTGTGGTGTTCTTGGGAGCCTCCAATTGAGTTGTGGATGTGTGCCCCGAGATTGTGGTGACACCGAGAGCCTCCAATTGAGTTGTGGATGCGTGCCTCGGGTTTGAAGGTTGCCAATAGTGGAAGGTGAACTAGGCCTTTGTAGCGGGGTTCATCGGAGAATAGGGTGAGGCCTTTGTGGCGTTGAGTAGGCCTTCGTGGCGAGCTCACACCCCTCCAACGAGACGTACTCCCCTTTGTGGGAGGAACTCGGGAATATATCATCGTCTCCGTGTGCCTCGGTTATTTCTATACCCGACCTTTTTACTTATGCAATTTACATTGTGATAGCCTTCGAGCTTGAAGTTATATATCTTGCTATCACCTTGTTACTTGTCTTGCTTAGCATAAGTTGTTGGTGCATCTAGTTGACCATAGAATAATTAGGTTGTATGCTTGTTAATTTAAACACCTAGTTTATTTCCGCATTTAGCAAGCCTTAACCGGAAAAATTTTAATCGCCTATTCACCCCCCCTCTAGGCGACATCATTGTCCGTTCAATTGGTATCAGAGCCTCGTCTCTCTTTATTAGGCTTTACATCCTAGAGAGTACGATGTCGTTTAGGGAAATAGAGCATGATCCCGCTTTTATATTCTATAGTAGAAATTATGATATTTGGAAAATTCGCATTCTTAATTTCCTTACGGACATGGGTCCAAAGTATCTTAAGAGAATTGTAGATATGGATTTTCCTCCTCCAAAGGATTCTCAAGATTTACCTTTAGAGGATGAGGAAAAATCTTATCTCGATACTCTTGTATCTAATGGTCTCTTGTGTGTTTTGAGCGATGTAGTTATTGATTCAAGCATGCCTTTTCGGAACGCTCATGAGCTATGGACAAAACTTCAAGATATATATGATGTGTCCAACATTATTGAGGATGATTGTTTCCATCCACTTCCGGCCGTGATGAGTTCACATCTTTCTCCACTCCACCTACATGTGATTTGTTACAAGGTAATGATATGGTGAGTGGTGATGGAAATTGCATTGTGGATAGTGAATTTGCTATTGACTATACTTCATCTCTATCCCATTGAAATGATCTATCTTTGGACTTAATATATTCTAGCACTCAAAATTCCATACATGCTAGTGTTGATAGTCCTTGCATATCATGTAATAGTTGTTTAACTAAATCTCATGATGATATGCTTCCTATGTCTTGTTTTCATGAAAACAATGCTTCCATTTCCTCTATTACTTGTGTGGCTAACAATATAGAGGAATCCCACTCTTTGGTGGAACAAGACATGGACCTTAATGGCGCTTCTAGTATATCTTCATCATCACCATCCATTTCTCATATGTGCCTTATGGCTAGGGATTCAAAGGTATCTCCACCTTTGGAACCCACTACATCTTGTGATGATGAGGATGAGGATATATTTTATGGAGAGTCTGAGGACGAAGCCTCCTTAATGGAGAAGGGTGAGTTGGTTCTTCTTGATCTCCCTAAAGGTAGTAAAGCTATCACCCCTTTTAGTGAAATATTGGCTTTTGCTATTTATAGCGCTAAAATCATTGAAACTAAAGGTGAGATTGAAAGAAGTGATGCCGATGAAAAGGCATCCCTCACTACGTCTCTTGAGGAAGAGTATGAGCTCCGAGCTACTCTTGAGGAGAAACTTGAATCTATCGAGGAGCTCTATAATGAACAAATAACCTATCTCACTAAAGCACGTGACCATACCAATGCTAAATATAAAGTGCTTAAAAATGAAAAGGTTAAATTTGTTGTTGGCAATGCTAATCTAATTGAGGAAAACTCTAGGTTGAATAATGATCTTGCCAAGTTGTCTTCTTCTATTTCTAATGATTCTTGTGCTACTAACTCCACATCTTGTGAAGCATCTATTTTGAAGGAGAATGTTGAGCTAAGGGCTCAACTTGAGTTAATGACTAGAAAGTGTGGGAAATTGGAAGAGAGACATGAAAAGCTATCTAGCTCTCATGAGGATCTTCTAGCATCCCATACCAAGCTAAAATTATCTCTTGAGGCTATCACTACAAAGGTAACATCTTGTGAGCCTCATGTGGTAACTAGAACAATCTCTTCTATTAATGCTACATTGCCTTGTTCTAGTATTAGTAACTCATCCTCTCATAATGTTTCTACATCTTGTGATGAGTTGCTTTCCTTGCCTTGTTGCTCTAACAATGAAGCATCTACTTCCTCTAGCTCTTGTGTTGTTTCTAACCATGTAGAGGAAAATAAAGAGCTCAAGGCCCAAGTCACTTCTTTGAAGAAAGACTTGGAAAAGTGTCATGGAGGGAGTTCCACACTTGACAAGATGTTGAGAGTGCGAAGACTTCCCAATGACAAGAGTGGACTTGGATTCAACTCCAATCTCAAGAACAAGTCCATTATTGACAAGAAGAAGGGCCAAGAACAAGAAAAAGATTCGGCCAAGATTATTTTCTTCAAGTGCAAGATTGAAGGGCACCATGTTAGATCTTGCCCTTTGAAGAAGAAGCCTCTTAGTGAGAAGCAACTAGGGAAGCGGCCTCTTGTTCAATCTCATGCTCAACCACGAGTTGAACAACGGCCACCTCCTAACAAGACTCAAGCCAATGCTCCTCTTGTTGAGAAGCCTATTGAGAAGAGAGAAAAGAGTCGATGTTGCTACCTTTGTCGCAAGAAGGGATATTTTGCTTCTTCATGCACTAATGGTACATTATCCAACCCTATCCTTGTTGATGATGTTTATTCTATTAGGAAGGATAATGTGGGCAATGTGTTTGCCAAGTATGTTGGTACTCCAAGTGGTGTCAAGAAAAGAACCATTTGGGTTGCCAAACCTATTGTGACTAACCTCTTAGGACCCAACTTGGTTGGGGACCAACAAGCTCAAACTTGATCAATAGGTGTTGTTGGAGGACATTGGAGACTTGGCTATTTCATGAAGAATTAAGGGATCTTCATCAATTATATTTCCTCAAGCCAAGTCACTTGGATTATATATATCTCTTACCCAATGTTCCTCCAAGCGGTAACTTGTATTTAAATCTATATACATTGAAAGTTTCTTGCTCCCTTGCACATGTTAGTTTTGTTTCTAGCATGTGTTTGTATATGTTGTGCTTCCTACTTACCTATCTTGAGTAATCTAGTTATGTTTGTTGGTTTGCACTCCATGTACTTGTGTTCTTTGTGTTGAGCCTTCATTGCTATCTTTGCCTATCTTAGTTGGCTCTTTGGGAGATTAATGGACTATCCCATTTTGGGGGAGTAATATGCTTTGCACTTTACTATCCTAAAATGTGTGTACATGAGGAATACCACTTAGTGTTGATATATCAATATTATCTATTCTCTATGTGGTATGTCATTCTCATGATAAATTCATTTCTAAATGTCCATTAACTTTCTCTAGTTGGATTTATTTTTGCCTCTTATTGATTTCAATGGATTATCACATTATGGGGGAGTAATAATCTATGTGCATATTACAAGCCTAGAAAATGTGAATATGTGAGGTATTGCCACCTAGAGTTGATATTCTTGTTATCTTGTTCCTAAGTGGCATGTTGCTCAAACAAGTTCCATATTTGCTTAAAATATCTTGTGTCTCTCTTCTTTGGTATCTTGTTTGTTAGAGAGGTCCTTGTTGTGTTGCTTTTTGAGTTTTATTTGAAGCCTTCAAGAATCTCTTCCTAAGCATGTTTTTTTATTGTTCCTATCTTTTACCACATGCTTATGTTTTGTGAATATGATTGTGAACCAATCTACCACCGAGAAATATCTCCATACATCTCTTGTCTTTCACAAGTTATAATAATTTGTGGTAAGTTTATTGATCATATTTACTTTGGCCTTTGCTCTAAAATTTCCTTCTTTCTTGCCAAGGATTTGTTTGGTTAAAATTCCCTTGTGTCTTCCTTGCTCTACTCAAAAAAATTGTTGTGCTTTCTTGTGGTAGGAAAAGAAATGATCCCATACTTGTGCACCTATGTTCAAAGTCATACTTCTTTGGGTTGCACTATTCTTGGGGAAGCTATCCTACATTGAGTAGATCACCGTTCTTTATATTGGTATTGCATCTAATTGTTTTTATTTAAACATGACTAGTGTTTGAATAATATATATGGAGAGTAATGATTCCATTGTGTGCATTTTGTATTCAAATGCAAGATCATAAATAATGCACTATTCTTGGAAGAACTATCCTATATGCGTTTGAACACTTGTTGCCTTTAAATTTGTATTTTATCCCAATGACTTGTCTCTTTGGAAGACGAACATTTTTCGTTTTGGTACTTTGTGTGCTATCATGAAAAGTGTAGAGGGTTTGTTTACTCTTTTATGTTTTTTTGGTATCCTCTCTATGTTGGTTTCCTCAATCATGTGTTGATTTGGGTCTTGATATATTTTGGACAATTCTCTTTCTTTTCACTCTTGTAAGTGGCTTCTTGGTTTGATTAGTTCTTTGTCCAATTTGTATCTTGTTTTGGTTCTTGAAAGTTTTGTGCATGCATATTTACTATATATATCTTTTGGCATGCTTACTTTCGTTGATCCAATATATAGTATAAACTCCATCAAATCCTAAATGGCTAAGATGTGCATGAAATTCAAATTCATATCAATATGCACATATTTATGTGGAGTTTGTCCTATGTATTGTAGTTGTTCTAACTACTTTGGACCCAATGAGTTTGGGTACCATTTTGTACTTGAATTTTGTTTTTAGGTACAATGGAGATACATTGGTTGCTTGCTCCATTCATAAGGAAGGTGTTCTCACCATGGTATTATAGGAGTCAAGCTACGATGATTATCAAACTCGCATCCTCTTCATCACCAATGTCGTCTCGGTAACAAGTATCTATCTCATGCATACATTTCTTTGCATGATTTCCCTTCGTTGCATTTCATTTGGTTCTTGCAAATGTCTTTTCAAAAGCATCTTTATTGCAACTATGAGTAAGCCGTGATGATTACATACTAAGGGGATATTTATAAATGATTCACCTATCCCAAGTATATTAATCTAGCAACTTCTACTTGAAGTATCTCATATGAAATATTGATGATTTCTCACAAACCATTTGAATCTTGTTGATATGCGTTACCTTTCTCGAAGCATTCCAACTATCACTTTTCCCTTGTGATATTTGTGATGCTTTGATGAGTTTTGTGTGTTCATCTATATCCCTTTAAGATAAAATTAAGATTAGTGCTTTGCTTTCAAGCAAAAATCTTATTGGTATATTAATGAACCTCTCTTGGATATCATGTTCTTCACCTTTGTACCTATTTTGTGTGTGCATGTTTCTTTGTGGATATATATCTTTGTGATTGTTGTTCACTTAGAAACTTATACACACGATAATAGTTACATCTTTAATTGATATTCTATTTCTTTAGTGACCACGTTTTATTACTTTATATTCCTTGGTGGTTCCTAAAAGGCACAAGCTTTGTTTTTCTTTTGGTATTCCTTTTGCATCTTAATAAAACTTGTGGACCTATGTGTTTTATCATTTGATGGTTTGTGTGTATGGGAAGACATGATACGCACTATGTGCCTTATATATTGAAAGACTATGTTGATGATTCTATCATCCTATTAGTCTCCTAAAAATGTTTTTCCTTGTCACACCCATATATTTCGGTTGAGTAAGTCTTTTTGTCACTTCTTGATCTTCATTGCTCAATTTTTTTTTTGTTTGCAAGTTGCTTTGCTTCATTTCCAATCTATTCGCTTGCACTTGTTTGTGTTCAAAATTATCTAGAAGGGAGTGATGATTCCATGTTGTGCACACTATATAGTAATTCAAATCTAACATTGTGCATGTACCTTGGGGAGTTCCCTCTTGATTTTCTAGAACACTTGGTTGATCCCATCAAAATATTGATGTTGGTCAATCGGTTTTTCGGATCCTTGTGGTTGGTTGCTTCTTTGTGAAAGTATCCTTCAATTTTACTTTGCTTGTAAACCTTTGGATCCTCAATATAGTTTGATCTCCCTCCATCTATTTATAGTTGGATATATGCACTTGAGTTCACTCATATCATGAGGAATGCATACTCTATGGGGGAGCTCTTACTATATTGGCCTTCTAATCTTTTTTCCCATTTAGGCAATGGATGCCAATGGGGGAGAAGTTTAGAGGGTTTAAGGGAATTTGGTTTATGCTTTAGTTTCGTTCTTAAGCATTTTCCTTTCCATGCTATTGCATCCTTGCTCTTGTTTAGCATGTTTGCTTTATTCATCATATAAACCCTCGTAAAAAGGGATTGTCTTCAATTACCAAAATGGGGGAGATTGAAAGCGCATGGTTCCCCCATATGTGGTTTTGGTAATTAATGACAATCCTTATGGACTAATGTTTGCATTTAGTTATCCTTTGTAGATATTGTCCATAGGAAATAATGGAGTTCATGTGTTGAACTCTATTAGCTTCCTTGATGGCCATTGTTATTCATGGATTTATATGAAGAATGGTCATGGTTTGAGTTGAGCTTATTGCTAGTGTGTCTTGAAAAAAAGGATTAGGTGATCTTTCATTATCATCTTCAAGACATCATCTTTAGAAGTGAGAAGCAAAGATACAAGGTTGATCAAGCAAGCGATCAACACACAAAGCTACAAGTTGTACCAAGTGGGATTGTGTATCTCATGGTATGGTAAGCATTTGTCAATATAGCTTTGTGAACTAACCCATGATATGTGTGTGTCGCATCTCTATGTGTGGTTAGGTATCTTTCCATGGGCATGAACCAAAAGGAAGATTTCATATAACCCATGGTCTTTATCGTCGTCAAGCGGTGTTCGTCATCTAGCTTGACGTGGTAAGCTCAAGTGAAGCATCTAGAAGATATCCTATGCTTGATGCTTGCCACCCTTTTGGAGATTGTGGCCTTGTGAAGATTTGCGGAAGGGTCTCTCCCATAATGGTGTATGGGGGAGTTAGTCTCTCCCATAATGGTGTATGGGGGAGCTAGTCTCTCCCATAATGGTGTATGGGGGAGCAACTTGCAAGTCTTCATCAAGCGGAGCTTGTGCTAGCAAGCGCAATCAAGAAAGAAGATCCAACTTGAGAGAGTCAAGATCGCCATCATCTAGATTAAGTGGAATGCTCAAGGCAAAGGTATAATCTTGATAGGTTTTCTATTTTACCGGTCTCGTGTCTTCGGGAGACCGGGTTATAGGATAGATAGTCGTACTATCAAGAGGGGCTCTCAAGTGAGTAACGTGATCGAATTGTTGTGGAGAGCTCAAACCTTTGCATACTTGCATATCATCTTTCTTGGTTCTTATTTGGCTTTTGTCTCCTTTGGGTTTTAGTGCTTGTCATGATATTCATGGCAAGCCAAGGTTTATCGAAAACGGTTTTGGTAAGAAAAACTTGTTGCGATTTCGGTGGTGAAAATATCCGGTTCAGTTTTTAGAATGTTTCCACACCTTCCATGTGTGGTAACTTCTCCATTCCTTTTTGTTTGGATAGTCCTTGTTATTACCTTTCCAACCCTTTTGGATTCACCTTGTTCGGAGTTCATTCGCAAAAGTTATGTGTGTTTTCGTGTTGGAGGTTTTACCGGGTGTTCCTATTTGAGAGGTATAAACCTTTACCCATTTGGTTTTATCTTCCATTTATGGACAATGATGTTTCTCTGCATATTCTTGTAGTGCTCGTCGTTGCGATTTCAACGAGGCCAAGAACATCGAAAACGGAGTTCATATGCAAAAGTTATTGCATTTCTCGTATCGGTTTTCTGTCTCCGGTTTGCAATCCGGAATATTCCGGATGATTCCGGAATCCGGATTTTTCTGGGCTCCGGAATATTCCGGGGATCCGGAATTTTCCGGAATATTCCGGCCAGAACGTGAAAATGCTCTGTTTCCATCCGGAATCGCTCCGGAATCGATTCCGGGCCATTCCGGGTCATTCCGGGGTCCGGAATATTCCGGACCATTCCGGAATGGACGGAAAAAGTGGAAAACGGCTAGTTTTTTGAGCACCTATTTAAGGGGCTTTCTTTCCCAAAATCCCCAAGCCTTTCCCAACCCGTTTTTCCTCTTTCTCTCCACCATTGTTGACTTTGGAAAGCTTGCTCCTCTCTCAATCCCTCCTATGATTCTTGCATATCTTTGAGGGAGAAGTTAGATGAGATCTAGATCTACATTTCCACCAATCCATTCTCCTTCTTAGTGAGGGAAACCTAGTAGATCTTGATCTTGGAGTTCTTGGTGTTTCTCCATTGTTCTTCCTCTCTTATTCCCCCATAAGCATTTGTTGCTTTGTTGGAATTTGAGAGTGGAGGATTCGAGCACTTGTGCTCTTGCCATTTGCATCGGTTGCATCGGTTTGGTCTCTCCACGAGGATTCGTGGAAGTGAAAGATTGTGAGCTTGTTACTCTTGGGTCTTGGACCCTAGACGACTTGTGGTATTCTTGGGAGCCTCCAATTGAGTTGTGGATGTGTGCCCCGAGATTGTGGTGACACCGAGAGCCTCCAATGGATGTGTGCCTCGGGTTTGAAGGTTGCCAATAGTGGAAGGTGAACTAGGCCTTTGTGGCGGGGTTCATCGGAGAATAGGGTGAGGCCTTTGTGGCGTTGAGTAGGCCTTCGTGGCGAGCTCACACCCCTCCAACGAGACGTACTCCCCTTTGTGGGAGGAACTCGGGAATATATCATCGTCTCCGTGTGCCTCGGTTATTTATATACCCGAGCTTTTTACTTATGCAATTTACATTGTGATAGCCTTCGAGCTTGAAGTTATATATCTTGCTATCACCTTGTTACTTGTCTTACTTAGCATAAGTTGTTGGTGCATCTAGTTGACCATAGAATAATTAGGTTGTATGCTTGTTAATTTAAACACCTAGTTTATTTCCGCATTTAGCAAGCCTTAACCGGAAAAAATTTAATCGCCTATTCACCCCCCCCCCCCTCTAGGCGACATCGTTGTCCGTTCATCCACAAGGTACACAAGGAAATCATCACCAAAGGACTTTGCAGTCCTCTGTCTCTTGCCCCTACCAAGGGTTTCCTCGTCATCCTTCTTAGGATTCTCATCATGTGTTTGTTCATAATATTCCATAGGAATGGCAGGTTTAGGAGTCTTCTCTGATTCCTGTCTAGAAGTGCTTTGCATATCTCTCATAGGAAAAATATCCTCAAAGAATGTAGCATCTTTAGACTCCAAAATCGTACCGACCTTCACGTCAGGTACCTCAGATTTCACTACTAGAAATCTATAGCCAACGCTATTCTTAGCGTATCCCAAATTAACGCAATCCACGGTCTTTGGTCCAAGTTTACGCTTTTTGGGGATCGGCACATTGACTTTTGCCAAACAGCCCCAAGTACGTAAGTACGAGAGTGTTGTTTTTCTCTTCTCCCATTTCTCATAGGGAGTGACCTCATTGTCTTTCGTCGGAACTTTATTCAGGACATGACATGATGTCAATATAGCCTCCCCCACCATGCCTTGGATAAACCCGATGTATCTAACATGGCGTTAACCAAATCTGTTAGAGTACGGTTTTTCCTTTCGGCAACCCCATTTGACTGAGGTGAATAGGGAGGCGTCCTCTCGTGAATAATGCCATGTTCCGCACAGAAAGAGTCAAACTCATTAGAGAAATACTCTCCACCACGATCTGACCGGATTCGTTTAATTTTCTTTTCAAGTTGATTCTCAACTTCTGCCTTATACATTGTAAAGTAGTGTAGAGCCTCATCTTTAGTGTTTAACAGATATACATAGCAAAATCTAGTGGAATCATCTATTAACGTCATGAAGTATCTCTTTCCACCTTTAGTCAACACACCATTCATCTCACAGAGATCAGAATGTATGAGTTCTAATGGCGCCAAGTGTCTCTCCTCCGCAGCCTTGTGGGGCTTGCAAGGTTGCTTTGCTTGTACACACGAATGGCACTTAGAACCTTTGGCTAAAGTGAAACTTGGAATTGAATTTAGTTTTGCTAACCGCGTCATGCAACTGAAACCAACGTGACAAAGACGTGAATGCCAAACTTCTGTTTCATTAACACTCGAATGAATATTGTTCACGACTTTATTACAAAAATCAGCGAGGGAAAAGCGGAACAGACCTCCGCACTCATACCCTTTTCCAACAAACAGTCCATATTTCGTTACAACTACTTTATTGGACTCGAAAACCAACTTAAATCCTTCTCTACATAGAAGGGAGCCACTAACGAGATTCTTCTTGATGGCGGGGACATGCTGCACGTTCTTGAGCTGCACGATCCTTCCCGAAGTAAACTTCAGATCGACCGTGCCAACACCAAGTACAGAAGCACTTGTTCCGTTCCCCATCAATACGGACCCGTTCCTTGTGACCTGATAAGAAGAAAACAATGAGATGTCAGCACAAACATGAATGTTTGCACCTGTGTCAATCCACCAATCAGTAGACTGACAAACTGAAAATACAGTAAACAAATTACCATAACCAGATGCCCCATTCTCATTGTTGCTCACGATCATGTTGACAGCCTTGGAATCCTGTCCTGGCTTCACATACTTCTTTGGGCACTTCCCAGCCCAGTGTTCCAGTGAACCAGAAGTGAAGCAGCCATCTTTCTTCTTATCCTTCTTGAAGGTCTTCTTAGCCTTCTTCTTGAAGTCGGTATTCTGCTGGACACCAGTCCTCGCCTTGTTCTTGTGGGAGTTGTAGTTCTTCTGTACCATATTGGCCGCAGAAGTCCCTTCATTCCCTTTTCCATGCGAGTCCTTTGCCCTCGAATTCTGCTCAACACTCAGATGGCCGATGACATCCTCTACTGAGAATTCACGCCTCTGATGTTTCAGAGTAGTGGCAAAGCTCCTCCAGGAATTAGGCAGCTTGGCGATTATGCATCCCGCGACATACTTGCCCGGTAACACGCACTTGAGAATTACAAGCTCCTTAGCGATGCACTGTATCTCATGAGCCTGCTCCAAAACAGAACGGTTTTCGACCATTCTGTAGTCATGGAACTGCTCTATACTGTACATCTCGCTGTCAGCATCGGTTGCACCGAATTTGGATTCGAGCGCCTCCCACAAGTCCTTGGCAACCCGCACATGTAAATATGCGTCAACAAACTTCTCTCCGATCACTCTTAGAACGCATCCAACAAAGACGACGGTGGCATCCCTAAACGCCTTCTCCTGATCAGGAGTAATCGTTTCCGTGGGAGTGACACCGACGACCCAGAACACGTTCATAGTCGTGAGCCATAAGAATGTTTTGGTCTGCCAACGCTTAAAGTACGTCCCCGTAAACGGGTCCGGTTTCAGTGCAGTAGCAAAACCATGAATCGAAAATTGCCTACACATATTAGGTTTTTGGATTGTTAAGAATTTAGGCAATTTAAAGATTAAATTAATCCAAGTATAAATCATGAACATGACGTAAACATACTGATATTTAACCATGTTCGTGCATACTAGATTTATAGTAGATAAATCTACGCGAACTACTAGTGTTACACACATGGAAATAATAATGACAGGGATAAACGTGCTATACCCTACAGTTGGCCAATTGGCAGTAGCCGTAGCAGAGGCGGCGGCCGCGGCGGCATCAGCAGCGTTGGCGGCCTCAGCAGCAGCAGCGGCCTCGGTGGCAGCAGCGGCGGCAGCAGCAGCTCGTTCGGCTTCGGAGGCCATGTTGACGATGAGGTAGTAGTCGAAGTAGACGTACGGCAGCGAGCAGTCGCGTAGGAGACGCTCCCCAAAAACCTAATCGCCCCTCTCCCGTACAGGATCTGGAGAGGCGGGGTTTCGGAGGCCTGCTCTCCCGTCGGGGTCCGCCCCTGCGACCTCAATATATAGGCACGGTAGGAGAACGGTCAGCTCACAAATCAATTTGGCGTTTACTACAGCCGTTACCACGTGGCGTGTCTGTTGACTCCGTTTCCAACTGCCAAAATAAAGGCATCGGCTCGGCTCATTCCCGCAACACGCGGCGCGTCGTGACGAGGCGAGGCGGGCGGCGGAGGAGGAGGAGCGCGCGTGTGGAACACCTCCACTACTCCTCTCTCTTCATACCAACTCACACTAGTGGGGAGAGAGCTCACCTTATAAACTAGTGCAAAACTCTCCCAACTAGCAATGTGGGACTAAACTCCCACCATTTGCTATGGCAGCATGGGACTTAGGGATTAAATGGAAAATGCCTAATGGGCCTGCTAGCCCATTCGAATTTCAGCAGTGGGAAGGACCATTTGTAATCAGCAAAGCTATGAAAAATGAGTCATATTATCTTGTAGATATTCGGGACACGGAAGATGATCCCGAGAAGCCGAATCGCAAAAGAAAGAGAAAGATAGATGATGAACTAGGAGAGACAAAGAGGCCTTGGAGCATCCAGCAGTTACGTCCCTTCTATACTTAGTTCAATTTCTATGTAAACATCTTTGAGATCATGAAATAAAGTTGTCGGAATTTTGATATCCATGTTTTTACAAGTTCATTATAGTACAAAGCATGATTCCACCTTATCTATTTCCCAATGATCTTACAAAATACTCAATGTTAACCCGAATTGTGCATGCGTGCTCGGTGTTTAAAAACTGAATGATTTTCAGCCTGCTAACGGCTAAAGGAAACTCGGATTGTGCCTGCGTGCCCAAGTTTCAAAAAATTCCTTACTTTTCTCTAAGTATTATCTGATTGTTTATGTGTTGGGTCACTGGAGCTAGTTAGTAAAAATGCCTTTAGTATGATCCATGCTTCCGAGTTTAAACTGATCGGTTATACCCAGTTACTCGGCATGATGATTCATAATACTATCGAGCCATTTCAAACACTAAGGACAGTTAAAACATATAAACCAGAGAACTTAGAAGGCAAAGGAATATTAAAACCCGGAAACCTTGCAAAGAATTTCATAATTAAAACTGCAAAAGGCGGAGTTCTTGTTTATACAAAAGGAATAGAAGCATTACAATATGAATTACATTGTAAAAGTGCAGTAATGCTCCTATTGTCTACTTTCATCATCCAGGTTAAAGCAACCCTTCAAGCGTCCGAGTCTTCTTCGCTGCTGTCATTCTCGGGGGCTTCCGGGATCTCCTCTTCTGGATAAGTGATGGAGATGTTCACCATGGAGGCGATCTTGGTGGCATGGCCTTTGATTTCATCAAAGATGGTGGATCGCCGAGTTTCCGTGTATCCTTGGGGGATACCGGACGCCACGCGCCAAGACTTTGCACCAGGATAGTGCATACGCATAAGGCCGAGTGCCATGTGTGCACCACCCTGTGCAGCGGAGCGTAGGATGGATTCCCTGAACTCCGCCACCTCCAAGATGGCACCCGGAAGTTTTTCAACTTCCAAGAACTCCCCAGTCCTTGTGGGAAGGAGCTTGTTGACCAGCTGCATGCCAGCAGCTCTGATCGCAGTCCACGTCTTCCCAAAGGCTCGGATTCTATCAATCCGAGTGATATCTGGGTTACCTCCTGTTTTTTCAGACAAAACAACCAAAAAGGTTAAGTGAAAAAGCAGAGAAAGAAAGCAAGACATGGACAAATGGTAAATGAAGTAAAACTTACCGATGATCTGGTCGATTTCGGAGCCTTCCTCCAGGCGCAGATTTAGGGCATTTTTCAAGTCCTGAATGGTGGACTTGTCCTTTTCCGCCTGTTCGGAAGCCTTGGAATGAGCAATTCCAAGGGCCAGATTGCTGGCTTCCAGATCCTTTTGGGCCTTCATAAGTTGCTTATGAAGGTCCAGGTTTTCCTCACGGAGACTGGCAGCGTTTCCGGCATCTTCAGCTATTTGCTGGGCCTTAGCCAAAGCAGCTGGAAAGCAAGGAAAATTCCGAGTTTAGAAAAAATCCCGGAAAAGTACTTAGACAAAAAGCTGAATAAAAAAAAAACTTCAGAGGGAAAAAGTTTACCTGTTGTTTCCTTCAGCTGCAGCTGAGACGATGCCAGCTCCGTCTCTTTCACCTCAAGAATAGAAAGAAGATTTCTAACTTCCTTGTTCTTGACGGAAAGTTTATTGAAAACTTCCATGTTAATGGTTTCGGCGGTTTGCTGGAACACGACAAGGAAAAGAGTAATTAAAAAGCATCAAGGCAAAAAATATACATTTTGCTTAACGCTTGGGGGCTAGAGTTAAATACCTGGCTCATTCGCTGCAACCCCACCAAGTTTTCATTGAACTCTTTTGCGTATTCCGCAAAAAGAATTCCGGCCGCGCTTAGGCCGTCGTTGAGATTCTTGAATTCCTTGTCGAAGGTGGGAATCTCCTCATCGATTGTCCGAGAAGAATTTCCCACCTCTGGAGCCGCCCTTTCCCTCGTGTCCGTGTCCGGCACAACGGGCTGGCTGGGCTCCAACGACTCGGTGGTGGGGGTTGTCGCATGCTCTTCCGCCATCGTGGACGGCGTGTCTGGTGCGATGACGGGAGAAGGTTGAGCGCCTCTGTTGGTCACAACCTTATGCCTTTTTAGCTTCTTTAGCTTTAAGGTGGAGGGAGGCATGCTAAAGGCAAGAAACAAAAACCAGGAAGAGTTAAAACTCCGAAGACGAAAGAAAACTTCGACAAAATAAATAAACCCGGATGTACTAACCTGTAGGTTGCGACGGGAATGCCGTCAAGATCGATGATTTCCTCAGAGGAGGAAATCTTCTTGTGCTTGCGCCCACCTGCAAAGGTGGCGTGCAACGCCTCCAGATCATCTTCGGAGGCAAGCTCCGAGTCTGGAAGTTCAGCAAGCTGTCGAAAAGAAAAATCAGGGTTAGAAGTGAAAAGTCCGAGAAAGCATGACAAAGAACCACCCAAATGACAGAAAAAATACCTTGGGTGCCGGATTGTCGACTGTATACATTGGCCGACTCGCTTCATATTGGTCGCGCGATGCGACCAACTGGTTCACGCGCCGCCGCAGATCCTTCGCGGTCCAGTCTTTGCTGGTTGTCCGCATTTTGTCGTTGGCGCCCGTGTACTCGCAGAGGAGACGGCCGCCATGATTGGCTAATGGCTGGATCCGCCTTTCCAACCAGCAAAGGACCGTGTCCATGCCGGTTAGAGGCGGATCCAAGGAGGTGAGCTTGGCGATGCGCCGCTTGATCCTTAGTAGATCAAGCGACAGGACTTGGACGGCTTCTGTTCCCCAATTCTCTTGGGGAACAGCAGCGGTGTTGGTGAAAGGTGGAACCCCGATGGCCTTTGTCGGAAAAAAGAACATCGGGATGATAGAAGAAGGAACCCGTCCAGAATTTGACGGATTCCGAGGTTCTGATCTTGGGGAACCATTCCTCCCTAAATCTCCTAAGAGTGAAGGAGATGGTCCCGCAAGTCGGGAGTGCGCCCTCCGAAGAGTTCCGCTTAACCCCGAAACAGTACAACCAGAAATCTAACATAGGTTCTATGCCTAGGAAACCCTCAAAGAGGGCCTGAAACCCGGCCATATAGAGAATGGAATTGGGTGGCAGGTTATGGGGCTGGATGTTGTAATGGGAGAGAATTTGGAGGAAGAAGGCGGAAGGTGGCAATCCCATACCTCTTAGGAGATGGGAGGAGAGAACAACCCGCTCGCCGTCGTTTGGCAGGGGTTCGTTCTCATCCTCAGGGAGCCGCCATTTCCCTTTGAGCACCAACCCCTCCTTTTCCATGTTTGGAAGGAGGGATGTGGGAATGCTCCAGGCAACCCAGTTGCCGGCAGTTTCCACTTCTTCGTCCGCTCCGGCGGCGGCGGACGCAGCAGCATCTGCAGCGGCGAGCTCGTCGCCGAGAAGCGTGATCTTCTCCTCCGCCGTTTCGGGAGCAAACGGCGGAGAGGGCGCGGAGCTTGAGCCCGCAAGATCCGCGGCGGCGGCGGAAGGATTCCCTCCGTCCGCCGCGGAACCCATGGTCTTTGCCGGCTCGCCGCCGGCGCGCGTTGGGGATTCCAACTGCGGATCCATGTCGTTGATGATTTGCTCGATGTCGCGCGTCACGGTGTGGGCAGGGGAATACGGTGAGGATACCATCAGGTGGCGGCGCAGCTCGTCTCCGGTGACGTTCTGAACGCGGCGTGCGTTTGGGAATGCTCTCTCTCTGCTCGGGAACTTGGGCGCTGTAATGGCGTTCGAATGGTTGCGGAAGGTTTTCCGGGAGGACGACGAAGTCTATTTATAGCCGGAAATCCGTCACGATACGTGCTAACGGCTCTTTTGACCGTTGGATGATCAACACGTGTCACTCGCCGGAAAATCCGGGAAATGAATCGACAGGGTGATTATGGTTATCTCCTCGTTTCCCGCGAGAATCTGTCAGAGATATGTTTCTGGATTTCCCACTCAAAACCCAAACGTCCCTTACGTCAGCAGGATTAAAGTGCTAACGTAGGAAGTTCCTTCTCTGCGAAGGATCGTGGGAGAAAAGCCGGATTTCCCGAATTCCGAGTTTTACGTTACCATCTCTTTTCAAAAGAAGAATAAGAAGAATCAAGACTGCTGGCCAATATTTCTCGGACAAGAGACGAGGCAACTTTTGCAAGCTTTTTTCAACTTTGTCTATGCCTTAAAGTTAATAAACCTTCTCCATCTTAACTTTATATTTCAAGTGCAGATTATGCTCCATCGCACTTTATTTGGTAGGAAATATATAAGGAGAAATATTCCTGTGAAAATTTGTACAAGAATTAGATAATTCCGCAACGTCTTTATTTGTTGGTAACAACATGCCTGCATAATGAAAAGTGAAGACCAAATAAAAGTCCATAATACTCGGTGAATAATAAGTACTGTAGCAATAATCGAGCAACCGAGAAATGAAGTTAGATAATTTTGAGGTAATTTTGGGATAGAAAATGAAGATAGATGCATGCACGGCACCCCAACAGGCATCCTCTCTTGGTGGTGCAACCGAGAAATATATGGCGTGTTGTTTATTGGGTCCTAAAAAAAATACTAGATCGGTCCATGCAGGCACGCTAACCGAACAGGCATCTAGACCCCAAGTATCTACCCGCGGTTACTCTGATTGATCGATCCTATGTACTCCCTGTTAATGACTTGGAGCGACTGCATACATGGCTCATATGATTTTGGTTTCCCGCCCCTGGGTACCTCTCTTCCCTCTACCGGAATTCAAATTTCCAATCTTGGCCTGTCTATAAATATCAGGGACAGTGTAGCTTACCGCGTGCGGGGCGCGTGCGACTTAGACTTAGGACTTAGACGTGGCGGCAGCGGCCGGGCGGGCAAGCGACACTCTCCTCCGAGATCGATCAATAGGTGTTCTCTTGTCTTGTGGTGTTTCTTTCTCCGGACCGTTGAATCTTCTTATTTGTCATATGTATGCGTGGTTTGTGTTGTTTCAGCGCCCGCGGTTGATGCGAAGCCCGATGTCGAGTAGCATCTTCGTCGCCGCTCCGGCCGGCGGCGAGCTCATCTCTCCAAATCGATGGAGGTTTTCTTCTCAGGCGTTTTCTTCTCAGGCTCGGTGGGCGCACAACTAAGAATTATTGCCCCCGTGTATATATAGATGCTCAAGTTTTCTGGTTGGAAAAAAAAGGTGCTCAAGCTTTGTTTGGAATAAATAGATCGGATTGAAAAGAGAAAGGTGCTCGATCCGATCGTGCATATCTTTGTTTGAACAAAAAAAAGAAAGGGAACGGTAGCTAGAGTGGTAGTTAACGAGATCTGACTTTTCTTATCGTTTTCTGACGGAGCTTTGCTTCCAATCACGTCAAACTAGATGATTAGTTCGTGTAAGCGCGCGAGAGAGAAAGAAAAAGAATCCTTGCAACTAAACTGATGCTGCTGTCACTTTCATCCATAATCAGGCGAGCTGACTTGTATTGAGCCTCGAATCCCTAACGTCACATGCATGCACAGTGCGGCGCAAGTGGAATCCGGATCCTTTTCACCAGGTATAGAATCTAAGACCCTTGCATTCTTTTCATTCCAGAGAGTCCAAGAGGTGAGCATAGCCAAAGCCTTGCGAGGTTGCCCACTCGAGATGATAAGCTTATCGCAGTAATATTTTATTGATAAGCGTTGCGAGGATTTTTTGGGAAATAAATCGAAAAAAGAGAAAAAAAGACACGAGAGACAGAGCGAGATCTTCTTCTTCCTCCTCTAGCTAGAACAGCACAAGGAGCAAGCTTGTAACCCGGTTTCCCACATTTATACAAATAGACGGGCAGGAGTAGGGGTTTTACCTCCTCAAGAGGGTCCGGAACCTAGGTAAACCGAGTGAGTGCTTTGTGTCTTCAGTGTGCGCTTCTTAGCGCGCTATCTCTCCCCGGTTCCGACAGCGTCCATTGGCCCCATCTTTAGCCATCTTATTTGATAAAGTGTTATGATTAAAGAAAACGCAACTAGTTTATTTTTACTCTAGTACAAGTGAGAGATTGAAGGAGATATGCCCTAGAGGAAAATAAATAATAAGATTTTATTTATTATATCTCATTAAAATTTTATAATAAGTTTTATGTCATGCTATAATTGTATTAATAAGAAACGTTAATACATGTGTGATATATAAAGAAACTAGAATCCCTAGTAATCCTTTATACAAACTAGTTCATTGGGCATTGATGATCGAGGGTTTCACGATCATGTGACAATTACGTCAACTGACAATGAGGTCATTTCATTAGTTTAATGAGATGATGGACGTATCCATCAAAAATATTGCAACATGATCGTGTCACAATGTTCATCGTTGTAATACTAGTAAAATATAGTATCCTAATACTCAGACCGTGAGATCATATTTAATCACTGTCTTGAAGGTTATTTTGATTTCATCAACATCACATCGTAAAAGGGTGATTATAAAGGTGTATATCGGATATTCCGAAGAGATGGGTTGAGGCGTATGTATCGGGATCGAGATTTGTTCATCCACGTGACAGAGAGATACTCTCGTTCCACTCAGTGAGATTACATCCATATAGAAGTAGCGTATGACTAGGTCATGGGGATGTAATATCAAACTAACTAGTAAATAAATTCTTGTCGGTAACGAGATTGAACATGGCATGGAGATGTCAACGATCATATATCGGACAAGACATGTATCTAAGTGACAAAAGGAATAAGACACTTTAATCATGGTTCAATGACATTTAAATTCGGGCATGCATATGGGTCCTTATGGGTATCCAGATCCCGCAATTTCTCATTGATCCAAGAGGGTTCTCTATCATGTCTAGAGTATTCCCGAACCAGGGGTAACACGCTTAAGCGCTTGATAACGCTCGGAGATCGTTATAGCAAACACCAGAAGGGTTCCAGGAAAATGGGAAAACATTGGAATGGTTTCGAAACGGAGTCTGACTCCTCGGACCCACTTCGCGGAACGGATTCGACTCCAAACTTACCGTTCCGGCCTCTCCATAGTAGTTGCGCACGGACTAGGGGAAAAACTGAGCACCATTCGGCGCTAGGGTTAAAACTGAGTAGAAGTGGTCCGCTGTGGGCAATTCGATAAATGACCCAATCTTTTACCTTTTTCCACTTATCAAAACCCACAAAGGTGAATGTATTCGAGCCACACTTTTCAATTGGATTTTTTTGAAAAAATAAAACATGGCAAGCAATATGCGCGATTTTCCGAAGGTGAATACTCTAGCCAGGGAAATTTCTTGAACCAACCAAACTGAAACCGGCGATGAGCCCTCCCCCCCTCCCCCACAAAAAATGGATTTCATTGAAGTAATAAAACTATTCCAATTTGAATAGTAGTTGAGAAAGAATCGCACTAAATGCAAACATGGAACATCTTGGATACGGTATTGAAGGAGTTGAACCAAGATTTCCAAATGGATAGGATAGGGTATTTCTATATGTGATAAATAATCCAAATGCAAAAATTTGTCTTCTAAAAAGGGAAATATTGAATGAATAGAGTGTAAATTCTGAAACTTTGGTATTTCTTTTTCTTTCGGACAAGGTAATTCTCGTAGCGAGAATGGGATTTCTACAATAATAAAACTCAGAATAAAAACTAATTTTGTAATCCAACAATCGATCTTGGTTAGGATGATTAACCGAGTTAATCCCAAATTTCTGCTGAGACATTCGAATCTGTTGCTTGCAATTGATTTTGCGGATGATTCACAATCGCCTTTTCAATTGGCTTTTTTGAAGAAAGAAAACATGGCAAGCAATATGCGCGATTTTCCGAAGGTGATTTTGCGGATGATTCTCAATCGCCTTTTCAATTGGCTTTTTTGAAAAAAGAAAACATGGCAAGCAATATGCGCGATTTTCCGAAGGTGAATACTCTGGCCAGGGAAATTACTTGAACCAACCAAACTGAAACCGGCGAAGAGCCCCCCCCCCCCCCCCCGCCGCCCCCCGATCCGCCTCGAAGACCCTTGCATTCCTTATTAATATGTAAAGACTGGATTTATTACAGCTGGGCAATTGATAAATAGAGGTTGCACCGTAGTGCACAATATGAAAGGAAGATTACTATGATATTTAGCGCGGGCATTACAATAAGATAGATAGACCGACATACATCTGCATCTATGACTAATAATCCACCCTCAGGTTATCATCCGAACCCCTTTAGATATTAAGTTGCAAGCAACAGATAATTGCATTAAACAAAGTGTGTAATGTAAGCAATGATTATGCACGCGGGCACTCTCACCGTTGTTTTCTCCCTAATGGCAACAACACATCCTCCCCTTCATGTTTTTGTCACTCGAGCAAGACAACAAGGAGGCATGAACCCACTATCAAACATAAATACTCCCTCTTGGAGTCACTAGTAACTACTTGGCCAGAGCAACCACTAGCAACGTAAAGCATGCAAGATCACAAATAACATATGTAATAAAGACTATAATCAACTTGGCATAAGGTCAATATTCATCGGATCCCAACAAACACAGCATATAGAATTACATAGGATCAATCTCGATCATGATAGGCAGCTCACGAGATCTAAACATGGAGGCATATGAGGAGAAGACAACCATCTAGCTATAGCTACGAACCCGTAGTTCAGGGATGAACTACTCACGCATCACTCCGGAGGCAGGCATGGTGATGTAGAAGGCTCCGGTGATGATCTCCTCTCTGGCAGGGTGCCGGAAACAGCTTCAGAACCCTCATGGTCTAGGGTTGACGGTGACGGCGGCTGCGGAAATTTTTCGGTGATTTTGATATGTGCTTAGGGTTTTCCATCCGGGGGGCTTAAATAGGCAAAATGGCAAAGGCGGTGGAGCTCCAGGAGCCCCACACCCATAGGTGGTGCAGCCAGGGGTACCCGCGCCACCGTATGGTGTGGCCCCCTGTTTCCCCTCTTCGACTCCTCTTCGGTCTTCTGGATGCTTCCGGAAAAAATATGCATTTGGCGAAAGACGGCAAATCAGAGTTTTAATCCTTCTTGGGGGCTACTGTCGGATATATACTGATTAGGGGTATATCAGATGGTATTCAAAAGTGTCGGATTACCAGGGTGGCCCAACTGGTAGTGGGCTATGATCCATTGGGCGGCCCAGTAAGCTGACGCGCAGAAGCCGGATTCTAGAAGGACCCGGATCACGGCCCACGTGGTCTGGCTTGGAGGAGAAGACGGATTCCTTACTTTCCAAGTTACTAGCTATCGTAGTCTTCTAGGTTTTCTACTCTGTATGCCCTAATCCGACTATTATATAAAGCCGGACGGGAGATGAGATAACAAGAGACACGAAGCCATAGGCCAACTCGCCGAGAAGTTGATCCTCCGCGAGTAGCTAAAACTAACCTCACATTGTAATTGTTTACACAGGCTTTAGCCCTGATTAGTGAGATTGCAGGAGTAGGAACGCCGTATTATTACGACGTACGGAACCTGGGTAAATCCTGTGTCTTTGTCACCAACGCGATCCTGTTTCCCCACGTCTCTACCCGTAGTCTCATGGCACCCCCGTCTATAAAAACTACTACGATGTCTCGACACCAGGTCCCCCTGGCCGCGCCACCCTATGGTGTGGCCCCCCTGTTGCCCCTCTTCGACTCCTCTTCGGTCTTCTGGATGCTTCCGGGGAAAATAGGACTTCCGGGCTTCGAACTTTCCAATTTCGAGAATATTTTCAGAACAACTATTCTGAAACTAAAAACAACAGAAAACAGGGAACTGGCTCTGTGTCATCTTGTCAATAGGTTAGTCCGGAAAATCGATAAAAATGACATAAAGAAGGGAGAAAACATGTAGCAATTGGCATAATATCATCATGGAGCATCAGAAATTAGGGATACGTTTATGACGTATCAACAACATATAATTTTTTTTATTTATTGTATTGGAAGATGAATAAGGTATTTCTTACCTAATGGAATCAATTGTGACTTTGAGTCTTAGCCTTGCATCTGCAATTGTTTTTGCGGATGATTCTCAATCGCCTTATTAATATGAGTCATGTTATTTTAAAAAAGCTCAAAACAACGTGTTGAGTAGTTATAGGCTGAACTAGCATATTTGCCCACACGAACTAAAAAAGCGCAATCTTTTACCTTTTTCCACTTATCAAAACCCACAAAGGTGAATGTATTCGAACCACACTTTTCAATTGGCTTTTTTTTGAAAAAAGAAAACATGGCAAGCAATATGCGCGATTTTCCGAAGGTGAATACTCTAGCCAGGGAAATTGCTTGACCCAACCAAACTGAAACCGGCGATGAGCCCCCCCCCCCCCCCCCTCCCCACAAAAAATGGATTTCATTGAAGTAATAAAACTATTCCAATTTGAATAGTAGTTGAGAAAGAATCGCACTAAATGCAAAGATGGAACATCTTGGATACGGTATTGAAGGAGTTGAACCAAGATTTCCAAATGGATAGGATATGGTATTTCTACATGTGATAAATAATCCAAATGCAAAAATTTGTCTTCTAAAAAGGGGAATATTGAATGAATAGAGCGTAAATTCTGAAACTTGGGTATTTCTTTTTCTTTCGGACAAGGTAATTCTCGTAGCGAGAATGGGATTTCTACAATGATTGCAAATCCCTCAGATAGAATCTGAGAATAAAACTCAGAATAAAAACTAATTTTGTAATCCAACAATCGATCTTGGTTAGGATGATTAACCGAGTTAATCCCAGAATTCTGCTGAGACATTCGAATCTGTTGCTTGCAATTGTTTTTGCGGATGATTCTCAATCGCCTTATTAATATGTAAAGACTGGATTTATTACAGTTGGGCAATTGACAAATAGAGGTTGCACCGTAGTGCACAATATGACATGAAGATTACTATGATATTTAGCGCGGGCATTACAACAAGATACATAGACCGACATACATCTGCATCTATGACTAATAATCCACCCTCAGGTTATCATCCGAACCCCTTTAGGTATTAAGTTGCAAGCAACAGATAATTGCATTAAAAAAGTGTGTAATGTAAGCAATGATTATGCACGAGGGCACTCTCACCGCTGTTTTCTCGCTAATGGCAACAATACATCCTCCCCCTTCATGTTTCTGTCACTCGACCAAGGCAACAAGGAGGCATGAACCCACTATCAAGCATAAATACTCCCTCTTGGAGTCACTAGCAACTATTTGGCCAGAGCAACCACTAGCAACGTAAAACATGCAAGATCACAAATAACATATACAATAAAGACTATAATCAACTTGGCATAAGGTCAATATTCATCGGATCCCAGCAAACACAACATATAGAATTACATGGCGATTTCCCGAAGGTGAATACTCTAGCCAAGGAAATTGCTTGAACCAAACAAACTGAAACCGGCGATGATCCCCCCCCCCCCCCCCCCCCCGCCCCGATCCGCCTCGAAGACCCTTGCATTCCTTTCATTCCAAATAGTCCAAGAGGTGAGCATAGCTAAAGGCTTGCGAGGTTGCCCACTCGAGATGATAAGCTTATCCCACCAATCTTTTATTGATGTTTTACATGGTTTTGTCAAATTATTTGTAGCACATAATATAAAGTATTTCATACTGTGATTTTGCATACTTATATGTTACATCACTGGCTGCATCCAATTTTTTCTGAGTTTTCTAAAACTAATAAATATACTTTTTTTATTTTTTGTAAAGATCACTGGAACTCTGGAGCCGAAGTGACATTTTGATTACTGGAACTCAGCTTTTCTTGGCTTGACACGCGCGCCTTCCCCAACCTTCCATGAGCATCACTACCACGTGTCATGTGATGTGCATGGCAGCAGGTGACGAGTGAACGCCTCACATTGTAGCAGGATTGGAATGGCAGGGCAGCAGGCGCGAAGGAACGAGTTCAGGCATTCTGCTTGCGTCGACGCATATCCATCGTCGACGTCAACATCTTTGCGCTGTACCAAACTCTGTTGGGCCGCGGAAAGAAGATCGATTGAGTGGCATGGCATCCACCCAAAGCAGCTTTAGCTAATGACAAACAGGCACACGTACAAGGGCTCCATTGCTTCCTCCACCGTGCAACCGGCCGACTAATCCGTTGCCAACTCTCACTCATCTGAAAGAAAAGTTGGCATATAACCACAAAAAAGATCATTACCAAGATCTAGTGGCGAGTGGAAGTGCTCCATGTCCAGGGACTAGGGCGACCCAGTCTTCCACATTCCTTCGCCGGATGGATGGACAGCGACTGCCTGAGCTTTTAGCGCGAGAAAGCCGTGCCGGAACATTGGCGTCCAAGCAAACACATAGCGCGTTGAAGCGGCTTGGTGAACTGATCAAGCATTACACCTCAAAATGGTACTCCAGCTAGCAACAAAAATGATTAAGTTAATGTATTGAGCCTCCGTGAATTGGCATATTGTTTGATTTGAGCAAGGCGGATGTGTATGTAAGGCCACGTCTGACGATGGAGATGTGCCAAATGGCAGCTTGGGTCGCCTTCCAAGTGTTTACGTGGACGCCTCACCGCGCGCGCGCGGCATGTCATGCGTGGCCGGTGCCCATGACCGGTTGCTTGAACGCAAGACCAAGGAGGAAGAGGTCGACCGTTTGCTTGCATTAGCTAGCGTCCGTGTCGTGTGGATTTTACCACACGATTTCCTTCCCCTTTTGACTGCCCAGTGCGTCGATCGTCCCATGGTTGCACTTCACAGCACGTTAGTTTGTTATTACTGAGTAAAACCCTTTCGGTTGTTTTCTATAGAGATACTGCGATGAGCTCAAAAGAAAATGTCTGAAACAAGATGGAGGGGCGAGATGTCTAATTCCGTCAGGTCGGCGCAACCGGATTCTGGATAAGCCTTCCTTTTCACTAAGCATAGAATGGTTGATCGATCGATGTGAACCTCGCGTCCAAGATTCCTCTATCGGTTGAATCAGCAGTGACCGTCGCGAAAACGGCACGGTAACCAGCGCCGGCCGCATGCTTAAAACATTCCAGCGCGCGACGCCCATAGGTTTGCTAGCACGACACTGCCACTACTACCTGAAATTCATTTCAGATCCTACTAGCTAGTTAATTCAGGCCAACAGAAGAGACATTTGGTACCGCGGAGGTCGTGGCGCCATCGATCTCTCCACCTTTCCTTTCCTGGACGGAGAATCCTAGTAGCCTTGTATAAAGAGTACAGAGCGTTCTCGTTTTCGTCGCCGTCAATTGCAGTCAGGTGTGGTGTGCAGGGTACGTAGATAGTGTGTGTGTGGTGTGCCGGAGAGAGATGGACGGCGAGATGGGCGAGGACGTGCTCAGCGAGATCCTTGTCAGGCTGCCGCACAAGTCGCTGGCGCGCTTCCAGTGCGTCTCCACCGCCTGGCGCGGCCTCATCTCCGCCGACTACCTCCGCCGCAGGCTCCCGCTCATCACCTCCGGCGTGCTCTTCGACGACGACGCGCCACGCGGCGGCGCCGGGAGGCAGCCGTACACGTACGCCCGCGCCTCGTCGTCATCCTCCGGCGAAGCCAGCGGCGGCGTGGCGGAGGCCGACGACATGAGCTTCTTCCCGTGCCACCGCACGTCGACCATCATCGACGGCTGCAACGGCCTGCTCCTCTACTTCGCGTCGTCGCCGCCGCGCCAGACGTTCCACGTCGTGAGCCCGACGACGCGGCGCTGGGCGGCGCTCCCGGCGCCGACGAAGAGGACGCTGCTCTCCGTCCTGTCCTTCGACCCCTGCGCGTCGCCGCACTACAGGGTGCTCTGCTTCACCGGGTGGCTCCCGCGCGGCGCCACCGTCGAGGTGTTCGACTCCGAGCGCGGCGCGTGGCGCGAGCACGAGCTCCACTTCGGCCTCGACACCGACGCCATGTCGGCCACCATGCACTGCTTCCGCGGCGCCGTCCACGTGCTGGCCTACTCGGGCCACGTCGTCCGCATCGACCTCGCCACCATGGCGTGCACGGTGACGGCGCTCCCGGCGCCCGTCAGCTACAAGGCGCGCGCGGGCCACTGCCGGGGCCGCCTCCGGTACGCGTCAAGCGACGGCTCGCGCCTCAGGTTCTGGGAGCTCGTGGACGCGGGCAAGTCCGAGTGGGCGCTGAAGCACGAGCTCGGGATCACAGACCTCGTCCCCGGCGGCTCGTCCCTGCTGCAGGACACTGCTCCGACTCCGGCCTTCCTGTTCATGGCGTTCCACCCGGAGAGGGAGGTGGTGTACCTGTGGACGCCCGGGAAGCTCGTCGCGTTCAACATGGAGCAGAGGCGTGTGGAGGAGGAGTGGGCGTTCGGGTCGGCCAAGGAAGGCGCGCAGCTCGTACAGATCTGGCTGTTTCCCTTCTCGCGCCATCTGGCCAGCTGCTTGGCCTGACTGCCCAAACCGCTCAACGGCCGACAACAGTTGCCGCCAAAACTGCACTGCCTGAATCTGTGTCCGTGACTTGTCTACAGGAATGGAAAGAAAAAGATACTATTTTATCGAACGGATATTGTTGGTATTGTCATTTCTACATTTGTCCGTGACTGCTTCTATACAAGGGAATCTGTTTTTAGTATTTTATTGATTGTTCAGGTATTTGCCTATTTTACTCCAACGGGTATTCAGTTGTTGCTTATATGACTCGTTTCAGTCCCCTGTTACTATTTGACTTGTTTCAATGTCTTATTACTCATGGCTGTCTTTCAATTTCTTATTACTTAGAGATGTTCAAGTGGGATCCCACCTTATCCCATTAAAATTAATTTGGGGTATTTTAGTTTAGAATTTTTTTGTCAAAATTTGAACTTAAAAATTCTAAATAAACTATAAGTGGATAAGTGAGATCCACTTATATAGCCCTATTATTACTTATATGGTTCGTATGCAAAGTTAACATTAGTGTATGCATCCAGTTGAGAAAAAACAAGACCTACACTATGTCAAACGAAAAAGTAGTGTTCTAAACGCGATTTGTTTAGCACAATTTTTTTTCTTATAAGCTATCGCAATATAAAAGCACAAGTGATGGATATAGAGATAACCGATAGATTTGGGGAGAAGATTTATCCAGATGTTCACTTCCAAGCAAGCAAGCTAATTGTAGGGTCACATTTTTTCCACTAAGCCTTCTCCGCGAAGTAGGAGCTGAATCACTATGGTAGCTTCTTCCTCCCCTCCGACAGATGTAAGCTCACAACCACTTCACAATCCCCATGAAGGGGAACCCGGGGCCTCTTCATAAAATTCACAAAGAGGTCATCGAGGCAACAACCACCAGGCTTCCTACGAGGTGACGGTTTTCAAGAGTAACAAGCTCACTAACTCTCACTCAAGCGAATTGATGCGGAGCTCTCAGACACATGCACCAGACGCAATCAAGACACAGGAAATGCTCAAATTCCTCTCTCATAAATCCCACCAAAATCAACATATTCTATGGAGTTGGAAAGAAAGAACAATAGAGGAGGTAAACAAATGAATCTTACATCTAGATCCACAAAATCCCCTTCATATAGAGGATGGGGGGATTAGAGGAGGAGGAGAGAATTCAGAAGAATGGGGGAAATTAGAGATCCAAAGTTAATAAAACCATGGGGAGAAGACTCCTTTATGTAGGGTCTACGAAATCCTTCCATTGGAACAAATATGGACCCATTTGGAGTCTGTTCAGAATTTCGTATTTAAATCCTCCTATTGGAACAGATATGGTCCATTTCGAAGTTCTCAACTTGAGAATCATCTTCACTTGATTTCGTACTCTCATGGCCTACAATAAACTTTCCTTTCTAATACAAGCCCATATGTGGCAACTAACCCTTAGAGATACCAAGCAAATAGTTCTTGGTTTAGTTCATAGAGGGAAATTAACAAAATCTTTCCATGCCACTAGATCATGTGATCCCACATGGTATGTCAATTATGCTTGTGTGTCGAACTTCTAGCTCAAATCTTTTGATTTCTTCTTGATCAACCCTTATATTTGCTTCATTCTCCATCATGATGTTATCTTCAACGAAATAATGAACTCTTCACTTAATCTTAATTGCTCCAAGACATGATCACTGAAGGACCATCTCTCTCATGGACATTCTTGGATTTCACCACGAACATCACATTTGATTTGTTTTCATGCTTTGTCGCAATCATTTGATCGCACTCATTTGAGATACACAATGATGTTTTCACTTGAGTACTTGCCGGAAGACTCCGTCAACCATGGTCAACTCATGAGATCAACATAACCTTGTTTGAAGCCATATCTTGACTTCTTCTCTTGTATTATTTCTCTAAAGATCTTGAACCTCCATGGCTCAACTCATAAGCACAATCAAGACATACCATTGAGTTATTCTAATGAACGATATCTTGATCAATACTGTAGCATCATACGAACTTCATGTTGTTTGTATTGGTGGTTCATTACTCTCGTATTTACATTGTGCAAGCAATTCGTTGTTAAATTTAAAAAGTTTGAGAATAGATAATGTATCCAAGCTCTATGTTTGTAATAAGAGAAAATTATCTAAGAATAATACTCAAACTAGGGCTACAAAAGTAGAAAGGAAATGTAGGCGACTATTCCTCCCACCGCGGCATACCAAAGTGGCGCGCACACATCATAGCCCAATCGTGGCGACAATAATAGCCCTCGGGTCAACCGATTAACGACAGCAGTTAAGGCACATACAAGTTGACATTGGTTGTCAACCATGATGAGATATCCAAGACCAATTAAATTATTTGAAAAGAATAATCGGCATTATTATCGATTATAATTTGCTTATATGTTCAACGAAATCGAGATCTCACCACTTCCTCAAAACGCAGGTGCTAAATGATCGGCCTAAAAATTAACAAAGGAGCTCCCTAAACTAAAAGTAGTAGATTTGGATTGGAAGAATAAACATGCCTAAATATCTTTATGTGCAAAAATCATCCGCGGTCTCTACTCACGGAGGACGTTCTGGAATAGCCCGCGGATGTACTTGCGGCATGAAGTCGTGCCTCGTCAGGATCCCCAGCACCGGCGGCTAGGGGTGGGCATAAAAAACCGAGAAACCGAATCCGAACCGAGAGACCGAACCGAACAAACTGAATTATAAGGTTAATTCGGTTTTCGGTCCATATATCTGTTCCCAACTTTAGAAAACCGAAATTATATCGGTTAGTTCGGTTTTAGTCTATATTAAACCGAACTGAACGAAATGACCGATTCATCATGCAATCAAATATTTCAAGACCATGCGACAATCTATATCTAGGGAAATAAATAAGTTGTCCCATTAAAAATATCTATCATTGCCAACACAATCTCCACCCAAATTCTATTTATTGCTTTCTTTTATGCAACTGCAATTAAAGTTCACAACAAATACATACCAATCTATATGTCGTGTAATATTAGCTTCCATGACACTAGGTTCACACGTCAATGTCGTCCCGGCGAGGCTCCGCAACCCTATCCACACATTTTTGCTATCTAATTCTTGATTTGAATTTTTTGCATGTTACAATTTCGGTTAATTCGGTTTAAAACCGAAAACCGAACCGAATTTCTGAAGAACCGAATTGTCGGTTCCTGAAAAATGATAGGTTAATTCGGGTGTCACTTTCTAAAAACCGAATTATTATAAAACCCGAAAAAACCGAACCGAAAAGGACGAAAAAACCGAATGCCCACCCCTACCGGCGGCCTATGAAACTCGACACCGGCATCAATTGAAGGAGTACTTGACTTAGTTGTATTGTACCGTTGCAAGTCACGTGGATTTTTGTCGTGCGATTATTCTAATGAACGATGTCTTGATCAAAACTCTAGCATCATACGAACTTCATGTTGTTTGTATTGGGTTCATTACTCTCATATTTACATTGTTCAAGTAATTCGTTGTTAATTTTTTTAAAAATGAGAGTAGATAATGTAACCAAGCTCTACGTTTGCAACAAGAGAAAAATATCTACTCCTTCTGATCCATAAAAAGTGTCGCTCAATTTGTAATGAGTTAGTACAAACTTTGTACTAGATGAGCGACACTTTTTATGGATTGGATGGAGTACGGATAATACTCAAACTAGGTCTCCAAAAGAAAGGCACAATAGAAAGCAGATGTAGGCGACTATTCCTCCCACCATGGCGTACCAAAGTGGCGCGCACACACCGTAGCCAAATCGTGGCGACAATGATAGCCCTCGGGTCAACGATAACGATAAGCAGTGTCAACCAAGATCAGATATCCAAGACCAATTAAATTTCATGAAAAGAATAATCTGCATTATTATTATCGATTATTATTTGCTTACATGTTCAACGAAAACCGAGATCTCACCACTTGTTCAAAACGCAGGGTGCTAAATGATCAGCCTAAATTAATTAAAAAAGGAGCTCCCTAAACTAGTAAAAGTAGATTTGGAAGAACAAACATGCCTAAATATCTTTGTGTGCAAAAATCATCCGCGATCTCTACTCACGAAGGACGTTCTGGAATAGCCCGCGGATGTACTGCGGCATGAAGTCGTGCCTCGTCAGGATCCCCAGCACCGGCGGCCTCTGCAATGCACAGACAGAATGCTGAATTTTTGCACGGAAAAAAGATGAGAAGTAATGGAGCTCTGGTTAGTGATGAATTGTTCTTACCCCGGGCGTCCTCGGGACGACGCACATGTGGCGGAGGCCGAGGTCGCGGAAGAGCACAGCGGCCTTGGCCAAGGACATGTTCTCCACGACGGTGTAGGGCGAGCGGTTGGTGATCGGGTGGAGGTCCACGAACATGTCCATGTCCTCGTCGGTGAGCCCCAGCTCGTCCACCTCCAGCGCCTTCCCCGACGACCCGACCTTGGCGAAGTCGAATGGCTTGAGCTTGCGGAACACCTCGGCGGCGCTGGTCTTGACGCGTGCCCTGGTGAAGATCCTTCCCTGGAGCAGCACGAGCAGGTGGGAGCGCAGAAATCACGTCGCCGGCCACCAAGCTCCGCATGCACGCGTCTCCGTGCACCTCCAGGAAGGGCAGCCCCTTCATGCGCACGATCTGCTCGTACACCCCTTTGTTGAAGCAGTCCGCCACTGTCTTGGAGACGAGCATGAGCGGCAGCAGCATCGTTGCACGAGGCTGCACAGTTCCGTTGTGGCCCCCAGGACCAGGATGCGCACGATCTGCTCGTACACCCCCTTTGTGTTGAAGGGGGGAGGCGCACCAAACCCGTCCGTGTCCGCGTGACGGGTGAAGGCACCATATATACGAGCAGTCATTAATTAAAGAGGTCGCTCTTTGATTAGCAAGGCCTTTTTTGTTTCCGCTGGCTGCGGGCTTTCAGGAGTCGTTCACGTTACCAAAATCGATCAATAACCGCAGCTTGTGCATGCCAAAATCGATCGTTTCCTTTTTTTTTCCCATACTACTCTTTGCCTTGGACCGATGCAAATGCTTCCCTGTGGACGATTTGTTTCAACGAATAAAAAAAATGACTTCAAACACAGACAGTTAATGCACCAAACTAGCAGGGCAGCTACAGGTTTCAATTCAACACAAACTGATGATGCAGCGAAACATTCAAAACCAAACCGGTATTACATCTTCACACCCAATATTACACCACCTGAATGAATTACATAAATAAAGCTAGCGGCGCCCAAGCCAGGATGAATGAGGTCGGCGACAGTCACGGACGTCAACGGAAGGAAGGAAGGCGGTCGAGATCTTTTGGCCAAGCAACATATTGCCACCAAAATAACAACAACTTTCAACTCAACAAACTACTATACAGCAGGGGGCCAAGCATCCCCATCCCTTATTGCTGCTGCTGCTGCTGCCACCGCCAAATCCCATTCACCAGGCCACCACAATCTGCTCCCGAGAGGTGGCCTCCAACAGGGATCGATCGCCACCATCTGCACCACAACACACCAACATCAAAGGCTCACGTACTTACAGAAAACATGGCTCCACATGCACACAAACAAGCTTTACTTTTTGCAGCTAGGCCATGAATCGACAAAGGTATGTCCAGAACGAGAAACAAAAAATCACGAGGTGCTCGTAGCTTCATGCACTAAGTAACATGCCATGGCTGCAAACCCAACTTGGCGAGAATGGAGTACATTGTTCACATCATGCCAAGTAGATAGCAACAGACTTCACTGCCAAAATAAATAAATTATTAAAAAAAGACCCCTGTTTTGTTTGGTTACTACTCGATATAACCACTCGTCGCTAGCACCTACATGGACATGCTATCACACGACATGTAGAACCAGAAGACACAAGGACAGAACCAGAAACTCACCTAAACAACCACGCAAAGTCGTCAGGCTGCCACGGAGGTGGAGGAAGCATGGATGTCGCTCTCTCCTGGACACACACACACACTTGAAGGCGATGATGTACATCCTGGACACCTCCCGCTCGAGGAAGCCACTCGACATCAGGCGGTGGCGTCCTCTTTGGCGACACCACAAGCATGCTGCATTCACCGCTGCGGAGCTCGTAGGACGGATGGTGCAACCAGCCACAAAAGCCTATCCTGCCAAATGGAGTCAGAAATCAGTCAGTTTGACATCAATTCAGTTAGTACAAAAACAGGGAGAAATTGGATAGCAAGCATGGCAGAAATATAACTTTAGGTAGCACAGGCGATTATTCCAAGATAGAATTGGACTAAGGCGCCCAAAAAACATTGCTACTTACTAGTCATTTCTGTGGAAGTACATCATCTAAAAAAAAAAGGGTTCAACACTACAAATTGCACAGGAGCAAGAATCCGATCAATACTATAACAGAGAACACTACTACCATAAGGAATATATAAACCTCACTAATAGCATTTTATATATACATGTAAGGTGACAACAACACCCATACCATGCGATAGATAGCAATAAATCAAACAGTCCCAAATCCTACACTCACGGAAGGAATGAACTAGAGTAGCACTAATCAGTGCAATGACTGTGATAGCACAGAGCAAGTAGAGGAGAAAGAAGAGGGAGCCAAGGACTCACCTAAACCATGGAGGCGGAGAACAAAGCCACTGATGCGACGGTTGCGATGTGGTGAACGCACCGCCAATGCACGGCAGTGAGGGCGGAGGTGAAGGAGGAACATTCGAAGCAGAGGGCCGGCCAGACCTGGGCAGCCCTGCGTGGAAAAATAAAGCAGGGTTAAAAGTTGCTCATTGCAACTACTACCACTACTAGTCAAAGCGCTACTGGAAAGTTTGGCGGCAAAGCTTACCCGTTGGCAAAAATAGTCGAATGGGGACGCCTCGTTGTACTCCCTGGCCTCACGCGCAGGCTTGGGGGCTCGCTGCACACAAAAATAGCACAGCCATTAGACATAAAGGCTTGGGGAAAAAACTGCAAGCAAAAGGAGCATGCATGCTGTGTGGGTGTGTGTAACCTATCCAGTGAATCGTGCTCACTCAATGTAGGCAAGACTGTTGCTTTGGAAAATAAGAGGCTAGGATGGCACGCAGCAGCTATTCACAGTTGCTCGCTCCAGAAACTGTATGTGCTCCCTCAATACTCATGCATCCCTGGAATAGGACAGACAAAATTATCAAAAGAGAACATAGAGTTATCACCAACTATTGCTATCAGGGACCAAGAAGCTACCTGATACATACATTTTGGTTTCATTTCGAACAAAATCTACATAAATAGGTTAAGCTGTTACACTAGGCACTGCACATACATGGAATATTCTTTCGAAACAAAACTGCAGATTTAGACACGCACTGGGCATGTAAAGATTTACTAATTGATCAACTATGCAAGATGAACAAGTTCACTGTTGCACGACACATACACATGAGCATGAATTTGATCAAAGGAAAGTATCGAATGACAGAACATAATTAACAGTAGCGAATTTATACCTAAGCAACATCGCATCTCTATAATACCAGCTAGCAATTAAATGGAACCACACCTAATCCTAAATAGCAAAAGCCTAGCCATTATAGGAAGCCATCTGCCGGATGGCAAGGTCACGGTAGAGCTACAGAGAGATCTCCTAAGCCGATCCGCAGCCACCGGAGCATCTCCCCATCGCACTACCAGCAAATCAATTTGCAGGCACTAGATGCAAGCATACCCGAATCAGAACTACTGGGCATATGCAGATGAGGCAGCAAGAAAGCATAACATGTTTTGCACATTATAATCCAGTAGATTCGACCGCGACAAAAGGAGAGTTACCTTTGGTTTCCGGTGTTCGACGACCTCCTGAACGGCGGCGTCGAGGTTGCATTAGGGCGAGCAGCTTCAAGTGGACGCCCCACTGGGCCTTCAGCTCCGGCGCGTAGAGGTGCTGCACCACCGCGTCCACGGCGCCCCATTCGTTGAGCAGGCCCGCTAAGACGCCGGCCGTCCAACATCAGCGGCGGAGGAGGGACGGGGAGCAGCGGCGGCCGGAATCGGGGAGAAGAGGGGGACCGGTCTTGCAGCGCGTGGCGGACAACGGGATCCACACCCTCCGTGTCTCGCGTCCGCGCCGTCGCATCCTTGCGGCCGGCGCCTTGTCGCCGGCGTATAGCAGCGCCACGGCAAACCCTAGGCCAGGCGGGCGACGCGGGACAGCGAGCTCGACAGAGCGCCGCGCATCAATGCACGCGCGCGCCGGCGAGCAAGGCAGCCGCGACGGCGTACCTCCTGGGCGAAGGTGGCTCTCTCGTCGGCAAGGCTGGAGGGCGGCGGCTCTTCGATCTGTTGCAGGAGCTCGAAGTCGAGGGGCTGGACCGGAGGAGGGGAAGGGACCGACTGAGAGGAGGCCGGGCCGGGGATGGGAATGACGGGGCGCCGGCGGCGGGGTTCGAATCAGGGGAGAGGCAGAGGGACAGAGCTCGGTGGGGAGCTCGGTGGAGACACTGAAGGAAGACGGGTCGACGGGGAGGCTTAGCAGAATCGTGACGGGCGCTGGACCGGTGGAGGCCGAAAACCGTCTTCCTCCTGGCCTGTTGGCCCATTAAAACTCGGAGATGTTTTTTCAATTAATTCAAACATTTTTTAACATGTACGGTTCCCTCCAAATTCCAAACCCGCAATAAGGCCTTGGAAAGGCCCTGCAAATCCCTAGACGATTCTTTTTAAAACTATTGAACACATCTCTGGAGCACTTGACATGAAATATTGAAACCCAAGTTACATATAAAAAATGTTAGCTAGAATCAAATAAGTTTACCGAATAGACTCAGATACAAGATAGTCGGGGCCGACCCATGCAAGCGATTTTTACTTAGAAATATCAACCTAGAAAAATTGTGGTAGATCTCGGGTCCCCGTACACTCTACCTCTCTCAATTGTTTGGACTCACATACACCTTTGTCGTTAATCCAATCTTCCATATACACCTCTCGGACAACCCCAAAAGGTTCTCTCGGTCACATGGTCCCGCATATATAAACTTCTTTAGGTCGTCCAAACTCCACTTAATATTCCAAACCATATACACCTATCTCGGTCGTACGACCCCACATAACCCTCTCTCGGTCATCCCACCGGATATAGACCTCTCTCGGTCATCCCACCGGATATAGACCTCTCTCGGTCACCGGTTACAGATACATCTCTCTCGGTCTTCTGGTCTGACATACACCTATCTCGGTCGTACAACTCTCTTATCGCTTGGACCCATATACACCTCTTTAAAAATTATGAACCCTCATATACCATTGTTCAATTGTTCATACCCATATATGCCTTCTTCGGTCATCCGACCCACAACTTCTCCCGTTCATATTGTCATGACGCACCTATGTCATCCATCTTGTCTTGCATAAACATCTCTCGTGGTTGTCGCATACAACTATCTCGGTCGTCTAAATGCATATACACATCTCTCGGTCATATGGTGCCATGTACACCTCTCCTGGTCATCTGGCCACACCTACAACTCTCTTGGTCGTACAACCCCACATACACCTCTATAGGTCGTCCAAATTCCAAATTGCTTATTCGAACCGCATACACATCTCCTATTCGTCCGACCTCACATAAACATCTCTCGGTCATCATGACCCACATGTACTTCTCAAGGTCATACAACCTTGCATACACCTCCCCGGGTCATTGAAAATTCCCTCAGACTGGTCATGGTGGGGAGTATCATGTATAAGTATTATGCATATGATATTAATATATGATAGTACATCTCTAATGCATCATATAGGAGTATTAGCTAAGATACCACCACTATGGCTAGTCTCATTCATCCGAACATGTATACAACTCTCTAGGTCATCAAACTTCCCTACATCTCTCCTGGTCGACATGTCTCGCATACACCTTATCTCTTCCATTCTATCATTTCTACGTCTCCATTGGACATCCGGTCACACTTACACATCTCCCGCGTCCGTGTGTACCCACATGCGCTTCTATTGACCTTCTTAACCCAAATACACCTATCCTAATGGCGCGACGCCACGTGCACCTCTCTCAGTCGTCCGGACTCTCATACTTGTAAGTGGGGCCCGTCATTTCATGTGTCAATCTATTGTCACACACTATTACTTCATGTTAAAAGATAGTTATCACCTATCATTCCAGGTGCCTTTTTGTCTTGAGTTATTAATTTATGATAGGAGATAGTTAATACCTATGATTTTATGTTTCATTTTGTTGTTGTGTGTTATTATTTATGCTACCAGTGTTAGTTACTACTGTTGTGCCGTTTCATGTACCATTTTACGTGTTACTACAGATCTTATTTTATGCCCAAAGATATTGTATAACTACAGTTTCATGCGTCATTTTTTGTCGCAACACAGTATTAGGGTTCTTATTTTTATGTTGTTAGATTCATATTGGTATCTTTTGCACATGAGTTCGTTGAAAAGTCCTATGGGAGTTATTCAGAAAATTAAACATTTTTACGATATTTCTATTTCTAACATACTTTCTTATCCAGACATATGTGAATAAATATGACCCCTGGTAAAGACGGTCCAAGCACTCAGTTGGGGCCCATATGTTTAAAAAGGGATCAAAAGTGATCATAATTCACTCAAATTTGACAAGCCCTTCGTGCGCGGTTGAATGCCAGTTAGTCACATTGGAAGCATAGTCGACCGTGCCGGTACCGCCATTATGGACTAACGAAGTAACGATATGCTAGGAGGTAGTTATTAGGGTCATTATTATTTCATGTTAGAAGATAGTTATTACCTATTATTTCATGTGACATTTATTTTCGTACTTGCTAGCTAGACGAAAATGTTGACGCCGAACAAGTCGTGATCATATCGGGAGCGGCAACGTGAAAATCATGACCGGCGTGATTACACAACATAGATTAAGTGCGTCGCTCGATGGGTGTTGCGTGTGGGACGTCTTTACTACCAATGTAGGTATTTACCCGAGAGCTAATAAAACTCGGTCAACTCTCGTACCCGTTTGATATACCGTGCCTCCGCGTCAACGAATCGTCCCAAATCATGACCTCCACTTGTCTATGCCGCTCGGTCATCCCTCTACGCCCAGATTTTGACATGCCACCATCCTACTCATATTTTTTTCTTCTTCTTTTGCCCCATGTCGAGCTCTCGCCTCAAGATTAATTAAGATCGTCCTCCATGTTGCTGCTCGCTCCAGGAAATATCATGTTGTGTCTGTCACTCGTGACTTTCGCCAACATCCAGCTCGTGTACCGTTCGTCTTCACCGTGATCTCTATCCCTTATATTGTTTTGGCACCCGAGGGTGCGTGTGCGTACATGGAGGAGGCCCCGCCTCAAGTTTGTCTCTACTCCAAAAGTTCCCATGTACGGGGTAGATCGCACGTGTTGTGTCGTCGGCATTTGAGTATATTTTCTGTTTTTTATACTACCTATATAAAATCATACCCTTCTCACTATCTCTTCATCGACCGAGGAATACCCCCTTTTATCTATGTTACTAGAGATCTTGCTTCATGCCAATTGTTTTTCCTTGACGTCTAAACTCTTATAAGAGGGTGTGTTCCTAAATTTTGGATCATACACCCTTTCACACCTGCCGCTATGTTCTTTTCCGACGACCATTTGTCTCCTTTCATCGTATTAATTAGTTGTTGGTTCTTCTAATTGTCAATCGTCTGCGAGTTTCTTAGTTCCGAGTTGATACCAAAGACCGTCGACATGACGCTGAGATCCATGTAACATTTCAAAGATCTATTAAGTTTTGGGAAAGAAGACTACAATTGTTTGCACCATATAAGAAAATCATGATAAAAACATTTACAAGATATGTATGTACACATGCATCTACAAATAAACAGATCAAGTTTGTAACTACATTATTGATCGCGATAGTTCATGACCATGGCAATGCTCGCATCGGATACATGATACACATGCAAGGGACTTAACTGTAACCTTACATTTACACCATTTATTATGTTTGTTTGTGCAACGCACCAGAGCAACAACCATCGCCAAAGATGAGAACCGTTGGTGTCGAAAGATTCGGGCCTACAACCGCACAAATGAAAACAAAATATGACCTCATGAAACCCAACTCCGCACGCCATCCGCTAGCACACGCACCACCAGAGCGAGGGTTGGGCGGGGCGGGGGGGGGGGGGGCTTATTCTGGCACCAGGTGTCGCCGCATCTCACCGCCCTAATAAAGACATGGAAATTAACTCAAACAAGAAGCGAGAACCCTCTCGCCGGTGAGAGATTGGAGTCCGCCCCTCAAGAAGGTTAATCAATGTGGGAGAGTGCACCGTTGCATTGATTCTGTGGATCTCTCAATCAAATACTATAATATTATCCTATTCATTATTCTAAATTTCGATTAACTATATTCTTAGCATAAAGTACTTATTATTATATCAAATCTTTTTCATATAAAAAGAATTGATTCATTCATTCTGTATTAAAATACAGATAAAACTTCCAAGCAACTGGATTCTTCAATCTGTGATACCCGAAGCGACAACAAGGCCAAAATAGGTACTACTCAGTCAAAAGTATATTTCTATTTTATGCAAATTGCTACCTTCATATAAAATGATCCATGTCCAGCGGGACAATGAGGCCGACGACAAAACGTACTAACATCTTCAGCTAATCGCCAAATGGACTCTAGCAAGATCTATACGGAGTAAATACAAACAATCAAGGACATGAAAAATCCACTACATCTAACTTTGTAGGAGTGGAACCAAGGCGGATTTTCAAGTGCAGACATAACAAGCATACTTGGATCAGATCAGCCATTCTTCACAAATGTATATATAAAACATGGAAAGATACATGTCACAGTTATCCTTCCCGATGACTAGAAGATTTACGAAGAAAATGAGTTACAAATGGTCTCACCAAGTACTCAAATCACGTAATAAAAAAAATCATCGACCGCCTCTTTTTACCTCAAAGTTTAAATAAATCCATTTGAATTTTTATTCTAGATAAATCACTCAAAACATTTCGCCGCAACACGCCGGGTTTCATCTAGTTCATGCAAAACATATCCCCAAATTAGTGTATCGGCTGTTACCAAAATCTGAGCACTATTTACGCGCGACGCCAAAATAGCACATGAAATAAAATGTGTAATATTTGACATAGACGCAAAAGTGTTGTATGTCGACGCGATCATCATGGACCAATATTTGTCGGGCGTGGTTGTCCGGGTGTGAAGGGTCCATCCTGAATAACTTCATGTCCCGGTGGGTGAAAAGATAACGATATCTTACGCTTGCTAACAGAATTGATATTTATGCTCGTGACGCTGCCATTGGCTGTCCATGTGCTAATGAAAAAGATAAGGATATCTTTACCCCTCCCGGTCATTTATTTCATCCTAAAAATAGGGAAAGTGGAGTAGTTATTTGTGACGCTGCCATTGGTCTTCCATGCCGCATGCAGATAAGCCAGAATAAGAAGAGGAGTGGTCAGCGTGGCGCTACCATTGGACAGGAAATTAGCAGTTACTTGTGACTTAAAGACTAGGCATCCGTCGCATGGATTGAGGTAGCTCAACATGAAAGGTTCGTTTTCCAGCCAATCAGGTTACAAGAACCAACCTACCCATGGATTGAGGTAGCTGCACGTGATATCGACCGCCCATATCAACCGTCGGATCCATCTGTGTGAAGCCCACCAAACGCACGCACAGCACACCCGTCGCCCACCAGAGCCAAACGCATGCACTTGTATCAGGAAAAAAAAATGCACGCACGCACAACACGCCTCCGCCTCTCTGTCTCCCTCGAGATCCCCTTTCTCCCCTCTTGCGCCGCCGCTCTTCTCAGCTTCGCCTGCCGGTCACCCTCGCGCACTTCTACGGCAAGGCCGCTGCTCCTGGACGTCCTCGAGCCCGCCATGGAGGGTCTCGTGGATGAGGAAGGCGCACCACGTAGATCGACGGAGCTTCTACCCGCGACGGAGCAGATCGAGGCGCGGCGCGACGGGGCAAGACCTCGCCATGGAGGAACCCTTACCTTCCACTCCCGGAGAAGATCGAGGCGCGGCTCGCGCCTCCACGCGTGAAACCCACGGGCGCCGTCGATCTCGCCTGCCCGCGTCACCGATGGACGCCATCCTCGTTCTTCACCGCCAAAAGCAGGGGAGAGTGCGGCGTGCTGCTGCACCTGGCGCAGCTCCGAGCTCGCATCTACTCATGTGCAGGTTAGGACCTAGCCTTTGTTTAAGGTTTGGTACCCTGTGGAACGCCGAAGATTAGTTGATTAATTGCCTAGATGTCGATGCACAAAGATCCTTAATGTTTAGGAATCATTGTCATAGTGTGCAAAATTAGGTAGCTCGAGCAGTTTGAATCCACGCTACTATTGCTTTCCATTGCAGATTCGAGACTAGCCATGTGGAAATGTCAGACGAATCCAGATTTGAGATTAGTTTGTACTGTTGGTGGCTATTTAATTCCAATTAGCTAAGTGCATACATGTAGTAGGATATTTCTTAATACAATTCCTACTTGGTGGATCTGTAGGCATGCATTCAGTACTGCATCAAGCCGATGGAGTGTCATCCACCTTCCCAAGCGTTGAGCGCTGGAGCTGGGCTAGGGGAGCAGTAAGTCTGGTGTTCAGCTACGCCCAACAAAGTCGAACAAGGATGACAACTCTCCGAAGGAACAAGCTGACACCATCATGCTCAAGGTATCTGCTGAATTCCCACAATTGGTTAGGGTCCAAACCCGCGTTGGTAGCCTTGTTTCGTGCCTATTCAGACCTTCCTGTGATGTGAATGTGTTATGTCCCGAGGCTGACTTCAAGATCCAAGTGTGTTCTCTGGTTGCATACATAATCGATACTCGTGCTTGTGCTGGTTCGAGTCTGCTTGTCACTATAGCTTCATTACATCTTTGATAGAGCCTCCAGTTTGTAATCATGTATTTTTATCTTGTGTATTTGAGTTAATACTGAGAGCTAGTGCCTCCACGTGCAACACAATTGTTGGTTGCGAATATAGCTTGTTAGTACATACAATGAAGTTTGAGCCTCCATTATAAACGTATGCCTCTTTGATGAATTTAGGTAGTTATTTGCATGCATTTATTCTGAAGTAGTATTCGTCACGTATTGCTGTTAGCAATACATGAACATATATGTATACTCAATATTTTTGCTCTCGTATTGAGATTATCATCAATAGATTACTTCAAATATCGCGGACATCTTGTGCTCTTCTTATAGATCTGTGATTTTGCTTCGACTTGATCCACTGTACGCTATCCTGCATTCCCATTGATAATCATTCAGTCTATAATGACGTAAGAGTACAATTCACATGTATGTTTGAGTAGAAAGAAGCACCCTAAAGGATTTTGCTTGGTTAGAGTTGCTTTATTATGGTTGTATGGTTGTTGAGGAAGGTTGTCTAGTACTAGTAAGAATACAAATCCGTTCTTAGGTCCAATATGATTGAAGATTTAATTGCCACGTTAAAAATTCAGTTTATATTGACTAATAGTAGAATGCCCATACATGTTTGAAGTTGCCAGAACATGCTCTAAGAAATTTGCTCCATTGCAGTACTTTTATTTTGGGTCTATGACTTAACTTTCTACAGCTAATTTTCTAGAAAATGTCTAGGAATTAGTATTAACCACCCTTTGTTGCTTGTGGTCACAGGGAACCTCTCCCTGTTGGCAACAGAATTGGGTGATACATGATATACCATGAGTCATTGTCCTGCAGCCCCTCCTGGAGGCTGGAAGGCCATGTGTTTGTCATGGGTGATACCATAATAACAACTTGGATTCCCGTGCCGGGTAAGGAACACGTCCATTCCACCACTCGAGTTTCATCTTAGTGTACATGTAATGTAATTAATGATTGCTCTTGTCTTGATATTATCTTGCAATACTTAACCTATTGAGAAGATCATGTGGTAGTCATCTTATAGATGTGTCCTTTGTACTAGATCTAGTATGATTGCAGATTGACTTGCCAAGATAATCATTCGGTTTATCCTGACATGTAAGAGTACTATATTAGAAAGAAAAAATGTGTGTTGCCACTATATGGATTTTCTCAGCCAAAGTTGCTTTATTATTGCTGTATGGTTTTCTGAGAAAACCTTGTGCTAGTCATAGTATAAATCCTTTCTTTCGACTAGATCGCCATGCCCTGATAAACGGTCAATATACACTGACTTTTCCCCATGCTTCTATAGCCTAGTTTCCCAAGATTGATCCAGTTGCAAATGAGCATGCATCTATTTATTGCGTGCCATTATTTTTGACCTGTAAAATTTCTCTTCTGTGTCTATTGACAGGTTGAACTAAATATGATGCTCGAAATGGGCGACTTTCTTTGGAAGATGGGAGATCCTTTGGTTGAGGTGACCGAGGAGGACTGCAACACGTCCCATGAAGCAAAGGGCATAGCGATGGGAGCCATATCATGTCAGAAGGTACTTGTTTTCCATCTACACTAGTTCGGACCAGTTTCATGTGTTGTCTGCAGAAGGCATCCATACACGAGCTTACAGTTGTCGTGGGCCGATGATGGTGCGCAAGTACATGAGCTAGTATGAATTCCTCTTTTGGTGTTTCTGTGTGATAGGTTAGATCATCAAAATCATGTAAATAATATTCCTGCTCCAGTTAGTTGAGACTTTGTTAGATGAGACTGAAATCTGCTTATGCTTGCTTGTCAGGCTCCTAGCATGTATATATGTGGTATATGTGTTCATGGATCCGTTTGTACATATTACATGATTTCCTTGAATGGGAATCTAGGTACATTGAATAATCTGCATTAGCTAGCTATTTACAAATAGGCTCACCTTCACATTTGGCAAAATTGCAAAATTTTGGTGCTTATGCTATCATGTGTGTCACTCTTGTTGATCCTCCATGTTTAAATAGCAGTGCTATAACAAATGATTTCACGTTCTACCAGTATATGATTCTAGTTCTCTACCATGCTTCGCATATTGTCTTTGTCCATTGTTTTAAATGACAATGTACTAAATTATGACATTTTTGTGTGTAATATTCAGTTTCCTGAGCCACAAACCTTGGTTCACCATGTTTTTTTGGAGTATTTGATGTCATCGTCTTGTTGATTCACTATTTCTAACTATTGGTATTACAACAGCTGATGCCATCATTTTGTTGATTTCAGTATATGTCGTCGTGAGTTACCCTGTGCTGATCTGCGTAGGCGTTCCGTGTGCTTCGCCCAAGCATGAGAACCATGTAGTGCATGCTCGCCCAACGCCAGAGTTAGCACATAGATGGTGCGCTTTGCCACCCCCTCAGCAAGTAGAGGCGCCGTTGACGTCGAGGGCGTGACCTCAAGACTACCACGCAGAAGGTGAGCCATCTGAGCCAAATGGTTGTTTCGTGTCATATGTAGCAGCGAAATTCAACAATGGTGGTGAATAAAATCATGTTAGATGGTGGTTTTGTAGCCTCCTTTATTTGTTCTCGGTTGTTTTTTTTCCTAACCGTGAAGCATATGTGTTACATCTTTGTTTTTTTTTGTGGTAATGGACTGATCGTTTTGACCGGTAGGTGGAGATTCATGTCAAGAAGGTCTATTGCGTCATTAGGGTGATCCCCACACTTCCAGTCAACCTCGAGGATTCAGCCCATGGTGGAGCGTAAGGCTGAGCAAGTATGTCCTTTCCTTTGCTTCCATTCTCTTTGCGGGAAGCAGACAACTATTGTTTCCCAGCAGTTCATGTTTCCTCTCTATTGTTGTTGTGGTCCTGTTGTGGTTTAAGATATTTATTTATTGTTGTCATGATTGCAGACCAGAGAGAATCTAGTTTGTGTTCTCCATGACACACGATTGAACTATCAACTTATCCATATGCGGACGCCCGCGAATCAGTCAAGCTTCCGTATCCAATTTGAATTTGAAAAGGTGAATGATTGTCCTTGTTTCTACTCAATTCTGAGTAGTGATATTTCCCAGTAAACCAGGGGAACTTAACTTGATATGTGGTCAACAGCCGCCACATAAACCTCCTGCAAATTACTCCCTCCGTCCACTTTTAATCTACGCTCTACAAGTTTTAAGACAAAATAGTAAGTCATTTAATATTAGTACTTAGATATATGAACAACCAATCCAAACTATATTAAAATTAATGTCATCCAATAGTTAGATAAATATTGCTTCGTTTTCTGTGTTGGTGTTGATTACTGAGGAGACAATTAATGTGGAGGACCCAGGATGTAGATTAAAACTGAACAAATTCTTGGCCTAGAATGTAGATTAAAAGTGGACGGAGGTAGGTAGTTGACAACTTCGATCTCGAGCTGTTGCTGCCGGCGACAACGCCGGCATGTTGATGCTACTTTGTGAAAACGAAGAAGTGATGGTTGATTTCCTTCTTTCTTTCTCTTTTTTTCTTTCCTTCCTAGGGCAATTGTTGCTTTCATTGCAAGCTTCTGTAATTACACAGGCCAAGTGAAGAGCTTGTCTCATCTTAAAAATTAAAATGCGGAGAGAACTTGCTGACATGTGCTGTTTTATTGATGCAGGTGATGCTGCTTATGAAAAGACGGATTTCTTCCCTTAAATCATTGCATATTTGTTGCCTTTGTGTAGCTAATCAAGTAGTATCCACATATGCTTAGCGTATGCCTAAATCCTCACTTTTTTGTTTAAATAATTTATCTGTGTATGTGTCGTGCCTAGCGTAAGTATCCATTGTGAATTATGTAGTTCAGTTGTATTGTTCTTACAGAAAACATAGAGCTTGATGAATGTATTTTCATGACTAGGCAATTTTTGTTAAGTTGACAACATAAAGCAATCATATGTCTAGATCCCCATGATGTATCGTTGTTGCAAAATTTATATAATGTTGTTATGTGTAGAATGTAGATGCATGGGTGCTGAAACCCGCTCCCAAATTTATTTAATTTTGCGCTAAATCTGGTCTAGAGTTGACCATCGTCTCGTGTTTTTGTTCAAAGGAAAACCTAGAGGAATAGATGGCAGATAGGCTGCTGGAACATGTAGCTGCATGTTGAGTCCATGGAGAGGCTCCAACTCTTGCACCGTTATGCTCAAGGTATGCCACATCTGATCGACCCCCTCGCTTGTCCTAACCCGGGAAATCAAGTTGGTAATCTGGACGCTGGTATGGGAAATCTATTAGCTATTCCATTGTTCAAAGTTTTGGGTTTTTATCACATGATAGGTTCTCTCTATTAAAAATAGTTATGCCGTGCACTAGCTAGTTAGCTATTTTTTATCACTCGATGGCTTCCTAAACCTAATCATGCTCGATAGCTTACTAAATTATGTAATAAAATTTCATCATGCATGTTTGAATAAACCTTCTCAACATATTATTCCACCACATTCCATGCTTGAAAAAAATCCACTTCAGGATGAAATTTCTTCATAACTAGAGACACTATTTATTCCCCTAGATATTACTTCCGCCATGAGCCAATTATGCTTGTATCCACGTTGTCAAATACTAAAATTCTTTCATCTTCACACAATCAAAGCTTCTATTTGTATATGATGAAGAAGTATTTTACTAGCTCCACTCATATGTACACTATTATCTGGCTACCTACTACAACTTTAATTTATTATCCACAACCCCGAGCTAATCGGATGCTTACCCATGTTGTTTGTTCCAATAACTGATTTGTATTATATGAAGTTCAATAGCTAGTGCCATCTTGAAGATTCAAGTTGGTACTTGAAATCTAAACAAGGAGGATTTGCTTCTTTTATACATGTTCACATTTCTTTTTGATTGCCATGTAAAGCTACTAGCACATGTACTTAATCAACGCTTCAGTGTGATGATTTTCTTTTTCAAACAGCCAACCTGTTTGTTGTAATTAGGGAACCAAATTGGACCTGCTGCTGATGTTGCCGAAGAGGATCCTGCTGCCCGTTCAGTGGACTTCCCCCGAGGCTTCAAATATGGCGGCGTTGAGGTAATATCTCCACCCCCCTTAGGTATGTACGGTTGATGCGTACGTTCATCTGATGTGTTGTGCATCACGAGATATGATCTTACCAAATTTCAAAAATAGGTCAGGTGGTTTTGCTTGGAAAATTATGTGTTCTAAGGGGAAAGTGTGTGTATGTATTCTCTACGTTGTAGCTGCCTAGCTTGACCACCAGTTCTTCTATGTATGGCCTTTCACATCCAAATGCTACTGTGACCTATGCACTTCCTATTTTATATCTCATGTAATCTTGTTGTGTGATGCAAAGCACTAAGAGTTTCGAAGTTCAACGATAGATCCAATAGCTTCTTATTCAGTACTAGGAAACATGCATGCGCCATTGCAACGGGAGAGCAAAAACTGTCGTGAGGATCCCAAACAAATTAACGCAATGAGTATCTTGATCACTTTTTGCATTATTCAATCATCCTTTTCAATGGTTGCATTTCCAAGCATTCTTTCTATGAAAGGTTTTACTGCCTTCCCATCCTTAAGACAGTTGATACTGACAGCAGCAAGTATGCATAGCTTGAATGTGACAAAGTAGATTACTACCGTTACAGATAAGACCCTAGTTGCAAAAGTTACCCTTGGATTTCCACGTGAATGGTAAGTAGGCCAGCAAATAGAGGCATAGACTAGAATGGCAAGGGAACAATAAATATGCCAAGAATAATCTACTTTTTTTTTTTTTGTAAAAGTTGATGTGTATGTAAATGTATACACCTGATGTGCACTCTTAAGACCGCAAGCAGTATTTTCTAGACCTGATGTGTTCAGATACACCATCAACATGTCTATGTATTAAACCTGATAAAATCTACATGCCTTTTTATGGATTTAACATGTTTGAAGTAGTAATACAACAACCTGTTGTGATAAGATTTAATTTGGACCTGATTTGGTATTGCCAGCAAGAACTTGTATATCAATATTTCATATTTTTAAAGTAACTTTCCGTATTACTATTGCATGTTAAAATCTTACTACTTTTATAAACTACAATGTTTGAGTCTCAGTTCAAGGAAGAACTTTTACATTTTGAGTTGCTTTGAAATGGCAAGTCTTGCTTTTGTCTGGCTTTCTCTTGCAATGCTTGGGATTAATCTATGGTTGTGCTCATCCATCTTGTGCAGGGCAAGAGGGGGGAAGCGTAGCTAGATCTGCCACGAGGGATCCATGTCCGCTGAATTCGGCGTGACCCTGATAGTTCTGGCTCTCGTGGTGCTACTGCTATGTCCGCGACCATCTCGCCAGCCATCAGTGGTTGTTGGCCCGGCCGCACGTGTTGGGGAGAGCATGTCCACAGCCGCACCATACTCTAGGGCCGCCGCCCTGGCATCCTATTCCCCACCCCGACACGAGTGGACCACCAATAACATCAAGCTCGGGTTGACGGAAGGTATATAATTCAAAGATTGCCCATTTTAATGAAAAAATGAGTATCAATCATCACCAACACATGAACATTCTTTTGCATGAAACGTGAGTGCTACTCTGGACCAGGGTGTTTTGTTTTGTTATAATAGGAATATATGTATTTATGTATGTACACTTATTGCTCATCTCCGTGCAATAAACACTCATAGCAATGATCTGTAGATGATGTTGTTCTTCTTTATCTTTTTTCTTCTTATTTGGTCATACTGATGGTAACGTAGAGATGCATTTTCCTTTAAGAAAGCACCTAATGGATCAAAGTTCTGTTTGGAGTAGAAAATCATAAACTAATCCATCATGGGTTCTATTTGTTGATTTCACATGTTTAGATAGTAGTGCAACAACCACTAATATTGGATTTTGGACCTGATTTGGAATTTCCATTCAATAACAGGAACTCTCACCAAAACTGTACTTTTTACAGTGCCTTAACTTTTGGCCCGAGTCTTGCTCAAATCCTAGCTACACCACTGCCCATCTTGCCATGGTTATTCCATGCTCAGCCCATCGAGAGTCCGATGGTGATTGATGTACGCAACTATGCATACTTGTTTGCTCGATCTTGTTGTTTGTCTCTCAAATTGGTTACCGACCGTTGTTTATGTTCCACATTAGTCTTTGAAATCTAATTACAAGTTTTGAGAATGTGGTTAGAGTTTATTGCTTATGTTCAACAACTGCCTATATATGAAGCCTTTGAAACTGAAGGGTGTGGTGCATATTTGTTGTCTAGAAATAATGAAGAATAGAACTAAACCACACTTGGTCTTGCTTTGTTCCAAATTTAGTGTTTTGCTATAGTTGCCTTGTTAATTAAGCATCATGTTGTTCTAATTTTGATGTTCCTGTATCAGAGATATCTCCTGATGCTTTTTTCCTCTTTGCTTCTATTTACTTAGGCTTGGCAACCAACCTAAGAATGAGCCTAGTACGTCCAAGCATGTCCTTGCATGACAGAGTTCCTTCTGCATTCTGAACACCTTGCATGGCAGTTTAGGTAAGTTTTTTTGTTCTCCCCATCTCTCCTCTATTTGGTCTGTGATACCATGGCCATTGAGCCGGTTATCTGCTGTTAACCATATGCCGTAATTCTCAGCTGATCCGTGACTAGGAAATAGTCCCACCATTGCCTAGGTTCACTCCCACCTTTCACCATAATTTTAGTAATTGAGAGGCCATTTTTTTGCACATGTTATTCACCCAGATCATGAGTAGTATTTTTAGCTTTTTAATGTACTCCCTGGCCATAATTTGACAATGAAGTAATTAATAAATGTTTTGGTTTGGTTGGGGATACACATCGGCTGTTTGCTGGTGGTTGCACTGCTAGAGCTACGGAATCGTGCTTAATATGGTGAAAACTGTAATCTTTTCTCCTATATCTCATTTAACATGATCTTTGTTACTTCGCCGAAGTTACAGATGCTAGCTTGAAGTCAGTATTGTCTTATTGGTATTTCTATAGATAAGGATAATCTGTTGGTCTCACATGTAAATGTATAGAATTATGTTACTTATGAATAGTCATGATATATTCGAACTCGAAACTTTGTTATCATTTGGGGAACTCTCTTGCGATGCTTAGAATTATTTGCAGCAAGTTCTATATTTGGATTGTCTTTGTAAGCCTATAGTGTTTGTTCAATACATGCCATGTTTTCACCGGATGCCAAATCTTGAACTCGTGGAAATGCTAATCCTGTCATGTGCCAACAAACTAGTGATTAGTACTGGTTGATGTTGTGTACATTGAGGACAGAGTAACGATGCATCATCTAAGCAATCTACATGCTTACCAACCAAGTTTGACTTGCAGCCATCATTGCATGCTAGTAGTAGTAGTGGTATACGAAGCTATATATGAACTCTCGTGCATGACTGTGACCTGGTTAATGTTCCTTCATGCGTGTGTCAATGCTTGATGTATGTTTCTCTGTTGAGTAGCGGATTCTTGGGCTGCAGAGAGGTGAACCCTTCTTTTGTTTATTGTCGTGCAAGAGGTTCTTGTATTCAGATGCTGGCAGTGTATGGAGCAGCAACAGATTGATGTTGTGGTGCTCGTGAAGGGGAGAAAATTGGAGGTGAGGTAGGGATCCATCCATGGCTACCGGATCCGGCCGAGCGTCCTTTCGTTGTTTATGTCTTCAACTGATTTGTGTAGTACCTAGCTAGTGGGTGAAGAAAGTGTTGCTCATGGGTTGTAGCAATGGGGCTATCAAGTAATGCACCTTTGCCCTCTCACTTGTTCTTGTTAATTTTATTCTTGTTGGCACCGTTTCATGTCCGGTCCGGTAGAGACCACACATCAAGTAGAGATGGAGCAGACCATGATGCGCACAAAATGCTCTCGGTCTATTACTCGACCATAATGGATGAAGGTCAGAATAGTTGTGTGGATAATTAAAAGCTAAAAATAGTTGTACAGGTTTAAATAATTCTATAAGTTACTCTGACATCAATAATTTTCACTAGCTTGTTGTAGCATTGTTCGGATCATGTATTTTTTTTGCAGTTTTTAATTGAAATGGACGTAATGTGCTGACCCATCTCCTGCACGTGCAAACTATTTAATCATACTTTTAGCACCAATTTGTTTCATCTTACTAACCGTCATACTTGTTGTAGCTTTCTGGTATATTGTTTTCCAGCTTGTACCATGGTACAAGCGACCTGAAAGTCACTTGGTTAATGTTCTTTCGTGCGCGCGTGTCAATTCTTGGATGGACGTTTCTCTGTTGAGTAACGGATTCTTGGGCCGCATAGAGGTGGAGCTTTCTTTTGTTTATTGTCGTGCAGAGGTCTTTGTATTCAGACGATAAGGGTCGAGCAGTGTATGGAGCTGCAGCAGATTGATGCCGTGGTGCTCGTGAAGTGGAGAAAAAGTAGAGGTGCGCCTGGAGGAAGGCAACCATTGTTGCGGGCATAATTCCGTTGTTGTTTATGTCTTCAACTTATGTGTGTAGTAGGGCATGTAGTTGCTAGCTAATGAGCATCTATCTAACAACGGGGACTGGATAAAGAAAGTGTTGCTCATGGGTTGTGTATCATATGTGACTTAACATCTGTAATTAAGTTAGAAAACCCAAGGAGAAGCACCAAAAGCTAAGAAATCTTGCTCTTGGCGTCTCCCTGTAACTTAACTTGAGCTGAACCTTGCTGCTGCTGTATCCGAGGGTGATATATTAGAGCTGGTGTTGTTTCATTGGTGCTTGCAGCGGCTGCTCAATTATAGATTATTGTAGTGCTCATTGAAGTTTTTGTTTTAGTATGCTGAGTTAGGTTATGTTATTAATACTAATATAGAGAGACGAGGCAACTTTTGCAAGCTTTTTTCAACTTTGTCTATGTCTTAAATTTAATAAACCTTCTCCATCTTAACTTTAGATTCCAAGCGCAGATTATGCTCCATCGCATTTTATTTGGTAGGAAATATATAAGGGGAAATATTTTTGTGAAAATTTGTACAAGAATTAGATAATCTCGCGACGTCTTTATTTGTCGGTAACAACATGCCTGCATAATGAAAAGTGAATACCATGAAAAATGAATACCAAATAAAAGTCCATAATACTTGGTGATTAATAAGTACCGTGGCAATAATATCTGGAGCAAGCTAGCTGCTGAGAGGCTTGTGTTGAGATAATTTTGGGATACAAAATGAAGATAGATGCATGCATGCACAGCATCCCAACAGGCATCCCTCTCTTGGTAGTGCAACCGAGAAATATATGGCACATGTTGTTTATCGGGTCCTAAAAAAAATACTAGATCCGTTCATGCAGGCACGCTAACCGAACAGGCATCTAGACCCGCGGTTACTGATCGATCATATGTACTCCCTGTTAATGACTTGGAGCGATCATATGTACTCCCTGTTAATGACTTGGAGGGACTGCATACATGGCTCATAGTATTTTGGTTTCCCGCCCGTGGGTACCTCTCTTCCCTCTATCGGAGTTCAAATTTCCAATCTTGGTCTGTCTATAAATATCAGGGATTGTGTAGCTTACCGCGTGCGGGGCGCGTGCGACTTAGACTTAGGACTTAGGCGTGGCGGCGGCGGCCGGGCGGGCAAGCGACGAGGGGCTTTAGGGACTCACCAGATGGCCTCCGAAAACCGCAGCGGCCAGACGGGCAAACGACACTCTCCTCCGAGATGGATCAATAGGTGTTCTCTTGTCTTCTGGTGTTTCTTTCTTCGGACGGTTGAATCTTCTTATTTGTCATATATATGTGTGGCTTGTGTTGTTTCAGCACCTGTGGTTGATGCGAAGTCCGATGTCGAGGAGCATCTTCGTCTCCGCTCCGGCCGGCGGCGAGCTCATCTCTCCAAATCGATGGAGGTTACTCTCAGTCGTTTTCTTCTCAGGCTCGGTGGGCACACACAAGTAAGAATTATTGCTCGTCTGTATATAGGTGCTCAAGTTTTGGTGTCCTGTGCACCTTTCCTTTCGTGGACGGAGAAGCCTAGTAGCCTCATTTAAAAGTACCGCGCGCTCTCGTTTTGGTTGCAGTCAATTGCAGTCAGATGTGGCGTGCAGGTAGATAGTGTGCGTCGTGTGCCTGTGTGGGAGGAGGTCAGTACCGGAGAGAGATGGACGGCGAGATGGGAGAGGACGTGCTCAGCGAGATCCTCGTCAGGCTGCCGCACAAGTCGTTGGCGCGCTTCCAGTGCGTGTCCACCGCCTGGCGCGGCCTCATCTCCGCCGACTACCTCCGCCGCAGGCTCCCGCTCATCACCTCCGGCGTCCTCTTCGACGACGACGCGCCACGCGGCGCCGGGAGGCAGCCGTACACGTACGCCCGCGCCTCGTCGTCATCCTCCGGCGAAGCCACCGGCGGCGTGGCGGAGGCCGACGACATGGGCTTCTTCCCGAGCCACCGCACCTCGACCATCATCGACGGCTGCAACGGCCTGCTCCTCTACTTCGCGTCGTCACCGCCGCGCCAGACGTTCCACGTCGTGAGCCCGACGACGCGGCGCTGGGCGGCGCTCCCGGCGCCGAGGAAGAGGACGCTGCTCTCCGTCCTGTCCTTCGACCCCTGCGCGTCGCCGCACTACAGGGTGCTCTGCTTCACCGGGTGGCTCCCGCGCGCAGGGCCGGTCCATACATTTCGGGGGCCCTAGGGCGAAACAACAAAATTGGTCCCTTGTAGATAGATAAAAATTTGGAATGTGTCATATAATCTTGATGTAAATTCCCAGTTGGATTGGAGAATTTGGGTGAGGAGCCAAGGAGGGCAGGAGGCGAGGAGACCGGAGAGATGAACGAGCGATTGATTAATTGCTTCGGTACGTGACTCCCTGCTGACTTATGACACATTCCAAATTTTTTACCTTAAACCTAGTACGTATATAGGACTACTACCTAGGCCGGGGCCCCTGCCTCCCAGGGGCCCAGGGCGGGCGCCCCGTTGCACCGGCCTATGGGCCGGCCCTGCCCGCGCGGCGCCACCGTCGAGGTGTTCGACTCCGAGCGCGGCGCGTGGCGCGAGCACGAGCTCCACTTCGGCCTCGACACCGACGCCATGTCGGCCACCATGCACTGCTTCCGCGGCGCCGTCCACGTGCTGGCATACTCGGGCCACGTCGTCCGCATCGACCTCGGCACCATGGCGTGCACGGTGACGGCGCTCCCGGCGCCCGTGAGCTACAAGGCGCGCGCGGGCCACTGCCGGGGCCGCCTCCGGTACGCGTCAAGCGACGGCTCGCGCCTCAGGTTCTGGGAGCTCGTGGACGCGGGCAAGTCCGAGTGGGCGCTGAAGCACGAGCTGGGGATCACAGACCTCGTCCCCGGCGGCTCGTCCCTCCTGCAGGACGCTGCTCCGACTCCGGCCTTCCTGTTCATGGCGTTCCACCCGGAGAGGGAGGTGGTGTACCTGTGGACGCCCGGGAAGCTCGTCGCGTTCAACATGGAGCGGAGGCGTGTGGAGGAGGAGTGGGCGTTCGGGTCGGCCAAGGAAGGCGCGCAGCTCGTACAGATCTGGCTCTTTCCCTTCTCGCGCCATCTGGCCAGCTGCTTGGCCTGAGTGCGCAAACCGCTCAACGGCCGACAACAGTTGCCGCCAAAACGCTACTGCATGAATCTGCGTCCGTGACCAGTCCACACGAATGGGGAAAAAAAAAAGATAGCCAAGTCCAAGTATGAAAGACACCGAATGGATATTGTTGGTATTGTCATTTCTACATTTAGTCCGTGACTACTTCTGTACAAGTGAATCTGTTTTTACTATTTTATTGATGGTTGCTTATATGACTCGTGTCAGTCTCCTATTACTATTTTGACTTGTTTCAATGTCTTATTACTTAGAAATGTCTTTCAATTTCTTATTACTTATATATGTCTAAGTGGGATCCCACTTATCCCATTTATTTATAATTCATTTGGAGTTTTTTAGTTTAGAATTCTTTATCAAAATTGAAAGCTAAAAAATCCTAAATAAAATATAAGTGGATAAGTGGGATCCATTTATACATCCCTAATATTACTTACGGTCGGCATGCAGAGTTAACATTAGTGTATGCATCCAGGTTGAGAGAAACAAGACGTGTACTATGTCAAAGGAAAAAGTAGTGTTCTAAACGCGATTTGTTTAGCACAATATTTGTTTTCTTATCTACTCACTCTGTTAAAAAAAAAGATGGCTTCCATTTATCAAAATATGTATGTATGTAGATACTAAAACATGTCTAGATACATCCATATTTGGACAAATAGAAGCGACTTAGACTTAGGACTTAGACGTGGCGGCAGCGGCCGGGCGGGCAAGCGACACTCTCCTCCGAGATCGATCAATAGGTGTTCTCTTGTCTTGTGGTGTTTCTTTCTCCGGACCGTTGAATCTTCTTATTTGTCATATGTATGCGTGGTTTGTGTTGTTTCAGCGCCCGCGGTTGATGCGAAGCCCGATGTCGAGTAGCATCTTCGTCGCCGCTCCGGCCGGCGGCGAGCTCATCTCTCCAAATCGATGGAGGTTTTCTTCTCAGGCGTTTTCTTCTCAGGCTCGGTGGGCGCACAACTAAGAATTATTGCCCCCGTGTATATATAGATGCTCAAGTTTTCTGGTTGGAAAAAAAAGGTGCTCAAGCTTTGTTTGGAATAAATAGATCGGATTGAAAAGAGAAAGGTGCTCGATCCGATCGTGCATATCTTTGTTTGAACAAAAAAAAGAAAGGGAACGGTAGCTAGAGTGGTAGTTAACGAGATCTGACTTTTCTTATCGTTTTCTGACGGAGCTTTGCTTCCAATCACGTCAAACTAGATGATTAGTTCGTGTAAGCGCGCGAGAGAGAAAGAAAAAGAATCCTTGCAACTAAACTGATGCTGCTGTCACTTTCATCCATAATCAGGCGAGCTGACTTGTATTGAGCCTCGAATCCCTAACGTCACATGCATGCACAGTGCGGCGCAAGTGGAATCCGGATCCTTTTCACCAGGTATAGAATCTAAGACCCTTGCATTCTTTTCATTCCAGAGAGTCCAAGAGGTGAGCATAGCCAAAGCCTTGCGAGGTTGCCCACTCGAGATGATAAGCTTATCGCAGTAATATTTTATTGATAAGCGTTGCGAGGATTTTTTGGGAAATAAATCGAAAAAAGAGAAAAAAAGACACGAGAGACAGAGCGAGATCTTCTTCTTCCTCCTCTAGCTAGAACAGCACAAGGAGCAAGCTTGTAACCCGGTTTCCCACATTTATACAAATAGACGGGCAGGAGTAGGGGTTTTACCTCCTCAAGAGGGTCCGGAACCTAGGTAAACCGAGTGAGTGCTTTGTGTCTTCAGTGTGCGCTTCTTAGCGCGCTATCTCTCCCCGGTTCCGACAGCGTCCATTGGCCCCATCTTTAGCCATCTTATTTGATAAAGTGTTATGATTAAAGAAAACGCAACTAGTTTATTTTTACTCTAGTACAAGTGAGAGATTGAAGGAGATATGCCCTAGAGGAAAATAAATAATAAGATTTTATTTATTATATCTCATTAAAATTTTATAATAAGTTTTATGTCATGCTATAATTGTATTAATAAGAAACGTTAATACATGTGTGATATATAAAGAAACTAGAATCCCTAGTAATCCTTTATACAAACTAGTTCATTGGGCATTGATGATCGAGGGTTTCACGATCATGTGACAATTACGTCAACTGACAATGAGGTCATTTCATTAGTTTAATGAGATGATGGACGTATCCATCAAAAATATTGCAACATGATCGTGTCACAATGTTCATCGTTGTAATACTAGTAAAATATAGTATCCTAATACTCAGACCGTGAGATCATATTTAATCACTGTCTTGAAGGTTATTTTGATTTCATCAACATCACATCGTAAAAGGGTGATTATAAAGGTGTATATCGGATATTCCGAAGAGATGGGTTGAGGCGTATGTATCGGGATCGAGATTTGTTCATCCACGTGACAGAGAGATACTCTCGTTCCACTCAGTGAGATTACATCCATATAGAAGTAGCGTATGACTAGGTCATGGGGATGTAATATCAAACTAACTAGTAAATAAATTCTTGTCGGTAACGAGATTGAACATGGCATGGAGATGTCAACGATCATATATCGGACAAGACATGTATCTAAGTGACAAAAGGAATAAGACACTTTAATCATGGTTCAATGACATTTAAATTCGGGCATGCATATGGGTCCTTATGGGTATCCAGATCCCGCAATTTCTCATTGATCCAAGAGGGTTCTCTATCATGTCTAGAGTATTCCCGAACCAGGGGTAACACGCTTAAGCGCTTGATAACGCTCGGAGATCGTTATAGCAAACACCAGAAGGGTTCCAGGAAAATGGGAAAACATTGGAATGGTTTCGAAACGGAGTCTGACTCCTCGGACCCACTTCGCGGAACGGATTCGACTCCAAACTTACCGTTCCGGCCTCTCCATAGTAGTTGCGCACGGACTAGGGGAAAAACTGAGCACCATTCGGCGCTAGGGTTAAAACTGAGTAGAAGTGGTCCGCTGTGGGCAATTCGATAAATGACCCAATCTTTTACCTTTTTCCACTTATCAAAACCCACAAAGGTGAATGTATTCGAGCCACACTTTTCAATTGGATTTTTTTGAAAAAATAAAACATGGCAAGCAATATGCGCGATTTTCCGAAGGTGAATACTCTAGCCAGGGAAATTTCTTGAACCAACCAAACTGAAACCGGCGATGAGCCCTCCCCCCCTCCCCCACAAAAAATGGATTTCATTGAAGTAATAAAACTATTCCAATTTGAATAGTAGTTGAGAAAGAATCGCACTAAATGCAAACATGGAACATCTTGGATACGGTATTGAAGGAGTTGAACCAAGATTTCCAAATGGATAGGATAGGGTATTTCTATATGTGATAAATAATCCAAATGCAAAAATTTGTCTTCTAAAAAGGGAAATATTGAATGAATAGAGTGTAAATTCTGAAACTTTGGTATTTCTTTTTCTTTCGGACAAGGTAATTCTCGTAGCGAGAATGGGATTTCTACAATAATAAAACTCAGAATAAAAACTAATTTTGTAATCCAACAATCGATCTTGGTTAGGATGATTAACCGAGTTAATCCCAAATTTCTGCTGAGACATTCGAATCTGTTGCTTGCAATTGATTTTGCGGATGATTCACAATCGCCTTTTCAATTGGCTTTTTTGAAGAAAGAAAACATGGCAAGCAATATGCGCGATTTTCCGAAGGTGATTTTGCGGATGATTCTCAATCGCCTTTTCAATTGGCTTTTTTGAAAAAAGAAAACATGGCAAGCAATATGCGCGATTTTCCGAAGGTGAATACTCTGGCCAGGGAAATTACTTGAACCAACCAAACTGAAACCGGCGAAGAGCCCCCCCCCCCCCCCCCGCCGCCCCCCGATCCGCCTCGAAGACCCTTGCATTCCTTATTAATATGTAAAGACTGGATTTATTACAGCTGGGCAATTGATAAATAGAGGTTGCACCGTAGTGCACAATATGAAAGGAAGATTACTATGATATTTAGCGCGGGCATTACAATAAGATAGATAGACCGACATACATCTGCATCTATGACTAATAATCCACCCTCAGGTTATCATCCGAACCCCTTTAGATATTAAGTTGCAAGCAACAGATAATTGCATTAAACAAAGTGTGTAATGTAAGCAATGATTATGCACGCGGGCACTCTCACCGTTGTTTTCTCCCTAATGGCAACAACACATCCTCCCCTTCATGTTTTTGTCACTCGAGCAAGACAACAAGGAGGCATGAACCCACTATCAAACATAAATACTCCCTCTTGGAGTCACTAGTAACTACTTGGCCAGAGCAACCACTAGCAACGTAAAGCATGCAAGATCACAAATAACATATGTAATAAAGACTATAATCAACTTGGCATAAGGTCAATATTCATCGGATCCCAACAAACACAGCATATAGAATTACATAGGATCAATCTCGATCATGATAGGCAGCTCACGAGATCTAAACATGGAGGCATATGAGGAGAAGACAACCATCTAGCTATAGCTACGAACCCGTAGTTCAGGGATGAACTACTCACGCATCACTCCGGAGGCAGGCATGGTGATGTAGAAGGCTCCGGTGATGATCTCCTCTCTGGCAGGGTGCCGGAAACAGCTTCAGAACCCTCATGGTCTAGGGTTGACGGTGACGGCGGCTGCGGAAATTTTTCGGTGATTTTGATATGTGCTTAGGGTTTTCCATCCGGGGGGCTTAAATAGGCAAAATGGCAAAGGCGGTGGAGCTCCAGGAGCCCCACACCCATAGGTGGTGTAGCCAGGGGTACCCGCGCCACCGTATGGTGTGGCCCCCTGTTTCCCCTCTTCGACTCCTCTTCGGTCTTCTGGATGCTTCCGGAAAAAATATGCATTTGGCGAAAGACGGCAAATCAGAGTTTTAATCCTTCTTGGGGGCTACTGTCGGATATATACTGATTAGGGGTATATCAGATGGTATTCAAAAGTGTCGGATTACCAGGGTGGCCCAACTGGTAGTGGGCTATGATCCATTGGGCGGCCCAGTAAGCTGACGCGCAGAAGCCGGATTCTAGAAGGACCCGGATCACGGCCCACGTGGTCTGGCTTGGAGGAGAAGACGGATTCCTTACTTTCCAAGTTACTAGCTATCGTAGTCTTCTAGGTTTTCTACTCTGTATGCCCTAATCCGACTATTATATAAAGCCGGACGGGAGATGAGATAACAAGAGACACGAAGCCATAGGCCAACTCGCCGAGAAGTTGATCCTCCGCGAGTAGCTAAAACTAACCTCACATTGTAATTGTTTACACAGGCTTTAGCCCTGATTAGTGAGATTGCAGGAGTAGGAACGCCGTATTATTACGACGTACGGAACCTGGGTAAATCCTGTGTCTTTGTCACCAACGCGATCCTGTTTCCCCACGTCTCTACCCGTAGTCTCATGGCACCCCCGTCTATAAAAACTACTACGATGTCTCGACACCAGGTCCCCCTGGCCGCGCCACCCTATGGTGTGGCCCCCCTGTTGCCCCTCTTCGACTCCTCTTCGGTCTTCTGGATGCTTCCGGGGAAAATAGGACTTCCGGGCTTCGAACTTTCCAATTTCGAGAATATTTTCAGAACAACTATTCTGAAACTAAAAACAACAGAAAACAGGGAACTGGCTCTGTGTCATCTTGTCAATAGGTTAGTCCGGAAAATCGATAAAAATGACATAAAGAAGGGAGAAAACATGTAGCAATTGGCATAATATCATCATGGAGCATCAGAAATTAGGGATACGTTTATGACGTATCAACAACATATAATTTTTTTTATTTATTGTATTGGAAGATGAATAAGGTATTTCTTACCTAATGGAATCAATTGCGACTTTGAGTCTTAGCCTTGCATCTGCAATTGTTTTTGCGGATGATTCTCAATCGCCTTATTAATATGAGTCATGTTATTTTAAAAAAGCTCAAAACAACGTGTTGAGTAGTTATAGGCTGAACTAGCATATTTGCCCACACGAACTAAAAAAGCGCAATCTTTTACCTTTTTCCACTTATCAAAACCCACAAAGGTGAATGTATTCGAACCACACTTTTCAATTGGCTTTTTTTTGAAAAAAGAAAACATGGCAAGCAATATGCGCGATTTTCCGAAGGTGAATACTCTAGCCAGGGAAATTGCTTGACCCAACCAAACTGAAACCGGCGATGAGCCCCCCCCCCCCCCCCCCCTCCCCACAAAAAATGGATTTCATTGAAGTAATAAAACTATTCCAATTTGAATAGTAGTTGAGAAAGAATCGCACTAAATGCAAAGATGGAACATCTTGGATACGGTATTGAAGGAGTTGAACCAAGATTTCCAAATGGATAGGATATGGTATTTCTACATGTGATAAATAATCCAAATGCAAAAATTTGTCTTCTAAAAAGGGGAATATTGAATGAATAGAGCGTAAATTCTGAAACTTGGGTATTTCTTTTTCTTTCGGACAAGGTAATTCTCGTAGCGAGAATGGGATTTCTACAATGATTGCAAATCCCTCAGATAGAATCTGAGAATAAAACTCAGAATAAAAACTAATTTTGTAATCCAACAATCGATCTTGGTTAGGATGATTAACCGAGTTAATCCCAGAATTCTGCTGAGACATTCGAATCTGTTGCTTGCAATTGTTTTTGCGGATGATTCTCAATCGCCTTATTAATATGTAAAGACTGGATTTATTACAGTTGGGCAATTGACAAATAGAGGTTGCACCGTAGTGCACAATATGACATGAAGATTACTATGATATTTAGCGCGGGCATTACAACAAGATACATAGACCGACATACATCTGCATCTATGACTAATAATCCACCCTCAGGTTATCATCCGAACCCCTTTAGGTATTAAGTTGCAAGCAACAGATAATTGCATTAAAAAAGTGTGTAATGTAAGCAATGATTATGCACGAGGGCACTCTCACCGCTGTTTTCTCGCTAATGGCAACAATACATCCTCCCCCTTCATGTTTCTGTCACTCGACCAAGGCAACAAGGAGGCATGAACCCACTATCAAGCATAAATACTCCCTCTTGGAGTCACTAGCAACTATTTGGCCAGAGCAACCACTAGCAACGTAAAACATGCAAGATCACAAATAACATATACAATAAAGACTATAATCAACTTGGCATAAGGTCAATATTCATCGGATCCCAGCAAACACAACATATAGAATTACATGGCGATTTCCCGAAGGTGAATACTCTAGCCAAGGAAATTGCTTGAACCAAACAAACTGAAACCGGCGATGATCCCCCCCCCCCCCCCCCCGCCCCGATCCGCCTCGAAGACCCTTGCATTCCTTTCATTCCAAATAGTCCAAGAGGTGAGCATAGCTAAAGGCTTGCGAGGTTGCCCACTCGAGATGATAAGCTTATCCCACCAATCTTTTATTGATGTTTTACATGGTTTTGTCAAATTATTTGTAGCACATAATATAAAGTATTTCATACTGTGATTTTGCATACTTATATGTTACATCACTGGCTGCATCCAATTTTTTCTGAGTTTTCTAAAACTAATAAATATACTTTTTTTATTTTTTGTAAAGATCACTGGAACTCTGGAGCCGAAGTGACTTTTTGATTACTGGAACTCAGCTTTTCTTGGCTTGACACGCGCGCCTTCCCCAACCTTCCATGAGCATCACTACCACGTGTCATGTGATGTGCATGGCAGCAGGTGACGAGTGAACGCCTCACATTGTAGCAGGATTGGAATGGCAGGGCAGCAGGCGCGAAGGAACGAGTTCAGGCATTCTGCTTGCGTCGACGCATATCCATCGTCGACGTCAACATCTTTGCGCTGTACCAAACTCTGTTGGGCCGCGGAAAGAAGATCGATTGAGTGGCATGGCATCCACCCAAAGCAGCTTTAGCTAATGACAAACAGGCACACGTACAAGGGCTCCATTGCTTCCTCCACCGTGCAACCGGCCGACTAATCCGTTGCCAACTCTCACTCATCTGAAAGAAAAGTTGGCATATAACCACAAAAAAGATCATTACCAAGATCTAGTGGCGAGTGGAAGTGCTCCATGTCCAGGGACTAGGGCGACCCAGTCTTCCACATTCCTTCGCCGGATGGATGGACAGCGACTGCCTGAGCTTTTAGCGCGAGAAAGCCGTGCCGGAACATTGGCGTCCAAGCAAACACATAGCGCGTTGAAGCGGCTTGGTGAACTGATCAAGCATTACACCTCAAAATGGTACTCCAGCTAGCAACAAAAATGATTAAGTTAATGTATTGAGCCTCCGTGAATTGGCATATTGTTTGATTTGAGCAAGGCGGATGTGTATGTAAGGCCACGTCTGACGATGGAGATGTGCCAAATGGCAGCTTGGGTCGCCTTCCAAGTGTTTACGTGGACGCCTCACCGCGCGCGCGCGGCATGTCATGCGTGGCCGGTGCCCATGACCGGTTGCTTGAACGCAAGACCAAGGAGGAAGAGGTCGACCGTTTGCTTGCATTAGCTAGCGTCCGTGTCGTGTGGATTTTACCACACGATTTCCTTCCCCTTTTGACTGCCCAGTGCGTCGATCGTCCCATGGTTGCACTTCACAGCACGTTAGTTTGTTATTACTGAGTAAAACCCTTTCGGTTGTTTTCTATAGAGATACTGCGATGAGCTCAAAAGAAAATGTCTGAAACAAGATGGAGGGGCGAGATGTCTAATTCCGTCAGGTCGGCGCAACCGGATTCTGGATAAGCCTTCCTTTTCACTAAGCATAGAATGGTTGATCGATCGATGTGAACCTCGCGTCCAAGATTCCTCTATCGGTTGAATCAGCAGTGACCGTCGCGAAAACGGCACGGTAACCAGCGCCGGCCGCATGCTTAAAACATTCCAGCGCGCGACGCCCATAGGTTTGCTAGCACGACACTGCCACTACTACCTGAAATTCATTTCAGATCCTACTAGCTAGTTAATTCAGGCCAACAGAAGAGACATTTGGTACCGCGGAGGTCGTGGCGCCATCGATCTCTCCACCTTTCCTTTCCTGGACGGAGAATCCTAGTAGCCTTGTATAAAGAGTACAGAGCGTTCTCGTTTTCGTCGCCGTCAATTGCAGTCAGGTGTGGTGTGCAGGGTACGTAGATAGTGTGTGTGTGGTGTGCCGGAGAGAGATGGACGGCGAGATGGGCGAGGACGTGCTCAGCGAGATCCTTGTCAGGCTGCCGCACAAGTCGCTGGCGCGCTTCCAGTGCGTCTCCACCGCCTGGCGCGGCCTCATCTCCGCCGACTACCTCCGCCGCAGGCTCCCGCTCATCACCTCCGGCGTGCTCTTCGACGACGACGCGCCACGCGGCGGCGCCGGGAGGCAGCCGTACACGTACGCCCGCGCCTCGTCGTCATCCTCCGGCGAAGCCAGCGGCGGCGTGGCGGAGGCCGACGACATGAGCTTCTTCCCGTGCCACCGCACGTCGACCATCATCGACGGCTGCAACGGCCTGCTCCTCTACTTCGCGTCGTCGCCGCCGCGCCAGACGTTCCACGTCGTGAGCCCGACGACGCGGCGCTGGGCGGCGCTCCCGGCGCCGACGAAGAGGACGCTGCTCTCCGTCCTGTCCTTCGACCCCTGCGCGTCGCCGCACTACAGGGTGCTCTGCTTCACCGGGTGGCTCCCGCGCGGCGCCACCGTCGAGGTGTTCGACTCCGAGCGCGGCGCGTGGCGCGAGCACGAGCTCCACTTCGGCCTCGACACCGACGCCATGTCGGCCACCATGCACTGCTTCCGCGGCGCCGTCCACGTGCTGGCCTACTCGGGCCACGTCGTCCGCATCGACCTCGCCACCATGGCGTGCACGGTGACGGCGCTCCCGGCGCCCGTCAGCTACAAGGCGCGCGCGGGCCACTGCCGGGGCCGCCTCCGGTACGCGTCAAGCGACGGCTCGCGCCTCAGGTTCTGGGAGCTCGTGGACGCGGGCAAGTCCGAGTGGGCGCTGAAGCACGAGCTCGGGATCACAGACCTCGTCCCCGGCGGCTCGTCCCTGCTGCAGGACACTGCTCCGACTCCGGCCTTCCTGTTCATGGCGTTCCACCCGGAGAGGGAGGTGGTGTACCTGTGGACGCCCGGGAAGCTCGTCGCGTTCAACATGGAGCAGAGGCGTGTGGAGGAGGAGTGGGCGTTCGGGTCGGCCAAGGAAGGCGCGCAGCTCGTACAGATCTGGCTGTTTCCCTTCTCGCGCCATCTGGCCAGCTGCTTGGCCTGACTGCCCAAACCGCTCAACGGCCGACAACAGTTGCCGCCAAAACTGCACTGCCTGAATCTGTGTCCGTGACTTGTCTACAGGAATGGAAAGAAAAAGATACTATTTTATCGAACGGATATTGTTGGTATTGTCATTTCTACATTTGTCCGTGACTGCTTCTATACAAGGGAATCTGTTTTTAGTATTTTATTGATTGTTCAGGTATTTGCCTATTTTACTCCAACGGGTATTCAGTTGTTGCTTATATGACTCGTTTCAGTCCCCTGTTACTATTTGACTTGTTTCAATGTCTTATTACTCATGGCTGTCTTTCAATTTCTTATTACTTAGAGATGTTCAAGTGGGATCCCACCTTATCCCATTAAAATTAATTTGGGGTATTTTAGTTTAGAATTTTTTTGTCAAAATTTGAACTTAAAAATTCTAAATAAACTATAAGTGGATAAGTGAGATCCACTTATATAGCCCTATTATTACTTATATGGTTCGTATGCAAAGTTAACATTAGTGTATGCATCCAGTTGAGAAAAAACAAGACCTACACTATGTCAAACGAAAAAGTAGTGTTCTAAACGCGATTTGTTTAGCACAATTTTTTTTCTTATAAGCTATCGCAATATAAAAGCACAAGTGATGGATATAGAGATAACCGATAGATTTGGGGAGAAGATTTATCCAGATGTTCACTTCCAAGCAAGCAAGCTAATTGTAGGGTCACATTTTTTCCACTAAGCCTTCTCCGCGAAGTAGGAGCTGAATCACTATGGTAGCTTCTTCCTCCCCTCCGACAGATGTAAGCTCACAACCACTTCACAATCCCCATGAAGGGGAACCCGGGGCCTCTTCATAAAATTCACAAAGAGGTCATCGAGGCAACAACCACCAGGCTTCCTACGAGGTGACGGTTTTCAAGAGTAACAAGCTCACTAACTCTCACTCAAGCGAATTGATGCGGAGCTCTCAGACACATGCACCAGACGCAATCAAGACACAGGAAATGCTCAAATTCCTCTCTCATAAATCCCACCAAAATCAACATATTCTATGGAGTTGGAAAGAAAGAACAATAGAGGAGGTAAACAAATGAATCTTACATCTAGATCCACAAAATCCCCTTCATATAGAGGATGGGGGGATTAGAGGAGGAGGAGAGAATTCAGAAGAATGGGGGAAATTAGAGATCCAAAGTTAATAAAACCATGGGGAGAAGACTCCTTTATGTAGGGTCTACGAAATCCTTCCATTGGAACAAATATGGACCCATTTGGAGTCTGTTCAGAATTTCGTATTTAAATCCTCCTATTGGAACAGATATGGTCCATTTCGAAGTTCTCAACTTGAGAATCATCTTCACTTGATTTCGTACTCTCATGGCCTACAATAAACTTTCCTTTCTAATACAAGCCCATATGTGGCAACTAACCCTTAGAGATACCAAGCAAATAGTTCTTGGTTTAGTTCATAGAGGGAAATTAACAAAATCTTTCCATGCCACTAGATCATGTGATCCCACATGGTATGTCAATTATGCTTGTGTGTCGAACTTCTAGCTCAAATCTTTTGATTTCTTCTTGATCAACCCTTATATTTGCTTCATTCTCCATCATGATGTTATCTTCAACGAAATAATGAACTCTTCACTTAATCTTAATTGCTCCAAGACATGATCACTGAAGGACCATCTCTCTCATGGACATTCTTGGATTTCACCACGAACATCACATTTGATTTGTTTTCATGCTTTGTCGCAATCATTTGATCGCACTCATTTGAGATACACAATGATGTTTTCACTTGAGTACTTGCCGGAAGACTCCGTCAACCATGGTCAACTCATGAGATCAACATAACCTTGTTTGAAGCCATATCTTGACTTCTTCTCTTGTATTATTTCTCTAAAGATCTTGAACCTCCATGGCTCAACTCATAAGCACAATCATGAATACCATTGAGTTATTCTAATGAACGATATCTTGATCAATACTGTAGCATCATACGAACTTCATGTTGTTTGTATTGGGTTCATTACTCTCGTATTTACATTGTGCAAGCAATTCGTTGTTAAATTTAAAAAGTTTGAGAATAGATAATGTATCCAAGCTCTATGTTTGTAATAAGAGAAAATTATCTAAGAATAATACTCAAACTAGGGCTACAAAAGTAGAAAGGAAATGTAGGCGACTATTCCTCCCACCGCGGCATACCAAAGTGGCGCGCACACATCATAGCCAAATCGTGGCGACAATAATAGCCCTCGGGTCAACGATAACGACAGCAGTTAAGCACATACAAGTTGACATTGGTTGTCAACCATGATGAGATATCCAAGACCAATTAAATTATTTGAAAAGAATAATCGGCATTATTATCGATTATTATTTGCTTATATGTTCAACGAAATCGAGATCTCACCACTTCCTCAAAACGCAGGGTGCTAAATGATCGGCCTAAAAATTAACAAAGGAGCTCCCTAAACTAAAAGTAGTAGATTTGGATTGGAAGAATAAACATGCCTAAATATCTTTATGTGCAAAAATCATCCGCGGTCTCTACTCACGGAGGACGTTCTGGAATAGCCCGCGGATGTACTGCGGCATGAAGTCGTGCCTCGTCAGGATCCCCAGCACCGGCGGCTAGGGGTGGGCATAAAAAACCGAGAAACCGAATCCGAACCGAGACCGAACCGAACAAACTGAATTATAAGGTTAATTCGGTTTTCGGTCCATATATCGGTTCCCAACTTTAGAAAACCGAAATTATATCGGTTAGTTCGGTTTTTAGTCTATATTAACCGAACTGAACGAAATGACCGATTCATCATGCAATCAAATATTTCAAGACCATGCGACAATCTATATCTAGGGAAATAAATAAGTTGTCCCATTAAAAATATCTATCATTGCCAACACAATCTCCACCCAAATTCTATTTATTGCTTTCTTTTATGCAACTGCAATTAAAGTTCACAACAAATACATACCAATCTATATGTCGTGTAATATTAGCTTCCATGACACTAGGTTCACACGTCAATGTCGTCCCGGCGAGGCTCCGCAACCCTATCCACACATTTTTGCTATCTAATTCTTGATTTGAATTTTTTGCATGTTACAATTTCGGTTAATTCGGTTTAAACCGAAAACCGAACCGAATTTCTGAAGAACCGAATTGTCGGTTCCTGAAAAATGATAGGTTAATTCGGGTGTCACTTTCTAAAAACCGAATTATTATAAAACCCGAAAAACCGAACCGAAAAGGACGAAAAAACCGAATGCCCACCCCTACCGGCGGCCTATGAAACTCGACACCGGCATCAATTGAAGGAGTACTTGACTTAGTTGTATTGTACCGTTGCAAGTCACGTGGATTTTTGTCGTGCGATTATTCTAATGAACGATGTCTTGATCAAAACTCTAGCATCATACGAACTTCATGTTGTTTGTATTGGGTTCATTACTCTCATATTTACATTGTTCAAGTAATTCGTTGTTAATTTTTTTAAAAATGAGAGTAGATAATGTAACCAAGCTCTACGTTTGCAACAAGAGAAAAATATCTACTCCTTCTGATCCATAAAAAGTGTCGCTCAATTTGTAATGAGTTAGTACAAACTTTGTACTAGATGAGCGACACTTTTTATGGATTGGATGGAGTACGGATAATACTCAAACTAGGTCTCCAAAAGAAAGGCACAATAGAAAGCAGATGTAGGCGACTATTCCTCCCACCATGGCGTACCAAAGTGGCGCGCACACACCGTAGCCAAATCGTGGCGACAATGATAGCCCTCGGGTCAACGATAACGATAAGCAGTGTCAACCAAGATCAGATATCCAAGACCAATTAAATTTCATGAAAAGAATAATCTGCATTATTATTATCGATTATTATTTGCTTACATGTTGAACGAAAACCGAGATCTCACCACTTGTTCAAAACGCAGGGTGCTAAATGATCAGCCTAAATTAATTAAAAAAGGAGCTCCCTAAACTAGTAAAAGTAGATTTGGAAGAACAAACATGCCTAAATATCTTTATGTGCAAAAATCATCCGCGATCTCTACTCACGAAGGACGTTCTGGAATAGCCCGCGGATGTACTGCGGCATGAAGTCGTGCCTCGTCAGGATCCCCAGCACCGGCGGCCTCTGCAATGCACAAGACAGAAGCTGAATTTTTTGCACGGAAAAAAGATGAGAAGCAATGGAGCTCTGGTTAGTGATGAATTGTTCTTACCCCGGGCGTCCTCGGGACGACGCACATGTGGCGGAGGCCGAGGTCGCGGAAGAGCACGGCGGCCTTGGCCAGGGACATGTTCTCCACGACGGTGTAGGGCGAGCGGTTGGTGATCGGGTGGAGGTCCACGAACATGTCCATGTCCTCGTCGGTGAGCCCCAGCTCGTCCACCTCCAGCGCCTTCCCCGACGACCCGACCTTGGCGAAGTCGAACGGCTTGAGCTTGCGGAACACCTCGGCGGCGCTGGTCTTGACGCGGGCCCTGGTGAAGATCCTTCCCTGGAGCAGCACGAGCAGGTGGGAGCGTAGCACGAGGCCGCACAGCTCCGGCGCCGGCGCGAACGGATCTTAGCACGCGGCTGCACAGTTCCGTTGTGGCCCGTGCTCCGCATGCACGCCTCCACGATCCGCTCGTACACCCCCTTGTGTTGAAGCAGTCCGCGTGACGGGGGGAGGCCGCACCAAACCCGTCCGTGTCCGCGTGACGAGCAGTCATTACTGAGGTCACTCTTTGGGTCTTTTTTGCTTCCGCTGGCGCGGGCTTTGAGGAGTCGTTCACGTTACCACGCGAACCGCCTCGCCTAGAGAAATAACCGCAGCTTGTGCATGCCAAAATCGATCGGTTCAAACTCGTTTCCTTTTTTTTTCCGTATACTGTACTACTCTTTGCCTTAGACCGATGCAATGCTTCCCCGTGGACGATTTATTTCTGCACGGACTCGCCTGGAGAAAGAAACTAGACGCCCGATCAATAACCGCAACATGTGCATGCTCATAAAACTGCATCGGCCAAAATCGATCGATCGATCGGTTCAACCTCGTCTTTTTCCCTTACTCTTGCCTTGGACCGATGCATGCGATGCTTCCCTGTGGACGATTTCTTTCATCAACGAATAAAACTTCAAACACAAACAGTTAATGCACCAAACTAGCAGGTCAGCTACAGAAAACGTTCAAAATCAAACCAGTACTTATTACAACTTCAGACCGAATATTACCTGCTATTACAACACCTGAATGACATAAATAAAGCTAGCAGCCCCCAAGCCGGGCTGAACTACATAAATAAAGCTAGCAGCCCCCAAGCCGGGATGAGGTCGGCGACGGACACGGACGTCAAAGGAAGGAAGGCGCTCGACATCTTTTGGCCAAGCAACATATTGCCACCAAAACAACAACAGCTTTCAACTCAAGAAACTATACAGCAGGCCAACAAAAGCATGCCAGATACGACGGCCAAGGCTCTCCATACCTCATTTCTGCTACTGCCACCGCCAAATCCCATTCACCAGGGCCACCACAATCTGCTCCGGAGAGGTGGCCTCCAACAGGGCTCGCCACCATCTGCACCACAACACACCAACATCAATCGCTCACGTATTAGGCCATGCATCGACAAAGGTATGTCCAGAACGAGAAACAAAAAATCACGAGGTGCTCGTAGCTTCATGCACTAAGTAACATGCCATGGCTGCAAATTAACACAACTTGGTGAGAACGGAGTACATTGTTCACATCATGCCAAGTAGATAGCAACAGACTTCGCTGCCAAAATAAATAAATTATTAAAAAAACCGCTGTTTTGCTTGGTTACTACTCGATATAACCACTCATCGCTAGCACCTAGATGGACATGCTATCACACAACATGTAGAACCAGAAGACACAAGGACAGAACCAGAAACTCACCTAAACAACCACGCAAAGTCGTCAGGCTGCCACGGAGGTGGAGGAAGCATGGATGTCGCTCTCTCCTGGACACACACACACACTTGAAGGCGATGATGTACATCCTGGACACCTCCCGCTCGAGGAAGCCACTCGACATCAGGCGGTGGCGTCCTCTTTGGCGACACCACCAGCATGCTGCATTCACCGCTGCGGAGCTCGTAGGACAGATGGTGCAACCTGCCACAAAAGCCTATCCTGCCAAATGGAGTCAGAAATCAGTCAGTTTGATATCAATTCGGTTAGTACAAAAACAAGGGGAAATTGGATAGCAAGCATGGCAGAAATATAACTTTAGGTAGCACAAGCAATTATTCCAGGATAGAATTGGACTAAGGCGCCCAAAAAACATTGCTACTTACTAGTCATTTCTGTGGAAGTACATCATCTAAAAAAAAGGGTTCAACGCTACAAATTGCACAGGAGCATGAATCCGATCAATACTATAACAGAGAACACTACTACCATAAGGAATATATAAACCCCACTAATAGCATTTTATATACATGTAAGGTGACAACAACACCCATACCATGCGATAGATAGCAACAAATCAAACAGTCCCAAATCCTAAACTCAAGGAAGGAGTGAACTAGAGTAGCACTAATCAGTGCAATGGCTGTGATAGCACAGAGCACATAGAGGAGAAAGAAGAGGGAGCCAAGGACTCACCTAAACCATGGAGACGGAGAACAAAGCCACTGATGCAACGGTTGCGATGTGGTGAACGCACCGCCAACGCACAGCAGCGAGGGCGGAGGTGAAGGAGGAACATTCGAAGCAGAGGGCCAGCCAGACCTGGGCAGCCCTGCATGGAAAAATAAAGCTGGGTTAAAAGTTGCTCATTGCACCTACTACCACTACTAGCCAAAACGCTACTCGAAAGTTTGGCGGCAAAGCTTACCCATTGGCAAAAGTAGTCGAATAGGGACGCCTCGTTGTACTCCCTGGCCTCACACGCAGGCTTGGGGGCTCGCTGCACACAAAAATAGCACAGCCATTAGACATAAAGGCTTGGGAAAAAAAAACTGCAAGCAAAAGGAGCATGCTGTGTGGGTGTGTGTAACCTATCCAGTGAATCGTGCTCACTCAATGTAGGCAAGACTGTTGCTTTGGAAAATAAGAGGCTAGGATGGCACGCAGCAGCTATTCACAGTTGCTCGCTCCAGAAACTGTATGTGCTCCCTCAATACTCATGCATCCCTGGAATAGGACAGACAAAATTATCAAAAGAGAACATAGAGTTATCACCAACTATTGCTATCAGGGAGCAAGAAGCTACCTGATACATACATTTTGGTTTCATTTCGAACAAAATCTACATAAATAGGTTAAGCTGCACAGACATGGAATATTCTTTCGAAACAAAACTGCAGATTTAGGCATGCACTGGGCATGTAAAGATTTACTAATTGATCAACTATGCAAGATGAACAAGTTCACTGTTGCACGGCTCATACACATGAGCATGAATTTGATCAAAGGAAAGTAGCGGATGATAGAACATAATTAACAGTAGCGAATTTATACCTAAGCAACAGCGCGTCTCTATAATACCAGCTAGCAATTAAATGGAACCACACCTAATCCTAAATAGCAAAAGCCTAGCCATTATAGGAAGCCATCTGCCGGATGGCCGGGTCACAGTAGAGCTACAGAGAGATCTCCTAAGCCGATCCCTAGCCACCGGAGCATCTCCCCATCACACTACCAGCAAATCAATTTGCAGGCACTAGATGCAAGCATACCCGAATCAGAACTACTGGGCATATGCAGATGAGGCAGCAAGAAAGCATAACATGTTTTGCACATTATAATCCAGTAGATGCGAGCTCGACAAAAGGAGCTACCTTTGGTTTCCGGTGTTCGACAAGCTACTGAACGGCGGCGTCGAGGTTGCATTAGGGCGAGCAGCTTGAAGTGGACGCCCCACTGGGCCATCAGATCCGGCGCGTAGAGGTGCTGCACGACCGCGTCCACGGCGCCCCAGTCGTTGAGCAGGCCCGCTAAGACGCCGGCCGTCCAACATCAGCGGCGGAGGAGGGACGGTGAGCAGAGGCGGCCGGAATCGGGGAGAAGAGAGAGACTGTCCTTGCAGCGCGTGGCGGACAACGGGATCCACACCCTCCGTGTCTCGCGTCCGCGCCGTCGCATCCTTGCGGCCGGCGCCTTGTCGCCGGCGTATAGCAGCGCCACGGCAAACCCTAGGCCAGGCGCGCGACGCGGGCCGGCGAGCTCGACAGAGCGCCGCGCATGAATGCACGCGCGCGCCCACGAGTAAGGCAGCCGCGACGGCGTAGCTCCTGGGCGAAGGTGGCTCTCTCGTCGGCAAGGCTGGAGGGCGGCGGCTCTTCGATCTGTTGCAGGAGCTCGAAGTGGAGGGGCTGGACCGGAGGAGGGGAAGGGACCGACGGAGAGGACGCCGGGCCGGGGATGGGAATGACGGGGCGCCGGCGGCGGGGTTCGAATCAGGGGAGAGGCAGAGGGACAGAGCTCGGTGGAGACACTGAGGGAAGACGGGTCGACGGGGAGGCTTAGCAGAATCGTGACGGGCGCTGGACGGGTGGAGGCCGAAAAACGTCTTCCTCCTGGCCTGTTGGCCCATTAAAACTCGGAGATGTTTTTTCAATTAATTCAAACAGTTTTTAACATGTACGGTTCCCTCCAAATTCCAAACCCGCAATAAGGCCCTGCAAAATCCCTAGACGATTCTTTTTAAAACTATTGAACATATCTGTGGAGCACTTGACATGAAATATTGAAACCCAAGTTACATATAAAAAATGTTAGCTAGAATCAAATAAGTTTACCGAATAGTCTCAGATACAAGATAGTCGGGGCCGACCCATGCAAGCGATTTTTACTTAGAAATATCATCCTAGAAAAATTGTGGTATATCTCGAGTCCCCGTACACTCTACCTCTCTCAATTGTTTGGACTCACATACACCTTTGTCGTTCATCCAATCCTGCATATACACCTCTCGGACAACCCCAAAAGGTTCTCTTGGTCACATGGTCCCGCATAAACTTCTTTAGGTCGTCCAAACTCCACTTAATATTCCAAACCATATAAACCTATCTCGGTCGTACGACCCCATATAACCCTCTCTCGGTCACCGGTTACAAATACATCTCTCTCGGTCTTCTGGTCTGACATACACCTATCTCGGTCGTACATCTCTCTTGATCGTTTGGACCCATATACACCTCTTTAAAATTTATGAACCCTCATATACCATTGTTCGATTGTTCATACCCATATATTCCTTCTTCGGTTATCCGACCCACAACTTCTCCCGTTCATATTGTCATGACGCGCCTCTCTCATCCATCTTGTCTTGCATACACATCTCTCGTGGTTGTCACATACAACTCCCTCGGTCGTCCAAATGCACATACACATCTCTCGGTCATATGGCCCCATGTACACCTCTCCTGGTCATCTGGCCGCACCTACAACTCTCTTGGTCGTCCTACCCCATATACACCTCTATAGGTCGTCCAAATTCCAAATTGCTTATTCGAACCGCATACACCTCTCCCATTCGTCTGACCTCACATAAACCTCTCTCGGTCATCATGACCCACATGTACTTATCAAGGTCATACAACCTTGCATACACCTTCCCGGGTCATTGAAATTCCCTCACTCATCCGAACATGTATACAACTCTCTAGGTCATCAAACTTCCCTATATCTCTCCTGGTCGGCATGTCTCGCATGCACCTTATCTCTTCCATTCTATCGTTTCTGCATCTCCATTGGACATCCGGTCACACTTACACTTCTCCCACGTTCGTATGTACCCACATGCACTTCTATTGACCTTATGAACCCAAATACACCTATCCTAATGGTGCGACGCCACATGCACCTCTCTCGGTCGTCCGGACTCTCATACTTGTAAGTGGGGCCCGTCATTTCATGTGTCAATCTGTTGTCACACACTATTACTTCATGTTAAAATATAGTTATCACCTATCATTTCAGGTGCCCTTTTGTCTTGAGTTATTAATTTATTGATAGAAGATAGTTAATACCTATGATTTTATGTTTCATTTTGTTATTGTGTGTTATTATTTATGCTACCGGTGTTAGTTACTACTGATGTGTTGTTTCATGTACCATTTTACGTGTTACTACATATCTTATTTTATGCCCAAAGATATTGTGTAACTACGGTTTCATGCGTCATTTTTTTTTGTCTCGGCACATTATTAGGGTTCTTATTTTTATGTTGTTAGATTCATATTGGTATCTTTTGCACATGAGTTGGTTGAAAAGTCCTATGGGAGTTATTCAGAAAATGAAACATTTTTATGATATTTCTATTTCAACACATACTTGCTTATCCAGACATATGTGAAAAAATATGACCCCCGGTAAGACGGTCCAAGCCCTCAGTTGGGGCCCATACGTTTAAAAAGGGATCAAAAGTTATCATAATTCACTCAAATTTGAAAAGACCTTCATGCGTGGTTGAATGCCAGTTAGTCACATTGGAAGCATAGTCAACCGTGGCGGTACCGCCATTATGGACTAGCGATATGCTAGGAGGTAGTTATTACGGGTCATTATTATTTCATGTTAGAAGATAGTTATTACCTATTATTTCATGTGACATTTATTTTCGTACTCGCTAGCTAGCTGACCTATGTGCCACACTCGATTAGTTAGCTAGCTAGGCGAAAAAATAGGGAGCCGACGCCTTGATCATGTATATGTTGACGCCGAACAAGTCGTGATCGTGAAAATCATGACCGGTGTGATTACACAACATAGATTAAGTGTGTCGCTCGATGGGTGTTGCGTGTGGGACGTCGTTACTACCAATGTAGGTACTTGCCCGAGAGCTAATAAAACTCGGTCAACTCTCGTACCCGTATGATATATTGTGCCACCGCGTCAACCAACCGTCCCCAATCATGATCGCCACTTGTCTATGTCGCTTCGGTCATCCCTCTACGCCCAGATTTTGACATGCCAGCATCCTACTCATAAAGTTTTTTTTCTTCTTTTGCCCCATATCGAGCTCCCGCCTCAAGATTAATTAAGATCGTCCTCCATGTTGCCGCTCGCTCCAAGAAATATCATGTTGTGTGTGTCACTCGTGACTTTCGCCAGCATCCAACTCGTGTACCGTTCTTCTTCGCCGTGATCTCTATCCCTTATATTGTTTTGGCACCCGAGGGTGCGTGTGCGTACATGGAGGAGGTCCCGCCTCAAGTTTGTCTCTACTCCGAAAGTTCCCATTCGAGGGGTAGATCGCATGCGTTGTGTTGTCAGCATTTGAGTATATTTTCTGGTTTTACACCACCTACATAAAATCATACCCTTCTCACTATCTCTTCATCGACTGAGGAATACCCCCTTTGATCCATGTTACTAGAGAGTGTGCTTCATGCCAGTTGTTTTTCCTTGACCTCTAAACTCTTATAAGAGGGTGTGTTCCTAACTTTTGGATCATACACCCTTTCACATCTGCCGCTATGTCCTTTTCCGATGACCATTTGTCTCCTTTCATCGTATTAGTTGTTGGTTCTTCTAATTGTCAATCGTCTGTGAATTTCTTAGTTCCGAGTAGATACCAAAGACCGTCGACATGACGTTGTGATCCATGTAACATTTCAAAAATCTATTACTTTTTGGGTAAGAAAACTACAATTGTTTGCACCGCATAAGAAAATCATGATAAAAACATTTACAAGATATGTATGTAAACACGCATCTACAAATAAACATATATCAAGATTGTAACTACATTATCGATCGTGATAGTTCATGACCATGGCAACGCTCGCATCGGATATATGATACACATGCAAGGGACTTAAGTGTAACCTTGCATTTACACCATTTATTATGTTTGTTTGTGCAACGATTTGTAGTCGGACAAAACCTGTCGTAGTAGAGCTTGTTTGTAGTAGAAAAACGGAAATTCATGGTGTTGAGGCCCTATAGCCAGCGCACCAGAGCAACAACCATCGCCAAAGATGAGAACCGTTGGTGTCGAAAGATTCAGGCCTACAACCGCACAAATGAAAACAAAAAATGACCTCATGACACCCAACTCCGCACGCCATCCACTAGCATGCGCACCACCAGAGCGAGGGTAGGGCGGAGGGGGGCTTATTCTGGCACCAGGTGTCGCCGCATCTGAGCACCCTATTGAAGACACAGAAATTAACTCAAACAAGAAGCGAGAACCCTCTCGCCGGTGAGAGATCGCAGTCTGCCCCTCCAAGGCTTGAAAGGCCATCAGAGGCAGGTCAGGCCTACGGAGGCGCAAGGGTAGGGGAAAAACCCTAGCCGTGTGGGGACAACATTACTTTTCTCTTCCCCTTGTCTCCTCTCCTACCTGTTTGTTATAGCTAGGGAGCTTATTCGGTGATGGCACTAATGTACTACACATTACATGCATGGAGCATACGCGCGCACTCATCGTGGACCACCAGGTAATGCATGAAGTTGGAGGTGGTAAGATGTGATTTTTTACTAGTGAAGGTGATTGTTGTTCATATACATAATACTCTATGTATAGTAGCTTCATAAGAAAAGAAATGAAAACCCAAAATAAAGGAAAAGAAAATATTGCATGGATGCATATATATATATCACTAGTAGAAAAAAGGCCTTCCATACGCCCCCATCAGTCCCCAAACGTCGCGCACCGTGACTAATGAGTCTTTAGTCCCGGGTCGGGAGGAGACCCGGGACAGAAGGTCATACGTCGCGGGTTGGGAAGCGCGTTGAGGCGGCTGGAGGGCATTAATTCCGGTTGACCTGGCCGCCCGGGACTATTGGTCCTTTAGTCCCGGTTGGCGTGGCCAACCGGGACTAAAGATCAAACTTCTCGCCTCCCGTACGGCGGTTTTTATTTCGCGAGCGAGGCAGAAGGGCGCCATTCCACAGCGCGCGTTCTGTTCTTCCTCTCTTCTCTGTTCTTCCTCTCTTCTCTGTTCTTCCTCTCCACAGCGCGCGTTCTGTTCTTCGATCTTCACCAAGCACACACCATGGCTGAAGTTTGGGAGAGATATGGTGGTCCCACACCATGCGGCAAGGTTCTGGACGTGTGCTACACCAACATTTCCGAGAGTCTCCCCGGTGCTCTTGAGTATTTAATCAATCTCTATGACGCCTCTCCCGATGAACACCGGTTCTTCGGGCTTGATCTGGAGTATACGGCGAATCAGAGGGATGTTGCCGTCATCCAGATCGCGTTCAAGGAGTCCGTGTTGATCTTCCACTGGTCAAGGTATAACGCACACACGTACAATCTCGTGCATCTTCGATTTTTTTGTTGCATGTGAAGAATACATGTGTTGCAACATGTCTAACACGTTCTATTTTTGTTGTTGCAGTAGTTCAAAGGATTGTCCGGCCCTTGTTGATTTTCTTGTCAACATGGGGTTTGACTTTTGCAGTGTTGACATCACGCAAGACCGTCCGAAGTTGATGCGCTTGGGTATTTATGATACCTGAAGATCACTACATTGATCTTCAGGATCTTATCCAGTTTAACGGGCCGAAAACCGGGATGGCTATCATGGCAACTGCCCTCATCCACGAGGGCTACAAAACCATGAAGTCTGGTTTCCCCTCGAAGTATCACCGTTATTGGGAGAAGACCACACTGGAGTTGACGAACGTCCAGTATGCGGCCATAGATGCATATGTCTCCTACGAGTTGTTCCGCATCTACTCGGCGGGGCCATAGATGTATGCATGCATGTAATGGGTTATCTTAGTATATAATATGTAATGGATATATCTTAGTATTGTGAGATCACTTATGTTTGTGTAATGGATGATCTTAGTTTGTAATGGATATATGTGTAATGGATATCTTAGTTTGTAATGGATATCTATGTTATTCATGATTGTGAGATCACTTATGTTTGTGTAATGGATGATCTACTTGTCTTTTGTTGTTCATAAAACTATTTTTGTTTCCTATAGTTTTAAATGACTTGGATATTATTTCTATATTAATTCCTATACTATTTCTATAGTTTTAAATGACTTGGATAGTGTAATGGATGATCACTTATGTTTGTGTAATGGATATATTATTTGTATTTTTAATATTTTAAAATGAATTAGTATTATTGTTCTTCATTTTTGATATATTATTTGTATTTTTAAGATTTTAAAATGAATTAGTATTATTGTTCTTAATTTTTTGATATATTATTTGTATTTTTAAGATTTTAAAATGAATTAGTATTATTGTTCTTAATTTTTTGATATATTATTTGTATTTTTAATATTTTAAAATGAATTAGTATTATTGTTCTTCATTTTTGATATATTATTTGTATTTTAAGATTTTAAAATGAATTAGTATTATTGTTCTTAATTTTTTGATATATTATTTGTATTTTTAAGATTTTAAAATGAATTAGTATTATTGTTCTTAATTTTTTTGATATATTATTTGTATTTTTAATATTTTAAAATGAATTAGTATTATTGTTCTTCATTTTTGATATATTATTTGTATTTTTAAGATTTTAAAATGAATTAGTATTATTGTTCTTAATTTTTTGATATATTATTTGTATTTTTAAGATTTTAAAATGAATTAGTATTATTGTTCTTCATTTTTGATATATTATTTGTATTTTTAAGATTTTAAAATGAATTAGTATTATTTTTCTTAATTTTTTGATATATTATTTGTATTTTTAAGATTTTAAAATGAATTAGTATTATTGTTCTTAATTTTTTGATATATTATTTGTATTTTTATTATTTTAAAATGAATTAGTATTATTGTTCTTTATTTTTGATATATTATTTGTATTTTTAAGATTTTAAAATGAATTAGTTCTATTTTCTTAATTTTTTGATATATTATTTGTATTTTTAAGAAATAATACAAATTAAAAGTTAAAGTTTATTTATTTATTCAAAATAATTAATTACATCATTACTTTTGTTTATTAAAAGATTTATTTGAAATTCAAACAATAAAGAAATGTGGCATCGACCAACATGTTAATAGGATTGATATGATACTAGTATCACATACATACGTGCGAAACACTTGGATGCGGGACGGGATGGAACTCGGAAGTTAAGCGTGCTAGTGCTAGAGTAGTGGGAGGATGGGTGACCGAGCGGGAAGTTTGACCATGAGTAAGTAATTTGACTAGAGATAATTGTAGTTAGACACTAAGCAAATAATACAAATTCTGAAGAAAAAAAAAGGGAGTGAAAAAAAGGGAGTGAAAAAAAGGTGTGAAAAATAATTAGAAACCAAATGAATTAAAAAAATTACGAAATAAATCTAGTCCTGGTCGTGGACGGGCCTTTAGTCCCGGTTCGCAGTTGGCGCGACTATAGAGTGGGCTCTTTAGTCCCGCATTGCTAGTCCCGGTTGCGCGGCCGGGACTACTGGCCCTGGCGAACCGGGACTAGAGGCCTATTTTCTACCGGTGTATATATTAGCTAGCTACACGTGAATGACATACGCATGCATGGAGCAGGCATCATGGCATGTATTTTCAACGTACTAGCTTAGCTAGCTTGGCGGTGGCCAAATGCATCCGCTTCTAGTGATTTGAAATCACATCACGTTACTAGAGCTAGCCATGCATCATGCATCCATGTCTCAGCTAGTTTAGCTAGTACATGCGCTACTGTGCTCGTGTGTTCTTTAATTATTTGGAGGTCGGGAAAGAAAGCAAAAAGAAGCCCAGACTGATACGAGCTACTCATCTCTCAACAAAGTGTAGCCAAGGGAAAAGAATAAGCATTTAAGCCCGCTTAAAACGGGGACAATAACTCCTATGCGACGCTTTTCATGTGTATTGGAAGGAAAATGCGGTAGTTGGCCCGAATAGATCTCATGTGACGTTTTTGTGCGTACAAATAGCTAACACACGATCTATCCCTCTTTAATTAGTGCTTAAACCCAAGACACAAGTCAACAATAGTCGTTTTAGATTTGGATTATGTAAGCCAAGGTCGACCGTTTTCTGAGCATGACCCACAACTTATCCACCCAAGTGTTGGACCCACCACTCATCTATCCCAGCATGGGGCACACAAATTATGCTTGAAGCGCGGGACCCATAACTTATCCACCTCAGCGTTTTTCTTGTAACCGATGGGAGCCGAGGCTCGTGCCCGCCATTGTCTTCTTCTTCCTTGGTTCTGGCGACAAAACTCGGCATCGTCGATGTGCGAGAGATGTCTCCGTTGTGGGACAGAGCCGTTCAAACGATGGAAATGCGTAACTGGAGGGGATTGAAGAAGATAAACAAGCAGATAAATCTCTAAAATGTGAAATTTTTCTTCGCGCGAAAGTTTAGAGAAGCAAACTCGTTCATCATTCTTCTGATCGTACATCGATCGACCATACGAAGAGATGGTTACCCAGCCCAACCCTAGATCTATGCAATAGGGGCTCCGGAGATATGTCCCCTTGGGCCTTCATTGCCGGCGGCGCCGCAATGATTAGTCATCGTTGAACTCGTGTGGATGATCCACTGAGGCCAGCCTGGATGGTGAAGCTCGCGGATGAGGCGGGCCTCCAGGTTCCACTCCCTCTTTTTGGCCTCTCACGCCTTATCCGTGCGGTGGCCGTGCTCCAGCTGACCGGCGTTGAACCCGTCCATAACCGCATCGTAAATGCGCTGCTTTTTCGCCCGACACATCGTAAAGTGCTCCAAGGTCTACAATTGGAATACCATGCACGTGGAAATAGAGATATTCACATGTGGCATTTGGTTAAGTCTGAATCATAGATTCATTATCGCATGTGGTGTACCGGTGTTAAATCCTAATATTTAATGTATTGATGAGGTTGTGGTACTCCCCGAATCGGGAGAATGAGGGGCGGGGGAGGGAGGGAGGGGTTAGTGGGGTGGACCACGAGGATGCTCAGGACGGTCGGACAACCACCCGTCTAGGAGAAAATCCTAGAAATGAACGTTCATGCTAAAGTGTCCTAAAGTGGAGTCGGTTGGGATTCGCGGTCACGATTCACAATAAAACCCGAAAACGAAAATGACATGCTATATCCCATTAAAGCAGACGGGAATACACCAAACCTAAATAATCAGTTGTAGCACAAAAAATGATTATGAAGACCTCTCATAACCTTGTGCATGCGACCGACGGTTATGACTCATGAGATGTGTCTTACACGCCTAAAATAGTTGGTTTTACACCAAAAAATGGGCGGGAAAACACAAAGATGAAAGGTTGTGTTATATCTCAAAAAACATGCGAGGAAACGCCAAATTGGTAATTCATGCAAAACTTATATCCAAATTAGTGTATCGGTTGTTACCTAAATCTCAACACTACTTACGTGCGACGCCAAAATATCACATGAAATGATAATATGTAATAGTTAACATAGACGCAAAAGTAGTCTATGTCGACGCGATTGTCACGGACCAATATTTGCCGAGCGTGATTGTCCTGGTGTGAAGGACCCATCTCGAATGACTTTATATCCTAGTGGGTGAAAAGATATCACTACCAGAAAATGGAATAGCCCTGTGTGCCCAAAACCCACAGGAAATAGGGTAAACCGACAGGAATAGTTTTTCCTGTCAGCGCACCGTCAGGGTTATCCGACAGGAATAGCTTGACAGGGAAAATAAACTATGCCTGTCAGCCGGCCGACAGAAAAGGTTTTCCTGTCGGTTTTCCCCTATTCTCCGACGGTACTGGTTGGCTCACAGGGAAATGTTCACGTCAGAATTGGCAACCAGAAACAAATGTATCCCTGTCAGGACACTACCGTCAGGAGAAAGAAGAAATGAAAAAACAAAAAAAAATCTTAACACTTATCCACATAATTATCCGTGCTCAGCACATCAGTATGCCATTACAATGCTTACATTTCGAAAAAAGTTACAGTTTCACATCTCTTTACATTGCATGGGATTTTCATACAGAAACCAAAGCCCAGCAAAAACACAGGTGCAACTGTCTACACACAGGTACATCAACCAATTGTCCATTACCATAGCCTTTATGTTGTACAGTGCTTCCGTAGCAGATCAGGTTGCAGGCTTCTATTTAACATGATCCTGCATGGGACATAATTTAACTTGTAAACATGCAAGTGTCAACAACTAAAAGTTGGAAGGGTTGCTACAAGATAGCAGGCATGACAATATCTACAAGATATAATGATCAAAATTATTTTGGATCGCAGTTCTGGAATTAACTTAGGCATATACACCTAACTTGTTTTCATCACAGGAAAGTTCTCCAATCGAACATCGATCCATCTACAAATAATTATTCAGTGCTTTGTTCCAAAATCCTGTCAGATATGATTCAAACCATAGAAATAATGACCAAAGCTCAAACTACAAAACCATAGTGTCAATATTGTCAAGTGCATTTGCACAATGATACATAGGGGAAATTTACCTTTGTACAAACAGTAGCATAGAATCTAAAGAGGATCTGCAAGCTCACATCTATCAGTTTCAGCAAAACTTCATTGTAGCCATAGAAGTTTCAACCATGTTGGTTCTGCGATGGAAGAACACAAACAAAACTCATCATGTTTTTATATTGCTAATACAAACAGCAAATAATTAACAGGGGCAGGTTGATGATATGACATGAGCACACAGCAGAACCTATATAATATGCATAACAACACCAAATTATTTCTTTCATCGTATTAAGGACAAATGCATGGCTTATTTCTCATTGCAAAATAGTAGTAACATGGAGTTGAGCGAAAATATTTTAGATTTGCAAAAAAATAATTGGTAGGTTCATCATAATTGTCATAACAATGGTTCATCAATCCTAACATAAGAAAGCGACAAAAAATAAAAAGTTATGGACATAGGAAGAATATGATGAAACTGAATTGAGACATATATACATAAAAGGGAACAAATTATTAGGATTATTGCATAGTAAGAAAATAGAAAGTTCCAATAAACAAGTAGCAAAAATATTAACCTTTAGACAGAATCAACAAGCAGCTACTGGTAGAAGGGCTTTACTAGTATAGTTGGAGTCACACTCTGCATAAACAAAACAAACGTAGGAAGTTTCAGCTGCATTCAGTATACATGCACAAAAAGTTTCAGCTTCAATCAGCACAAAGCATAAAACTAACAGAAATATATTCAAAGATAAAAGTTTATGCTTACAAAAATCTTGCTGAAAATTTAAAAGGCATGCAGTCAGCAAGCTGACTAACAAACATGCGCTATATGGACAGAAAAATCAAGACCAAGTCCTACCACACCCACCATGTAGTAACTATGGGAATGTGTACATAGTTTATGATACTTAAAAGAGAACAACTACCCTACAAATATTCTTTAAGCCATTGCAACTGTGCAAAGAGGTATTGATCCGGCAGTCCAAGATAAGTCAGTAACATATGACAGTAATAGCTGGCAATATATAAACCACAGGGAGAAAATGTTATTGCAGATATTGCATCAGAACCAAAACAGAACAAATAAGCAAGTAAAAATTTGCAACTTTCTTTTCATAAAGTCTATTGTAGAAGTCAGAATCATTGGGCATTAATGCATTATAAATTGAATAAGCTATAAAATTAGAATCATTCAACACAGTGAATGCTTTATTCTTGTCAAAAACTACTGCAACAAAAAAATTACAAGCCTTCTAGTATAAAATTAGATCTCGGGACTAGTTATAGTGAATATACTATTTTAGTATACTCTGTTTCCCGGCCAAATATACTTTATTCTTATATACAAGTAGCAGGACAGTAGGCGCGCATTACATTAAGCATCAATCGTTCAACCGGACGACAATAAAACTGTTCAAATACAGATCTTTGTTAATGCACAATTAAAAGTGGTTCCTACTAATGTGTTTTTTCATGATGGTACTTAGGCCTCCAAAGAAACTGAACAATCATTTTCAGGTACTACAATCGTAGCCAAGAGCAGAAATTGGAAACATTGGCTTCCAAATAATCTAGAGTTGGAATATATATATTACCTGTACTATAGTTCCGTATGAAAGATCTGGCTCCACCGTGCACTGAGCCTGAGAAGGCGTTGGAGATGGAAGAGGCGTTGGTCAACGAAGCACCAAGGTAAGAGCAGGCAGCATATGACGCGGTTCAGATTCGACATGCAGGAATCTGCGAGAGGCTCAGGCGGAGGCTGGCTATGAGCGCCACTCCGAGAGGGACAGGGCGGCAGCTGAGGGACCCCAGGTGGTGACGACCGTGGTCGACGAACCCAGTATAGGGTGCTGGGGACGGAGGAGATGTCGGTGAGACTTGGGGCAGCAGAGGATTTGGGGTCGCCGCGCCAAAGATTTGGGGGCGCGGCCGGTACGGACATCACGCTGTGGCGACGGTGGTCGCCGTCCCTGGCATAGGGTGCAGGGGACCGACGAGATGACCGTGAGACTTGGGGCGGCGCAGGCGCGCAGACGGCGGCGAAGGATTTGGGTTCGTGGCCGGTGACCGGCGGCGCGGGATTTGGGGACGGGCCGGGCTGGACGAGAGCTCGATTGGGGATCTGGGAGACTGGGATTTTGGAGATTTGGGGTAACTTTGCAACTAGGGATTTATTTCGAGCAATTTGGGTTGGCGCGGTAACGGGCGCGAAAAGTGCCCAAGGGGCGGGAAGTTAGTTTCGCAGTGCGCGCCGCGCGTGAAGATTTTGGCCACCGAAATTGTTATTCTGTCGGCTCCTGTCAAGCGCACAGGAAATTAGATAGAATTCCTGTCGCGTACCATCTGGCTGACAGGGTAAAGTATTTTCCTGTGGGATAGTCGCGGGCACGACAGGAAAATATCTGGGCTCACAGAAATATTCTGGATTCTGGTAGTGTATAGATGTCTTAGTGGTAACAAAACTGATATTTTATGCTCGTGACGCTGTCATTAGCCGTCTGTGTGGTAATGAGAAGATAAGAATATCTTACCCCTCCCAGCCATTTATTTCATCCTAAAATATAGGAAGTGGAGCAGTTATTTGTGAAGCTGCCATTGGCCTTCCATACAGCAGGAGCGGTCAGTATGGTGCTACCATTGGCCAGGAAATTAGCGGTTACTATGACGTTGAAGGCTAGGCATCCGTCGCATGAGAGGACAAGCTCAACGTGTTTTCCAGCCAATCAGGTTACAAGAACCAACTACCCACGGATCGAGCCAGCTCCACGTGATCTGGCAGCGGTGGGTGAGCCCAGCAATGTCGATCGGACAACCTCCCTTCTAGGAAAAATTCATACAAATTTTATAAATAAAACCCAAACGGCCGAACCGATACAAAGTGATGAGGGGAACCTTTTACACAACAGATCAAAGATAGAAAAAACAAAAAGGAAAACCAAACTTGCCACCGAATACCCCGGAACAAACCCGATGGACGAGGCTCCATGACGACGCTCCCAAGAGAGTAACGACGTAGCACGTCGCCGACGTCGAGACCGAGATGGTCAAGGTTTTTCACCCGGGACCTACCGTGACGAAGGTAACCACAATAGCGCCCCCAAGAGGGTAACTGCACCCGCGGGCATCGCCGCCATTGGCGCCTAAGTGTAGAGCTTTCGCTCGGAAAAACCTTCGCACAACGTTCGCACATTCGAACCGCTCAGTATCCCCGAGTATAGTCTCCAGAGCACGATTTGGGAGTTGCTGCCACCAACGCCAGAAACCCCCGCCGCCCGCTCCTCGTCGTCCACACATCCAAAGAACGAAGCCATCACCACTGACACGTCGCTCGCCGTAGAGACGACCATACAGTCCACCTTCCAGGGCCGCCTCCCCGGCGTCCTCAACCCAACCAGTCACGAGGGTTTCATTGATGATTGAGTGAGGCCGCCGACAAAAATAGGCGCGCAAGGTCGACATCCTTAACCAATAGGAGGAGATCCATCCTCCACTGCCAGAGGCGGTCGCCGACCGAACGCAGCAGCAGGGCCTGTCAGGCCCCAGATCAGTCTAGCAGGCCCAGATCAGGCCCGACTAGCCCCACCGCCGCGCTGCAGCGCCAAGGTCGCCGATACCATTCTGCAGAAGAACCCTAGAAATGCACACCGGGCAGGCCCGTAGAACCTAGATCGGGCCCAAACAAGCCCAGATCTAGGCCAAGCAACACCTGCCATGGCCACGGTCCAAGATCCAACCTTTCTCTGCCGAACGTGCTATCCCCGCCACCTTCGCCGCAGATCCTCGTCGCACACGACCGCCGCCGTCCGCAGCAAGCCGCCATGGCTTTGTTGACCGACCACCAGGGCGAGGTCGCCGCCCCGACCGAGCTAGGCGCTGCCGCCTCCCGGGCGAGCCCAACCTCCGCAGGTCACCACACCGCCGCCACAGCAGCCGCGCCGCCGCACCCCCAAGCCAACACGACGTCACTGCCGAGGATCCTAGCCCGTGCTGAGAACCCCCGCACGAGGGAGTAAGGGGCCCCGCCGCCGCCGACGCCCGGCCTTCGGCCCATGACGCCTTCTGGCAGCGGCGAGGAGGGAGAGAAGTAAGGAAAACATTTCATACAAATTATCAACATGCTATATCTCATTATAGCAGGCAGGAAAACATGTAACCTAAATAATCTGTTGTAACCCCAAAATAATCAGCAAGACGTCTTGCAACCTTGTGCATGCGATCAACAGTCGTGAGATGTTTCTTAGACGACTAAAATAGTTTTTTGACCCCAAAAATGGACGGGAAAACACGAAGATGAAAGAGTGTGTTATATCTCAAAAAATAGGAATGCCCCACTAACTCATTTTCCAGCCTCCTGGTGCGTCCACGTCACCCCTATTTCCCAGTGACAAGATTTAGACCATCTCCCGTACGTGTGTCTCTTTGTATACGGGCTGTCACTGCTTCCGCCGGACTCTATATGGGTTGTCGTTGCTTGGCCCGTTAGGCAATGATGGTCGATGGCCTTTCATCCGTTAAAAAATAAACAACCGTTATTTGTATTTCTTCTCTCCGCCGCCCGCGACCTTCGATTTCCTGTCCAGAAATCCTTCCGCCACAAATGCTCCTAAAACTGTTGCATGCTTCCGAGCATTCATCAACCATCATTGCCTTGCAAATACACAAGAACCTGATAAGCTCGGTTGAACTGCCCACCGCCACCTCCATGTTTAAAAGGCTCCATGCGTTTCGATGGACATCCAGCTCCCATACTGACTCGTGTTTTCTTGTCAGTCAATTAGGTTCCATACGGCTCGGAAGATGCTCCCTTTTATGCCTCCCCCGAATTTGATTGGATTTCATTGATTCTGCATGGTGCTCACTCAAGTCCCCTCGATTTGGTGGATCCTGATTGGACTGATGATGGCTTAAGGAAAAAAAGAGGCTATTATCAAGTCTACACCCAAGCAGCGACAACAATCCCTGCTTCTATCGGTACACTTTTTCTCGAAATGGAGGATACCTCCTCAGCCTCTGCATCAAAATGATGCACACAACTATTTTTATTACATACTTTTTAGAGTCAACAAAATCGATTACGTTAGCACGCGTAAGATATCCTTATCTTTTCAACCACCAGGATATGAAGTCATTCAGGATGGACCCATCACACCCACGCCTGACAAATATCGGTACACAAGCTCTCATTCAATTTTTTTAGATGAACCTCAGGTGTCTTTTTATAGGTGCGGCTGAAACACCTGCGTCCTCTCTTTTCTTGCTGACCGCATATTGAAACACATGGGTCCTCTCTTTTCTTAATGATCGCATATGTTTGTTCCCCTCAAATGTGCCCTGAATTTATTTATGTACATTGGAATTTTCTACTCTCGGATCTTCCATCAAATTTGTTTGTTAAAAAAGATTGGCTAGAGACTTCAAGTTCTTAATGTTTTTGGTTCCACGGATATACAAATATGCAAACCAAAATAAACGAAAGTGTTCCCCTCATTATAGTAGTGCTAGAAACAGGTTGGTCATCAGCCTGTTACCTGTAGCATCTTTATTTAGCTAAAATACATATATGAGCCACTTGCACTATAGAGAGGTGAGATTAACACACCAGTTGGGATAGCAGCCATCCACTCTTCAGACGATAGCATAGATGTGCCACAGTACCAGATTGGTTGGACGGCTCCTTACCATTCTTTTTTACTGCTCAAGAGGGTTAATCAATGTGGGAGAGTGCACCGTTGCATTGATTCTGTGTGATCTCTCAATCAAATACTATAATATTATCCTATTCATTATTCTAAATTCTGATTAACTATATTCTTAGCATAAAGTACTTATTATTATATCAAATCTTTTTCATATAAAAAGAATTGATTCATTCATTCTGTATCAAAATACAGATAAAACTTCCAAGCAAATGGATTCTTCCATCTGTTATGCCCGGAGCGACAAAAAAGCCAAAATAGGTGCTACTCAGTCAAAAGTATATTTCTATTTTATGCAAATTGCTACCTTCATGTAAAATGATATCCTTATCCAGCAGGACAATGAGGCCGACGACAAACGTACTTACATCTTCAGCTAATCGCCAAACAGACTCTAGCAAGATCTATACCGAGTCAATACAAACATTCAAGGACATGAACAATCCACTGCAACTAACTTTGTAGGAGGGGAACCAAGGCGGATTTTTAAGTGCAGACATAACAAGCATACTTGGATCAGATCAGCCATTCTTCACAAACATGGAAAGATATGAAGAAACTGAGTTACAAATTGTCTCACCAAGTACTAAAATCACGTAATAAAAAAAAATCATCGACCGCCTCTTTTTACCTCAAAGTTTAAATAAATCTATATGAATTTTTATTCTAGATAAATCACTCAAAACATTTCGCCGCAACGAGCGGGGTTTCATCTAGTTCATGCAAAACCTATCCCCAAATTAGTGTATCGGCTGTTACCAAAATATGAGCACTATTTACGCGCGACGCCAAAATATCACATGAAATAATATGTGTAATTAGTTAACATAGACGCAAAAGTGTTGTAAGTCGACGCGATCATCATGAACCAATATTTGTCGGGCGTGGTTGCCCGGGTGTGAAGGGTCCATCCCGAATAACTTCATGCCCCGGTGGGTGAAAAGATCACGATATCTTACGCTTGCTAACGGAATTGATATTTATGCTCGTGACGCTGCCATTGGCTGTCCATGTGCTAATGAAAAAGATAAGGATATTTACCCCTCCCAGCCATTTATTTCATCCTAAAAATAGGGGAAGTGGAGTAGTAGTTATTTGTGACGCTGCCATTGGTCTTCCATGCCGCATGCTAGATAAGCCGAAAAATAGGAAGAGGAGCAGTCAGTCAGCGTGGCGCTACCATTGACCAGAAAATTAGCAGTTACTGTGACATTGAAGACTAGGCATCCGTCGCATGCAGGAGAGGAGAAGCTCAACATGAAAGGTTCGTTTTCCAGCCAGTCAGGTTACAAGAACCAACCTACCCATGGATTGAGGCAGGTGCACATGATCTGGACCGCCCATCGCAACCGTCGGATCCATCTGTGAGACGCCCACAAAGGCACGCACAGCACAGAGCACACCCGTCGCCCACCAGACGCACGCACTTGTATCAGAAAAAAAAGACGCAGGCACGCACAACACGCCTCCGCCTCTCTGTCTCCCGACTCCCTCGAGATCCCCTTTCTCCCCCCCTTGCGCCGCCGCTCTTCTCAGCTTCGCCTCCCGCCGTCGCAGCTCCTCCTGCCGGTCACCCTCGCGCACTCCTACGGCAAGGCCGCTGCTCCTGGAAGTTCCCGATCCCTCCATTGAGGGTCTCGTGGATGAGGAAGGCGCACCACGTAGATCGAAGGAGCTTCTGCCCGCGACGGAGCAGATCGAGGCGCGGCGCGACGGGGCAAGACCTCGCCATGGAGGAACCCTTACCTTCCACTCCCGTAGAAGATCGAGGCGCAGATCGCGCATCCTTGCGTGAAACCCACGGGCATAGCTTCGTCGATCTCGCCTGCCCGCGTCACTGACGGACGCCATCCTCGCTCTTCACCGCCAAAAGCAGGGAAGAGTGCGGCGTGCTGCTGCACCAGGTGCAGCTCCGAGCTCGCATCTACTCGTGTGCAGGTTAGGACCTACCCTCTGTTTAAGGTTTGGTTCCCTGTGGAACGCCGAAGATTAGCTGATTAATAGCCAGGTGTAGATGCACAGAGATCCTAAATGTTTACGAGTCAGTGACATGGTGTGCAAAATTAGGTCGCTCAAGTTGTTTGAATCGACCCTATTATTGCATATGAATGTCACCTGAATCCATATTTGAGATTAATTTCTGCTGATGGCTTTTAATTCCAGTTGGCTAAGTGCATGCATGTACTAGGATATTTATTAATCTAATACCTACGTGGTGTGGATACTTGGCATGGATATGTGGGCATGCATCCAGTACTTCACCGATGGAGTGTCATCTGCCTTCCCGAGCGTCGAGCGGTGGAGCTGGGCCAAGGGAGCAGCAAGTCTGGTGTTCAGCTACGTCCAACAAGTCGAACGAGGACGTAAGCTCTCCAGAGGAACAAGCCTCCTTGTGGTCGACCAATGACCTGGCACCCCGACACCATCCTGCTGAAGGTATGTGCTGAATCCCCCCAATTAGTTAAGGTCCAAACCCACGTTGGTAGCCTTGTTTGGCGCCTATTCAGACCTTTTGGCGATGTAAATGTGTTATGGTCCCTATGCTGGTCTCAAGATCCAAAGTGCGTGTTCTGGTTGCATACATAATTGATACTCGTGCTTGTGCTAATTCGAGGCTGCTTGTCACTATAGCTACATTGCATCTTTGATAGAGCCTCTAGTCTGTAATCACGTCGTTTTATCATGTGTATTAGACTTAATACTGATAACTTGTGCATGCCAGTCCAACGCAATCGTTGGTTGGGAATTCAGCTTGTTGGTATAGAGATTGAAGTTTGAGTTTCCATTCTCAATGTTTGCCTCTTTGAATTTAGGTTGTTATTTTCATGCATTTATTATAAAGTCGTATTCTGTCATGTACTGTTGTTACCAGTACATGAGCATGTGTGTATATACAATATTTTTGCTCTCGTATTGAGACTATCATCAATAGATTACTTCAAATGTCGAGGACATCTTGTGCTCTTCTTATAGATATGTGCTTTTGCTTCGACTTGATCCAGTGTGTGCTATCCAGACTGCATTTCCATTGATAAACATTCAGTCTATAATAATGTAAGGGTAGAATTCACATGTGTGTTTGAGTAGCAAGAATGCGCCCTTAAGGATTTTGCTCGGCTTCAGTTATTTTTGGTGTTTGATGTCATCATCTTGTTGATTCACCATTTCTAGCTATTAGTATTATAGCAGCCGATGCCATCGTCTTGTTGATTTCAGTATATCCCGTCGTGACCTGCCCCGTGCCGATCCGCGGATCTTTGCAGGCGTCTGTGAGCTTCGCCCAAGCAAGAGCGCATGCTCGCCTGACACTGGCGTTAGCATGTTGCTACCCCCCCCCCCTCAGCAAGTAGAGCATCGTTGACATCAAGGGTGTCACCTCAAGACTACCACACAGCAGGTCAGCCATCTGAGCCGAAATGGTTGTTTCGTTTCATTTGTAGCAGCCAAATCCAACATGGATGGTGAATAAAATCATCTTGGATGGTGGTTTTAGAGCCTCATTTATTTGTTTAGAATGGTTATCACCTAACCGTGAAGCATATCTGCACTACATATTTGGTTTGTTTGTGGTAACGATTTCTTTGATTTGACTCGCAGGTGGAGAATCACGTCAGGAAGGTCTGGTCTTTTGCGTCAACACTTCCAATCAACCTCGAGGGTTTAGCTCGTGGTGGAGCATATTTCGAGAAGGCCGAGCAGGTATGTCCTTTCCTTTGCTTTCATTCTCTTTGCAGGAAGCACTCAACTATTGTTTCCCAGCAGTTCATATTTCCTCTCTATTATTCTAGTGATCCTGTTGTGGTTTAAGAAATGTATTCACTCTTGCCATGATTGCAGACCGGACAACTAGATTGTGTTCTCCATGACACATGATTGTACTATCGACCTATCCATCTGCGGACACCCGCGAATCAATCAATCTTCCGTATCCAATTAGAAGATGAAAAGGTGAATAATTGTCCTTGTTTCTACTCAGTTCGAAGTAGTGATATTTCCCAGTAAACCATATGCAACAACAGGTAAAGTTAGCTCGATATGTGATCAACAGCCGCCACATAAAGCTCCCACAAGTTAGGTGACAACTCCGACCTGTTGCTACTACTTTGTGAAAAAGAAGAGAAATGTTACTTCCCTTTTTTTTCTTTCAATTCATCATAGCTCTAGTGTTGCGATGATTGCAAGATTGCATAATTATCGAGACCAAGTGAAGAGCTTGTCTCATCTTAAAATGCTGAGAAAAATTGCTGACATGTGCTGCCTTATTGATGCATTTGGTGCTGCTTATGAGAAGACGGGTTTCTGCCCTTAAACCGTTGCCTATTTGTTGCCTTTGTGTAGCTGATCAAGTAGTATCCACATTTTCTTAGCAAATGCCTAAATCCTCACCTTTTCTGTTTAAATAATTGATCCATGTATGTGTCGTGCCTAGTGTAATTACAGATTGTGAATTCTGTAGTTGTAGTTCAGCTGTACTGTTCTTACAAACAACACAGAACTTGATGAATGTATTTTCATGACCATTTCTCTTTTGGCCAACTAAAGCATTTTTTTTAAAGTTGGCACTTGACAACAGAAAGCAATCATATGCTCTCAATCCACATGACGCATTGCTCTTGCAAAATTTGGATGATGTTATGTGTAGAATGTGGATGCATGGGTGTCGCCGTGTTGCGCCGATACCCGCTCCCAAATTTATTTGCTTATGTTAAATCTGGTATAGAGCTGACCATCATCTCTTGTTTTTGTTCAAGGAAAACCCAGAGGACTAGATGACAGAAAGGATAGCTTCTCGAACATGTAGATGCCTGTAGCCTCCATGGAGACGCTCCAGCTCTTGCTCCGTTCTGCTCAAGGTATGCCACATCTGCCTGACACCCTCGCTTTTCCAACCCAGGAGATCAAGTTGGTAATCTGGACGCTGGTCTGGGAAAATCTGTTAGCTATTCCATTATTCGAAGTTGTGGGTGCTTATCACTCGATGGGTCGTCTCTCTATAAAAAAGAGTCATGCCGTGCACTAGCTAGTTAGCTATTTTTAACTGAGATTCTTCTTAGCAGGAATCCTTTGCCACACCATCTCAACGGTTTTTGATGTGTATATCTGTGCACCCTTAAGACTGCAAATAGTATTCTGTGGACTTGATGTGTTCAGATACACCGTCAGCATGGATATATATTAAGCCTGATAAAATCTGCATGTCTTCTTCCCGATTAGACATGTTTTAGTAGTACAGCAGCTTGGATACAATTTTATTTGGACCTGATTTGGTTTTGCCCATGGAGAGCAAGAACTCATATATCAGTAACTCATATTATTTAACCAACTTACCATATTAGTATTGCATTTTAAAATCTTACTACATTTGTAAACTACAATGTTTAAGTCTCAGTTAAAGAAAGAACTTTGACATTTGAGTTTCTACGAAATGACAAGTCTTGGTTTTCGGTTTTTTGATTAGAACTGAAACATTTTTATTATCTGGCGTTCTCTTGCAATTCTTGGGATTAATCAATGGTTGCTCATCCATCTTTTACAGCAGCAGGGAAGAAGTGTAGCTGGAGCTGCCACGAGGGATCCATGTCTACTGAACATCTGAATCTTAGTCTATTACTGTCCGAGTGAGCCTTTTCGACTTTCCTGATGTTTTGCATCTGAGCTGTAGCAAACTAGAATCGTGAGATATAGTGTAGGCCACTTGCCTCTTATGCCCCCCTCAAGTTTTTTTTGGTGTCTTGATGTTACATTCTTGTTAGCTATGTATAGACAGTTGTATAAGATAGCTCTTTGGACAAATCTTGAAAGACGTCATCATGTATGCTAACTAGTAGCCTCCTAAACCTAATCGTGCTCAATAGCTTACTAAATTTTCTGATAAAATTCGATCATGCATGCTTGAACAAACCTTCTCAACATATTATTCTAGTACACTCCATGCTTGAAAAAAATCACTTTAGGATGAAATTTCTTCATAACTAGAGGAACCGTTTACTCCCCTCGATATTTCTTCCGCCATGAGCCAATTATGCTTGTATCTACGTTGCCAAATATTGCAACTCTTTTCATCTTCAGAAAACCAAAGCTTGTATTTGTAAAATCGTATTTTACTAGTTCTACTCATATGTCAACTAGTATCTGTTACAACTTTACTTTATTATCCTTGACCCCGAGCTACCCACGATGTTGTTTGTTCCAACAACTGATTTTGTATTATATGAAGTTCAATAGATAGTGCCATCTTGAAGATTCAAGTGGGTACTTGAACTCGAAACAAGAAGGGTTTGCTTCATTTATACAGCATGCTCACATTTCTTTTCGATTGCCTGCTAGCACCTGTACTTAATCGGCGCTTTAGTGTGATGTTTTTTTAAAATAGCCGACTTGTTTTTTGTTACTAGGGAACCAAATTGGGCATGTTGATCTTCACCATGCTTGCGAGGATATTATTTTTCTACATGTATTTTGGTGTCCTTTAAGTATACATACAGATTTCCTCATGCCATTCTACTTGCAGGAATGCTCACTGATTTCCTTCTGCACCATGAGATTTTGCACCAAGGGATTTCATACATGGCTGCTCACCCATCGAGTCTTGTTGCTGATGCTATCGGAGAGGATCATGCTGCCTGGCCAGTGGACTTCCCCCGAGGCATGAAATACGGCGGCGTCGAGGTAATCTCTCCAACCCCCTGCTGCTGGTTTGGTTTGTACGGTTGTTGCGCACACTCGTCTACTGTGTTGTGCATCACGAGATATGTTATTACCAAATTCCAGATATATATAGGTCCAGTGGTTTTGCTTGAAAATTATGTTCCTAAGAGCATCCGCAGCGCGGCTCTTATCAGCTAGCGCTAGGATTTAATCCCTGTTGATAGGCAGTTGATGGGTTGAATCCTGGTCTCTCCTCTAGCGTCGATGCAATTTGTTGAGTCCAGCGCTTCCTTTTTTTCCGCCTTGTGGCATGGGAAGCGGAGGCTGCTGTTAGCATCTGAGTTAGCGCCTTGGATTGAAGGGGCGAGTGGCCAGCTCATTAAAAAAAAAATTGGATGTTTTTTTCCCCTATTTAAGCATCTACTTAAGAGCTGGATGCCCTAAGGAGCAAGTGTGTGTGGATACATGTTACTCTGCATAGAGAATAGTCAGCACTTGAATTCACACATGTATCCTCTACGTTGGAGCTGCCTAGCTAGACCACTAGTGCTTTCTATGTATGGCCTTTCACATCAAAATGATACTGTCACCTATGAACTTTCTATTGTATATCTCATGTAATCCTGTCGAGCGATGCAAAGCACTCAGTTTTGAAGTTAAACGATAGATACAAGAGTTTCTTATTCTGCAGATGCTTGCAGATTAGGAAATCTTATTAGTCAACTATTTAGCTTACTTACATTCTTCCAAGTATATGAACGCTGTTAGTTTGATCCACATTTCTTATTTTTTCCATGAATACATCAAGAGGGTGAATAGCCTTGTGAGTGGCATGAAAATCTCAACTAGTCATGCTCGTATTGATTTACAGCAAAATGCTGTATTCTTGGTGATTTGTACATGGGGTTTGACCTTGCTTCAGTGCCCAGTTCCACAACTCAATGCATGATTGCATGCTGTGTGAATCTGTACTATATTTGAACTTTATGCTCCTGAACAATTTTTGCCTACTAGTTGCCATGTTAAACAAATCCTCTATCCACTTTTGTCCGTGTCAAATAATTAGATCTGCATGCAATGGATTACTATCCGTGTAGGCGCATAGATATATCTGCATGTGTACCGTCATGTTCAGCAAAACACACCTTTTTTCTGGTTCTGCTAGCAGCAATTGCTCAAACATTGAAATAGCTGTTAATTGTAAATTTCAATGCTTGATCGTTTTCGTGTTCAGGGGCAGTAAGTCAAAGAAAGACTACTCGACGCCTATTCTCCAGAGGAAGAAGTAGCCCCACTGCTCCATGGTCGACGAGGCCACCAATGGCTACAATTTCATCATTGCCCTGCACTCCTACCCCATCCGTGGAGAAGCTCAAGTTCTTCCACCGTTCTGCTCAAGGTATGCCACATCTACTCAACACTCTCGCTTCGAAGTGTCCAAACCCGAGAGATCAAATTGGTAATCTGGACGCCGGTCTAGGAAAATCTGTTAGCTATTCCATTGTTCGAAGTAGTGGGTGCCTATCAATTGATGGGTTGTCTCTATGTGAAAAAGAGTCATGTCATGCACGAGTTTTAATGAGATTATTCTTAACGGGAAGGCTTTGCTACAAAATCTCATCGTTTCCATGTGTATGTAGATATTAAAATTCTGTTGTGCACTAAGACTGCAAACAATATTTTCTGGACCTGATGTGTCCAGATACACCATCAGCATCTCTATATATTAAACCTGATAAAATCAGCATATCTTTTCTATAGATTTAACATGTTTAAGTAGTAATACACCAGTCAGTGAGATATGATTTAATTTGGACCTTTTCGTATTTCATATATCAAGATCTCATATTTATAAATTAACTTATCATATTAGTATTGCATGTTAAAATCTTACTACTTTCATAAACTACGATTTCCGAGTCTCAGTTAAAGAAAGAACTTTGACATTTGAGTTGCTTTTAAATTGCAATTCTTGGTTTCTGGTTTTGTGAGTAGAAGTTGAAACCTTGTTATTATATGGCGTTCTCTTGCAATACTTGGGATTAATCAATGGCTGCTCATCCAAATTTTGCAGGGCAACAGGGGAGAAGTGTAGCTGGATCTGCCATGAGGGATCCATATCCGCCGAATCCGGCATGACCCTGACATTTCTGGCTCCCGCGGTGTTACTGTTGTTTCCGCGTCCATCTCGCCAGCCCTCCGCAGCCTCACCATGCTCTAGGGCTGCTGCCCTGGCATCCTAATCCCCGCCCCGACACGAGTGAACCACCAACAACATCAAGCTGGGACTGATACAAAAGGTAAATAGAATTCATAGACTGCCCATTTGAATGAAAAATAACTATCAATCGTTACCACACATGAACATTCTTTTGCATGAAACGTGAGTGCTATTCTGGACCAGGGTGTCCTTTTTGTTATCATAGGCATATATGTATCTATGTATGTACACTTGGTGCTCATCTTTGTGCAATTAACACTCATTGTAATGAACCGTAGGTGATGTTGTTCTTCTTTGCCTTTTTTTCTTCGGTTGTACTGATGGTAATGTCAAGATGCATTTTCCTTTTAGAAAGCACCTAATGGATTAAATATCTGCTTGGAGTAGTAAATCATAAACTAATTCATCATGGGTTCTTTTTGTTGATTTAACATGTTTAGATAGTAGTGCAATAGCCACTAATATTGGATTTTGGACCTGGTTTGGAATATTCTTTCGAGAAAAAGAACTCTTATCAAAATTGTACTTTTCCTGATATATACCTTAAATTTTGGCCCGAGTCTTGCTCAATCGTGGCTATGCCACTGCCCATCGAGCCATGGTTATTACATGCTCCGAGCATCGAGAGTCCAGTGGCGGTTGATGTATGCATACTTGTTTGCTCGATATTGTTGTTTTGTTGTCTATGAATATGGTTGTGAATATGGTTACTAACTGTTGTTCAGATTCCATGGTAGTATTTGAAATCTAATTATAAGTCTTGAGAATGTGGTTAGTGTTGATTGCTTATGTTCAACAACTGCCTATGTATGAAGCATTTGAAACTGAAGGGTTTGGAATTCATATGCGTATTTGCTGTCTAGAAATAATAAAGCATAGAAATGAACCACGCCTGGTCTTGCTTTGCTGCCAAATCTATTGTTTTGCATTGCCTTGCTAATTATGCACCATTTTGTTCTAATATTATTGTTCCCGCGTCATTTATCCCTCATGATGTCTTTTCCCTACTTGCTTCTATTGACTTAGACTTGGCAACCAACTTAGGAATGAGCCTAGTACCTACAAGTTGGAAGATCCAAGTCCCTGCATGATAGAGTTCCTTCTGCAGTCTGAACACCTTGCATGGTAGTTCAGGTGAGTTTTTTCTTCTCCCCGTCTCTCCTCTATTTGGTCTATGATACCATGGACATTGAGACAATGATCTGCTGGTAATAATACGACGCAATTCTCAGCTGACCTGAGACTAGGAAATAGTCGCACCGTTGCCTAGGTTCACTCCCACCTTTCACCAATATTTCATAATTGAGAGGCTAGGTATATGAAGCTATATATGAACTCTCATGGATGACTGTGACCTGTTTAATATCCCTTCATGCGCGTGTCGATGCTTGCATGTACGTTTCTCTGTTGAGTAGTGGATTCTTGGGCTGCACATAGGTGAACCCTTCTTTTGTTTATTGTCGTGCAGGAGGTTCTTGTATTCATATGCTGGCGGTGTATGGAGCAGCAGCAGATTGATGATGTGGCGCTCGTGAAGGGGAGAAAAGTGGAGGTGGAGGGAGGGATCCATGGCTGCTGGATCCGGCCGGGCGTCATTTCGTTGTCTATGTCTTCAACTGATCTGTGTTGTAGCTAGCTAGTGAGTGAAGAAAGTGTTGCTCATGGGTTGTAGCAATGGAGCTATCAAGTAATGCACCTTCTCCATCTCACTCGTTCTTGTTAATTTCTTTCTTGTTGGCACCTTTTCATGTCCAGTAGAGACCACACATCGAGTAGACATGGAGCAGACCATGATGCACACAAAATGCTCTCAGTTCATTACTCGACTATAATGTATGAAGGTCAAAATAACTATGCAAATAATTAAAGGCTAAAAATAACTGTACAAGTTCACATAATTGTGGAATTGTTTGACATCAATAATTTTCACTAGTTTGTTGTAGCATTGCTCGGATCATGTATTTTTCTGCAATTTGTAACTGAGAAGTAGCAACAACTGTACAATGGCTGGAAGCTTAAGTGGAGTTCATGATGTATCATTTGCTTGCTTGACATGTTGCTACTAGTTTTCACTTCTATTCTCTTTAAATGAACCTGTGACCGAGTTAAACATGGACGTAATGTGCTGACCCATCTGTTGCACGTGCAAACTATTTTATCTTACATTTAGCATCAATTTGGTTCATCTTACTTCCTGTCGTGTGGAGCGTTATGGTATTTGTTTCTAGCTTGCACCATGGTACAAGCGACCTGAAAGTCACTTGGTTAATGTTCTTTCATGCGCGCTGTGTCTATGCTTGGCTGTATGTTTCTCTGTTGAGTAACGGATTCTTGGGCCGCATAAATGTGAAGCTTTCTTTTGTTTATTTTCGTGCAGAGGTCTTTGTATTCGGACGATAATGGTCGAGCAGTGTATGGAGCTGCAGCAGACTGATGCCGTGGTGCTCGGGAAGTGGAGAAAAAGTGGAGGTGCGCTTGGAGGAAGGCAACCATTGCTGCGGGCATAATTTCATTGTTGTTTATGTCTGTAGTAGGGCATGTAGTTGCTAGCTAGCGAGCATCTATCTAACAACGGGGACTGGCCGAAGAAAGTGTTGCTCATGGGTTGTGTATCACATGTGACTTTAACATCTATAATTAAGTTAGAAAACCCAGGAGAAGCACTAAAAGCTAAGAAAGCTTGCTCTTGGCGTCTCCATGTAACTTAACTTGAGCTGAACCTTGCTGCTGCTGGAATCCGAGGGTGATATATCGGAGCTGGTGTTGTTGTTTCATTGGTGCTTGCAACAGCTGCTCAATTGTAGATTATTGTAGTGCTCATTGACGTTCTTGTTTTCAGTATGATGAGTTAAGTTATGTTACTAATACTAATATAAAGAGACGAGGCAACTTTTGCAAGCTTTTTTCAACTTTGTCTATGCCTTAAAGTTAATAAACCTTCTCCATCTTAACTTTATATTTCAAGTGCAGATTATGCTCCATCGCACTTTATTTGGTAGGAAATATATAAGGAGAAATATTCCTGTGAAAATTTGTACAAGAATTAGATAATTCTGCAACGTCTTTATTTGTTGGTAACAACATGCCTGCATAATGAAAAGTGAAGACCAAATAAAAGTCCATAATACTCGGTGAATAATAAGTACTGTAGCAATAATCTCTGGAGCAACCGAGAAATGAAGTTAGATAATTTTGAGGTAATTTTGGGATAGAAAATGAAGATAGATGCATGCACGGCACCCCAACAGGCATCCCTCTCTTGGTGGTGCAACCGAGAAATATATGGCGTGTTGTTTATTGGGTCCTAAAAAAAATACTACCTCCGTTCCATATTAATAGGTGGTAAAGTGGATGTATCTAGACATGTTTTATTGCTAGATACATCCACTTCACCACCTATTAATATGGATCGGAGGGAGTACTAGATCGGTCCATGCAGGCACGCTAACCGAACAGGCATCTAGACCCCAATTATCTACCCGCGGTTACTCTGATTGATCGATCCTATGTACTCCCTGTTAATGACTTGGAGCGACTGCATACATGGCTCATATGATTTTGGTTTCCCGCCCCTGGGTACCTCTCTTCCCTCTATCGGAATTCAAATTTCCAATCTTGGCATGTCTATAAATATCAGGGACAATGTAGCTTACCGCGTGCGGGGCGCGTGCGACTTAGACTTAGGACTTAGGCGTGGCGGCAGCGGCCGGGCGGGCAAGCGACACTCTCCTCCGAGATCGATCAATAGGTGTTCTCTTGTCTTGTGGTGTTTCTTTCTCCGGACCGTTGAATCTTCTTATTTGTCATATGTATGCGTGGTTTGTGTTGTTTCAGCACCCGCGATTGATGCGAAGCCCGATGTTGAGTAGCATCTTCGTCGCCGCTCCGGCCGGCGGCGAGCTCATCTCTCCAAATCGATGGAGGTTTTCTTCTCAGGCGTTTTCTTCTCAGGCTCGGTGGGCACACACAAGTAAGAATTATTGCCCCCGTGTATATATAGATGCTCAAGTTTTCTGGTTGGAAAAAAAGGTGCTCAAGCTTTGTTTGGAATAAATAGATCGGATTGAAAAGAAAAAGGTGCTCGATCCGATCGTGCATATATTTGTTTGAACAAAAAAAAGAAAGGGAACGGTAGCTAGAGTGGTAGTTAACGAGATCTGACTTTTCTTATCGTTTTCTGACGGAGCTTTGCTTCCAATCACGTCAAACTAGATGATTAGTTCGTGTAAGCGCGCGAGAGAGAAAGAAAAAGAATGCTTGCAACTAAATTGATGCTGCTGTCACTTTCATCCATAATCAGGCGAGCTGACTTGTATTGAGCCTCGAATCCCTAACGTCACATGCATGCACAGTGCGGCGCAAGTGGAATCCGGATCCTTTTCACCAAGTATAGAATCTAAGACCCTTGCATTCTTTTCATTCCAAAGAGTCCAAGAGGTGAGCATAGCCAAAGCCTTGCGAGGTTGCCCACTCGAGATGATAAGCTTATCGCAATAATATTTTATTGATAAGCGTTGCGAGGATTTTTTGGGAAATAAATCGAAAAAAAGAGAAAAAAAAGACACGAGAGACAGAGCGAGATCTTCTTCTTCCTCCTCTAGCTAGAACAGCACAAGGAGCAAGCTTGTAACCCGGTTTCCCACATTTATACAAATAGACGGGCAGGAGTAGGGGCTTTACCTCCTCACGAGGGTCCGGAACCTAGGTAAACCGAGTGAGTGCTTTGTGTCTTCAGTGTGCGCTTCTTAGCGCGCTATCTCTCCCCGGTTCCGACAGCGTCCATTGGCCCCATCTTTAGCCATCTTATTTGATAAAGTGTTATGATTAAAGAAAACGCAACTAGTCCGATTACAATGTCATATTCTTTTTGTTACTTAGATACATGTATTGTCCGAGATATGATTTTTGACATCTCCATTCCATGTTCAAACTTGTTACCTATAAGAATTACTTTACTCGTTACCGTAATATTACATCCCCATGGGCTAGTCATACGCTGCACCTATATGGATGTAATCTCACCGAGTGAGCCTAGAGTATATCTCTGTCACGTGGATGAAAAATACTGATCTCGATACATACGCCTCAACACATCTCTTCGGAATATCCGATGTACACCTTTATAATCACCCTTTTATGATGTGATGTTGATGCAATCAAAATAACCTTCAAGACATTGATTAAATATGATCTCACGATCTGAGGATTAGGATACTATATTTTACTAATATTAAAATGATGAACATTGTGACGCGATCATGTTGCAATATTTTTAATGGGTATGTCCAAGAGGTGAGCATAGCTAAAGGCTTGCGAGGTTGCCCACTCGAGATGATAAGCTTACCCCACCAATCTTTTATTGATGTTTTACATGGTTTTGTCCAATTATTTGTAGCACATAATATAAAGTATTTCATACTGTGATTTTGCATACTTATATGTTACATCATTGGCTGCACCCAATTTTTCTGATTTTTCTAAAACTAATAAATATACTTTTTTATTTTTTGTAAAGATCACTGGAACTCTGGAGTATGAAACTCTTTAGATTGAATCGACGTGCCTCTTCCAAGGCCATCGTGCATGTATATATAGCGATGGGTAAGCCCCCATCGATAGCTTACACAAGTCCTAGTTGGTATCGAGTCGGGTACGAATCGGTACCAAGTCCTAGTCCGACTCCTTCTGTAATACGTGTCCTAGACTAATTCTACGACATATTCTAACATTCCCCCTTAATCTGAACCTGGCAACAAGTTTAGATTACGCCTAAACTCATGCAAGCTCTTAACTGGAAGTGCCTTCGTGAAACCATCTGCAACTTGATCTTTGCTAGATATAAACTTGATCTCCAATTTCTTGCCTGCAACTCGTTCTCGAACAAAGTGATAGTCAATCTCAATGTGTTTAGTGCGAGCATGAAAGACTGGATTAGCCGACAAATAAGTTGCACCAATGTTGTCACACCACAAACATGGTTTGTTCCGTAGTTTGACTCCTAGCTCAGAAAGAAGTGCTTCCACCCAAATAAGTTCAGCTGTGGCATTTGCTAGAGCTTTGTATTCTGCTTCTGTACTAGAACGAGAAACAGTTGCTTGCTTGCGGGCACTCCAAGAGACCAAGTTAGGTCCTACAAAAACAGCAAAGCCTCCTGTGGATCTTCTGTCATCTAGGCAACCAGCCCAATCAGCATCAGAAAAGGCACTCAGTAGTGTAGATGAGGATGGCTGAAAAGTAATTCCTAGACTGATTGTATCCTGAACATATCTCAGAATTCTTTTAACGGCTGTCCAGTGTGCCGTAGTAGGGGCATGAAGATACTGACACACCTTGTTTACTGAGAAGGATAAATCTGGTCTTGTTAATGTGAGATACTGTAAGGCACCAACTATACTGCGATATCTTGTGCCGTCTTCAGAGTTGAGTGGACTACCTACCACGAGAGACAATGGATCTGTGGAGGATAAAGGTGTAGGTGCAGGCTTGCACTGAATCATACCAACCTTATCAAGTAATTCAGCTGCATATTTTTGTTGTGTTAACACCAGACTTCCTTGTAACTTCTTCACTTCAATACCCAAAAAGAAGTGTAAATCACCCAAGTCTTTGATTGCAAAACTCTTATTGAGATCCCTTAGAAGAGCTGCAATGGCACTGTCTGAAGAGCTTGTCACAATAATATCATCAACATAGATCAACATGAATATAGTGACATTAGCCTTCTCATATAGAAATAAAGATGTATCAGCTTTAGAAGGTATAAAACCGAGATCAGACAATTTAGGACTCAGACGTGAGTACCATGCTCTTGGGGCTTGCTTCAGACCATATAATGCCTTGTCAAGTTTGCACACATAATGAGGTGTATTTTTGTCCTCAAAACCTGGTGGCTGCTTCATATAAACCTCCTCTTTCAGAACACCATGCAAAAACGCGTTCTTGACATCTAGCTGCCGCAAAAACCATCCTCGCGAAACAGAAATTGCTAAAACAGTTCGAATAGTGGCTGCTTTAACAACTGGACTAAAAGTATCCTCATAGTCAATACCATATCTCTGTTTAAAACCCTTTGCAACAAGACGAGCTTTATACCTGTCAATCTCACCATTTGCAAGCTTCTTGATACGATATACCCATTTGCAGTCAATCAAGTTTCTGTCCTTGCTAGAACTGGGGGGAACCAGGTGCCATGTTTTATTTTGAAGCAAAGCATCATATTCTTCCTCCATTGCTTTGCGCCAATTCCTGTTCTCAAGTGCCTCATCAAGTGAACGTGGTTCATCTGTCAAAGCCAACATGCTATAGCGAATAACACTATTGTTATAAATGTTTGGTTGTTTCCCATACTTAATTGTACCATCTTCAAACTTTCGGGGCTTGCGTATTCCTTGCTGCAACCGAGTGCGAATACCAGCCACAGGAGACGTACCAATATTATCTGCATTGGACGCAGCAGATCCTGGCGGAGTAGAAGCATGCACAGAAGATCCCACACCAGTGTCTTTCAATGTCTTATTACTTAGAAATGTCTTTCAATTTCTTATTACTTATATATGTCTAAGTGGGATCCCACTTATCCCATTTATTTATTCATTTGGAGTTTTTTAGTTTAGAATTCTTTATCAAAATTTGAACTAAAAAATCCTAAATAAAATATAAGTGGATAAGTGGGATCCATTTATACATCCCTAATATTACTTACGGTCGGCATGCAGAGTTAACATTAGTGTATGCATCCAGGTTGAGAGAAACAAGACGTGTACTATGTCAAAGGAAAAAGTAGTGTTCTAAACGCGATTTGTTCAGCACAATATTTGTTTTCTTATCTACTCAATCTGTTAAAAAAAAGATGGCTTCCATTTATCAAGTTATGTATGTATATAGATACTAAAACATGTCTAGATACATCCATATTTGGACAAATAGAAGTGATGTATTTTTGAACGTAGGGAGTAGGTTGCAAATCATCTTCCCTCGAAATTTGTGTGTCCATTCGATGGACATGTACATGCATTTTCAGTTTTTTTTTTACATTCGAAAAACCTTTTTGTTTGTTTGTGGCTCCAATAGCTCTCTGGATATGTTGTTGAAATAATGTGTGCTCACCTATAAAAAAATTCCATACACAATTTACACGAACACAGAAAAAATGTATATTACGTAGGAATACCTCCTGTAAACCTTCTGAGCCGTGGGGTGTGGTACAAAGTTGAAAAGAACTAGATGTCGTGAAAAAAGGTGAATGGACGTTTTAAAATAATCGTGGATTTGTCTTGCATAAATGCTAAAGTAAACTAGTCTAGTAGTTTTTTCAAACACAAATAGTAAATGTGCTACAAGTTCAACTAAAAGCATTAACAAATTAAGCTAAATAAGATGAGCATGTAAAGGAAATTACCACCCACAAGATATATAACAATACTAACAAGACATGTGCCCAACAACTATGTGAAACCACATATAAGCTATCACAATATAAAAGTACAAGTCATGGATATAGAGATAACCGATAGATTTGGGGAGAAGATTTATTCGGATATTCACTTCCATGCAAGGAAGCTAATCGCCGTTGGACATGTGTGAGTTATGATGAAGGACTCCCAAGCGCCATTGTAGGGTCACATTTTTTCCTTCTCCGCGAAGTAGGAGCTGAATCACTATGGTAGCTTCTTCCTCCACTCCTAAAATTTAAGCTCACAATCACTTCACAATCCCCATGAAGGAGAAACCGGGGCCTCTTCGTAAAATCCACAAAGAGGTCATCAAGGCAACAACCACCAAGCTTCCTAGGAGGTGAAGGCTTTCAAGAGTAACAAGCTCACTAACTCGCACTCAAACGAATGATGTGGAGATCTCAAACACATGCACCAGATGCAATCAAGACACAAGAAATGCTCAAATTCCTCCCTCGTAAATCCCACCAAAATCAACATATGCTATGGAGTTGGAAAGAAAGAACAATAGAGGAGGTAAACAAATGTATGTTACGTCTAGATCCACAAAATCCCCTTCATATAGAGGGCAGACGGATTAGAGGAGGAGGAGAGAGTGTAGAAGACTGGGGGAATTCGAGATCCAAAGTTAGTAAAACCATGGGGAGAAGACTCCTTTATGTAGGGTCTATGAAATCCTCCCATTGGAACGGATATGGACCCATTTGAAATCAGTTCGGAATTTTGGGTTTAAATCCTCCCATTGGAACAGATATGGACCCATTTTGAAGTTCTCAACTTGAGAATCATCTTCACTTGATTCCATACTCTCATGGCCTACACTAAACTTTCCTTTTTAATGCAAGCCCATATGTGGCCCCTAACCCATAGAGATACCAAGAAAATAGTTCTTGGTTTAGTTCATAGAGGGAAATTAACAAAATCTTTCCATGCCACTAGATCATGTGATCCCACATGGTATGTCAATTATACTTGTGCGTTGATCTTCTAGACTCCAACCCTTAGAGCATCTGTAGCAGTACCCGTAAACTGAAAACTAGGTTTTCAGTTCGCGTTTTCGTCTCTCTAACTCAATTTTTGATGGAAATGATACTTTGAAGACACTTTCTCCAACTTGCAGCACTTCCCACTTAAACCCCTTAGATGGGACTAACCCCTCAGCTGACAAAGCTGGCAGGTCAATATCCTCGTTAAGTGATGAAACAAGGTCCGCACTGATAACCCTTGCTTGCAACTGGCTAGTGATTCCCTCTGATGGAAAGCTTGAAGGTGTACTTGCTCCTGACGTAATTACTCCGTCAATAACAGTAGTAGCAGCAGTCAACGGGATAACTGAAGGGGGCAGTTCAGAAGAAACAGGCTCGGCATGAGAAGGACCACCTTCACGCCCTGCAGATGCAACACCTTTATTCTGCTCAGCAACAAGGTTGTCACAGGGGAGGGGTTGTGAATTATCTTGATCACCATCACTATGAGAATCAGCTGGAGTATCTATGAGAAACTCGTTCACACAATTGTGCTCCATCATCCTGACTTGTACCCAGAATAGATCCTTGAGCCCGATAATCATATCATAGGTCTCAATGTTCTCAAAGCGAGACTTTAGATGGCTCATCATGAGGCTCAACATAAGCCTCTGAACACTAGCAACTCTATCATGTCGAACACGAAAATCATCTTTCACCTCTTGAGTTTTGGAGTCATCTGGTTTATCTCCTAGCAGTCCATGCAACACTTCTGTCAAGTTGTTGAATCCAAGGACATTCCTCAAGTCTATGTACCAGTCTATGATGTTTGAACCATCCACATGAAGTAGTGGACGTTGGTGGAACGGAGTGAAGTCGTAAACGAGAGGATCAGGATAGGCCATCTACATATATATTTGCAAATAATAAGACTAAGTTTATAATAATAATGAGCTCAATTCACAAATACGATGAATGAACTCCACTAAGAATATTACACCTCAAAAATATCTTAGTGACTGCATGATCCTTATCCACTATACCACCCCTAATCTTCACAGTCGGAAGCATGGCTTCAAAGGTAGACTCTACTAGGTCAACCACATCAACTATGCGACTCATGCTTAACCTTTCGGTTATCTATGTTTCGAGGCCATGTATGTATATTATAGACTCGCCAATCTAACCTCGAGTGTATTGCAGTGTATACATGGCTTACACCCACTATATGCGAACGCAGAATGAAGCACCCGATCGGCATGGCCCACTTCCCAACTGCAGATTTTCTTGGTGGTGCACACTTTAAGGAAGAACAAGACATTGATATTAAGTGTAAGGGGTCATCTTATATAGCTACCGCCGTATAATAACGTATTATATACAAGCAATATAATAAGAGAACAACATACCAACATAACATCTAATGCATTAAAGTGTGATATGATATGGTCTTGCGCCTTGATCTTCATCACGCGCCCGACATAGCACCAAATCCACGACGCCACCTTCTTGCCTCCGGTTTGTTCGAACAATTCATAATAAACTCACCTTGACCATATCATATAAAAAACCTATTCAAAATAAAGTTAGACGCTTCTACTTTATCTTTTTCATATTTTACGTGGCCGTTAAGGCTTTTATAGAAGAACCGCTTCTATCTACGAACATGAACCACAACAACGATCGTATAATTGTCTGTTACATATCCCATTCGGGCCTCTCATTGAAAATGCCATGCAATCTATTGTAAGAGGGACAAATACTATACTAGACACTTTATACGGTACAAGCCGCATGTAAGTTGTGGAACCAGTCTCGCGTAAGCATACGCGCAACATCGGTCTTGGGAAGCTTCATCAAACAATGCCAACATCATGAGCAAGTGCACACGAGGAGGTGACAACTATTAGATAGATGCCCACATTCAACATGTGTTCTAACCGTACCAGCAATACTACACATAGATCGGTTCTGATACCACTTAATAAGTTCGTAGTAGAATAATAATAAAAAATCCTACTCGCGAATTCTAAAGATAGCCAGAATCTATCTACTAGTAATGCGGTAACGCTTACGGTGTTTCTGTAACATACCTCTTGTAGACCGAAACGCAGGGATTACGCTCCCGCACAAGCATTGATGAGGAAGACAACAAAGTCGACCTCGAGGTCGTGAAGAACTTGACGAGTTGATGACAACCACGGTGCAACACGGTATTGCTGGCGTTGATGAACAACGCCTCCAAGTACTCGCACATGTACGATGCTTGATGTCGAGTCCCGTTCTCCGATCCAGCAGAAGCTGCAGAAGTAGATCTCCTGGACGGAATTCTCCCAAAATGGAAGTGGTTTGAAGATGGAGAAGACACCCGTGCATGGTCCAACTTTGGGGACCACACACTAGGAAAGATAGAGGGAGAGAAAGATAGCGGGTGGCGGAAAAAACTCGACCGTCTATTTTCTAGGATTTTTTCTGAATTTGCTGTGTTGAAAAAGAGCATTACTCCCTCCCTTTATATAGGAGGAGGGAGGGGGCACCTCCCTTTAGCTCCCCAATATGGGACTAAAGGGGGAGGAGGGGGAGAGGGATTCAACCCCCTCTCCTTAGCCGCATGGGCCCCTAGGGCCCATAAGGGGGAATCCGCACCCCCTTGTGGGCTGCCTCGTTTTCCTTATTTTGTTTTAATTAATCATTTAATATTACTTTAAATTAATATGTTAATAAATATATTTAATTTCTTTTAATATTAAATTAACATATAAATATAATTAGTTAATTTATATATTATTTAATTAAAAATGACCTCGGATTTCTAGATCACCCCGAACTCCTTCGTATTTTCTCTCTCGGGGCCATTCCGCTGTTTTCCGATTTTCCTGGAACCCTTTCGGTCTCTCTAATTCTTTACTCCGATAATTCCGTTGTTTTCTATAACTATCTCCGAGCTTCATAAAACCCCTAAGCGTGTAACCCCTTGTTCGATAATACTCTAGACATGACCGATAATTCTCTCTGATCAATAAGCAATAGCTGGGCCTGGATACCCGTAATGACCCCTGTGCATTCTAGAATTTAAATGTCGTTGAACCATGATTACAATGTCAGATTCTTTTTGTTACTTAGATACATGTCTTGTCCGAGATATGATTTTTGACATCTCCATTCCATGTTCAAACTTGTTACCTATAAGAATTACTTTACTCGTTACCGTAATATTACATCCCCATGGCCTAGTCATACGCTGCACCTATATGGATGTAATCTCACCGAGTGAGCCTAGAGTATATCTCTGTCACGTGGATGAAAAATACCGATCTCGATACATACGCCTCAACACATCTCTTCGGAATATCCGATGTACACCTTTATAATCACCCTTTTATGATGTGATGTTGATGCAATCAAAATAACCTTCAAGAGATTGATTAAATATGATCTCACGATCTGAGGATTAGGATACTATATTTTACTAATATTAAAATGATGAACATTGTGACGCGATCATGTTGCAATATTTTTAATGGGTATGTCCATCATATCATTCAACTAATGAAATGACCTCGTTGTCAATTGACGTAATTATCACATGATCATGAAACCCTCGATCATAAATGCCCAATGAACTAGTTTGTATAGAGGAGTGCTAGGGACTATGGTTTGTTTATATATCACCCATGTATTAACGTTTCCTATTAATACAATTATAGCATGACATAAACTTATTATAAACTTATAATGATATATAAGAAATAATACCTTATTATTTATTTTCCTTTAGGGAATATCTCCTTCGTTGTGAAGTCCTTTTTGTTATTGACACGAATATCATCAATAACCTTTTTTTGTTGACTTCTCTATGTGCTTGAAAACTTAAATAAATTCACCCTTCAAAGAAGTGTAAAATTTATTAAGTACTTCACTCAATATTTCAAACCTTCATCATGTAATGATGTGTTTGAAATCATAGTTCCACCCGAAGATGGTGTCAACTTGATCACAAATATTTCAGAATAAATGATATTTCACCAATTCAAAAGATTTGTAACTTGATCATCCACGAAGAATTGATCCATAATATTCTCATAAGATAATTAGGACTTCGTCCTATCAATCCACAAGAGTATTACGTCGCCAAACATCCGACCTTATTACAATAACTTGAGCCGAAGCTCATAATTCTTTCAAATTATAAAAATAAAATTGGAGATGTCTTCATCCTTGGATGATCCTTTATGTGCCTAACTTGACGCTCATCAACACCTTTTATTATTCCATCTCCTTACTTTTCACAGCTCCTATATTGAATGCATAAAATATTTTTAGCAATCGATACACCAGAGATACTAGTAAGAAAGACAAATATCATTCGGGTATAACTCTTATACCTTTATCAACTTTGGTGAATTTTTCCTTTTGCTTGAGGTAACTTTTACAGTTCCTCTTCCAATGCCCTTTCTTTTTTGCATAAAAAACATTCAGACTTACTCTATGTAGAAAACTTGGGCTTATTCTGTGCTTTAACACTTCTTCCCCATCTGCTCTTTTTCTTCTTGAATGGTGTAGTCTGGGAAACAAACAATACTTGATTGTTTTACGTCCTCACACCAGCCTCATCAGTTTTTAGCATAACAAGGAGCTCATTTGGTGTTATATCCATCCCATTCATGTTGTAATTCATGATGAAATCGTTATAAGATTGGGGGAGTGAAGCCAACAACAAATATGTACTTAGCTCATCCGGGATTGGAAATCCCAAAGCCTGAAGCCTAGTCCCGTAACCAAACATCTTAATTACATGCTCGCTCACTTTGCTATCTTCTGCCATGATACATGACAACAAAGCCTTTGTTATTTCATAACGTTCGGTCTTGGCTTGTGTCTGGTACATGGTCGCAGTGGCGATTCTAGAACAAAAATAGAAGGTGGGCTCAAAATGAGAGACCACTAAAACAAAGCAACTCAAATTTCTTTTATCGATACATGCAGATGTAAAATCAACAATTAAAAAACTAAATACAATAAGGTACATTGCTAAGTCGCTAACATAAAACACAACAAAAGTTTAGGGTCAAAAATAAATATGCCAGTCAACTATCAATTGATCTTCATGGAGAGATTAGACACATTAGTGAAACAACGGTTTGATAAAAATCACCAAAATTCAAAATAGTTATATGTGTCACTAAGGTGCTAAGGTTATTTCTGTAGGGAGATGACCATTGTGGTTTCATAACTCGTGATCTTAGCATTCTCAATACTTTTGGTTGCATCGGCTAGTTAATGAAACTCGACACTGGCATCAATTGAAGGAGTACTTGACTTAGGGCATCTCCAATGCTTATTTCCTAAGTCGACTATAAGATGGCCTCCAGCAGGTTTGCTATAGCAGACTAGAATGCCTCCAATGGTTAAGTTTTTGCCAGGCCTTAAGCTGGGTCACGCTTGTTATTTTTCTTTTAAAACTGGATGCTACCCTACTCGTTGGTAACTTGGTACTGGTACGGAACCGTGGACTCAATCGCTAGCAAAAAAGGACAGCTTCGCCCAAATATCTAGAAGCATCATCTCGCCCGCTCGTCACTATCCTCAAACGCAGACACAACAGAGCACGGAACCACCTCGCTGTATGGCCGCCGCCGCCCTGCCAGGCCGCTGCTCCGAGCCCCTCCTCCGCTGCCGGATCCACGTCCATGTCCTCGTCACGCAGCCTCGAGTGACCACACTAGGCCGCGGCCGGCCTGCCGCCTCTCCAATCTGGTTCCTTCCTCGCGTCTAGGCCGCCTACTTCCTCGAGCTCGCGCTAAACGAGCTTCTTTCTACCAGCTCTCGTGGATAGAAGACAACAAAGAAATCATTGTTTATTCCTTGTGGCCGGACCTTACGGGTGAGGTCGACCTCAAGATTTTTCTGCCTATGGTCGATGGTCACAGTGTTTATTTCTGCGTATGGTCGACCTCAAGCGCTTATGGACGAGGCTTAAGTGTACATTGGAGACGCCCTTAGTTGTATTGTACCGTTGCAAGTCACCTGGATTTTTGTCGTGCGATTATTCTAATGAACGATGTCTTGATCAATACTCTAGCATCGTACGAACTTCATGTTGTTTGTATTGGGTTCATTACTCTCATATTTACATTGTTCAAGTAATTCGTTGTTAATTTTTTTTCAAAATGAGAGTAGATAATGTAACCAAGCTCTACGTTTGCAACAAGAGAAAAATATCTAGTCCCTCTGATCCATAAAAAGTGTCGCTCAATTTGTACCGAGTTAGTACAAACTTTGTACTACATGAGCGACATTTTTTTATGGATCGGATGGGGTACGAATAATACTCAAACAAGGTCTCCAAAAGAAAGGCACAATAGAAAGCAGATGTAGGCGACTATTCCTCCCACCATGGCGTACCAAAGTGGCGCGCACACACCGTAGCCAAATCGTGGCGACAATGATAGCCCTCGGGTCAACGATAACGATAAGCAGTGTCAACCAAGATCAGATATCCAAGACCAATTAAATTTCATGAAAAGAATAATCTGCATTATTATTATCGATTATTATTTGCTTACATGTTGAACGAAAACCGAGATCTCACCACTTGTTCAAAACGCAGGGTGCTAAATGATCAGCCTAAATTAATTAAAAAAGGAGCTCCCTAAACTAGTAAAAGTAGATTTGGAAGAACAAACATGCCTAAATATCTTTATGTGCAAAAATCATCCGCGATCTCTACTCACGAAGGACGTTCTGGAATAGCCCGCGGATGTACTGCGGCATGAAGTCGTGCCTCGTCAGGATCCCCAGCACCGGCGGCCTCTGCAATGCACAAGACAGAAGCTGAATTTTTTGCACGGAAAAAAGATGAGAAGCAATGGAGCTCTGGTTAGTGATGAATTGTTCTTACCCCGGGCGTCCTCGGGACGACGCACATGTGGCGGAGGCCGAGGTCGCGGAAGAGCACGGCGGCCTTGGCCAGGGACATGTTCTCCACGACGGTGTAGGGCGAGCGGTTGGTGATCGGGTGGAGGTCCACGAACATGTCCATGTCCTCGTCGGTGAGCCCCAGCTCGTCCACCTCCAGCGCCTTCCCCGACGACCCGACCTTGGCGAAGTCGAACGGCTTGAGCTTGCGGAACACCTCGGCGGCGCTGGTCTTGACGCGGGCCCTGGTGAAGATCCTTCCCTGGAGCAGCACGAGCAGGTGGGAGCGTAGCACGAGGCCGCACAGCTCCGGCGCCGGCGCGAACGGATCTTAGCACGCGGCTGCACAGTTCCGTTGTGGCCCGTGCTCCGCATGCACGCCTCCACGATCCGCTCGTACACCCCCTTGTGTTGAAGCAGTCCGCGTGACGGGGGGAGGCCGCACCAAACCCGTCCGTGTCCGCGTGACGAGCAGTCATTACTGAGGTCACTCTTTGGGTCTTTTTTGCTTCCGCTGGCGCGGGCTTTGAGGAGTCGTTCACGTTACCACGCGAACCGCCTCGCCTAGAGAAATAACCGCAGCTTGTGCATGCCAAAATCGATCGGTTCAAACTCGTTTCCTTTTTTTTTCCGTATACTGTACTACTCTTTGCCTTAGACCGATGCAATGCTTCCCCGTGGACGATTTATTTCTGCACGGACTCGCCTGGAGAAAGAAACTAGACGCCCGATCAATAACCGCAACATGTGCATGCTCATAAAACTGCATCGGCCAAAATCGATCGATCGATCGGTTCAACCTCGTCTTTTTCCCTTACTCTTGCCTTGGACCGATGCATGCGATGCTTCCCTGTGGACGATTTCTTTCATCAACGAATAAAACTTCAAACACAAACAGTTAATGCACCAAACTAGCAGGTCAGCTACAGAAAACGTTCAAAATCAAACCAGTACTTATTACAACTTCAGACCGAATATTACCTGCTATTACAACACCTGAATGACATAAATAAAGCTAGCAGCCCCCAAGCCGGGCTGAACTACATAAATAAAGCTAGCAGCCCCCAAGCCGGGATGAGGTCGGCGACGGACACGGACGTCAAAGGAAGGAAGGCGCTCGACATCTTTTGGCCAAGCAACATATTGCCACCAAAACAACAACAGCTTTCAACTCAAGAAACTATACAGCAGGCCAACAAAAGCATGCCAGATACGACGGCCAAGGCTCTCCATACCTCATTTCTGCTACTGCCACCGCCAAATCCCATTCACCAGGGCCACCACAATCTGCTCCGGAGAGGTGGCCTCCAACAGGGCTCGCCACCATCTGCACCACAACACACCAACATCAATCGCTCACGTATTAGGCCATGCATCGACAAAGGTATGTCCAGAACGAGAAACAAAAAATCACGAGGTGCTCGTAGCTTCATGCACTAAGTAACATGCCATGGCTGCAAATTAACACAACTTGGTGAGAACGGAGTACATTGTTCACATCATGCCAAGTAGATAGCAACAGACTTCGCTGCCAAAATAAATAAATTATTAAAAAAACCGCTGTTTTGCTTGGTTACTACTCGATATAACCACTCATCGCTAGCACCTAGATGGACATGCTATCACACAACATGTAGAACCAGAAGACACAAGGACAGAACCAGAAACTCACCTAAACAACCACGCAAAGTCGTCAGGCTGCCACGGAGGTGGAGGAAGCATGGATGTCGCTCTCTCCTGGACACACACACACACTTGAAGGCGATGATGTACATCCTGGACACCTCCCGCTCGAGGAAGCCACTCGACATCAGGCGGTGGCGTCCTCTTTGGCGACACCACCAGCATGCTGCATTCACCGCTGCGGAGCTCGTAGGACAGATGGTGCAACCTGCCACAAAAGCCTATCCTGCCAAATGGAGTCAGAAATCAGTCAGTTTGATATCAATTCGGTTAGTACAAAAACAAGGGGAAATTGGATAGCAAGCATGGCAGAAATATAACTTTAGGTAGCACAAGCAATTATTCCAGGATAGAATTGGACTAAGGCGCCCAAAAAACATTGCTACTTACTAGTCATTTCTGTGGAAGTACATCATCTAAAAAAAAGGGTTCAACGCTACAAATTGCACAGGAGCATGAATCCGATCAATACTATAACAGAGAACACTACTACCATAAGGAATATATAAACCCCACTAATAGCATTTTATATACATGTAAGGTGACAACAACACCCATACCATGCGATAGATAGCAACAAATCAAACAGTCCCAAATCCTAAACTCAAGGAAGGAGTGAACTAGAGTAGCACTAATCAGTGCAATGGCTGTGATAGCACAGAGCACATAGAGGAGAAAGAAGAGGGAGCCAAGGACTCACCTAAACCATGGAGACGGAGAACAAAGCCACTGATGCAACGGTTGCGATGTGGTGAACGCACCGCCAACGCACAGCAGCGAGGGCGGAGGTGAAGGAGGAACATTCGAAGCAGAGGGCCAGCCAGACCTGGGCAGCCCTGCATGGAAAAATAAAGCTGGGTTAAAAGTTGCTCATTGCACCTACTACCACTACTAGCCAAAACGCTACTCGAAAGTTTGGCGGCAAAGCTTACCCATTGGCAAAAGTAGTCGAATAGGGACGCCTCGTTGTACTCCCTGGCCTCACACGCAGGCTTGGGGGCTCGCTGCACACAAAAATAGCACAGCCATTAGACATAAAGGCTTGGGAAAAAAAAACTGCAAGCAAAAGGAGCATGCTGTGTGGGTGTGTGTAACCTATCCAGTGAATCGTGCTCACTCAATGTAGGCAAGACTGTTGCTTTGGAAAATAAGAGGCTAGGATGGCACGCAGCAGCTATTCACAGTTGCTCGCTCCAGAAACTGTATGTGCTCCCTCAATACTCATGCATCCCTGGAATAGGACAGACAAAATTATCAAAAGAGAACATAGAGTTATCACCAACTATTGCTATCAGGGAGCAAGAAGCTACCTGATACATACATTTTGGTTTCATTTCGAACAAAATCTACATAAATAGGTTAAGCTGCACAGACATGGAATATTCTTTCGAAACAAAACTGCAGATTTAGGCATGCACTGGGCATGTAAAGATTTACTAATTGATCAACTATGCAAGATGAACAAGTTCACTGTTGCACGGCTCATACACATGAGCATGAATTTGATCAAAGGAAAGTAGCGGATGATAGAACATAATTAACAGTAGCGAATTTATACCTAAGCAACAGCGCGTCTCTATAATACCAGCTAGCAATTAAATGGAACCACACCTAATCCTAAATAGCAAAAGCCTAGCCATTATAGGAAGCCATCTGCCGGATGGCCGGGTCACAGTAGAGCTACAGAGAGATCTCCTAAGCCGATCCCTAGCCACCGGAGCATCTCCCCATCACACTACCAGCAAATCAATTTGCAGGCACTAGATGCAAGCATACCCGAATCAGAACTACTGGGCATATGCAGATGAGGCAGCAAGAAAGCATAACATGTTTTGCACATTATAATCCAGTAGATGCGAGCTCGACAAAAGGAGCTACCTTTGGTTTCCGGTGTTCGACAAGCTACTGAACGGCGGCGTCGAGGTTGCATTAGGGCGAGCAGCTTGAAGTGGACGCCCCACTGGGCCATCAGATCCGGCGCGTAGAGGTGCTGCACGACCGCGTCCACGGCGCCCCAGTCGTTGAGCAGGCCCGCTAAGACGCCGGCCGTCCAACATCAGCGGCGGAGGAGGGACGGTGAGCAGAGGCGGCCGGAATCGGGGAGAAGAGAGAGACTGTCCTTGCAGCGCGTGGCGGACAACGGGATCCACACCCTCCGTGTCTCGCGTCCGCGCCGTCGCATCCTTGCGGCCGGCGCCTTGTCGCCGGCGTATAGCAGCGCCACGGCAAACCCTAGGCCAGGCGCGCGACGCGGGCCGGCGAGCTCGACAGAGCGCCGCGCATGAATGCACGCGCGCGCCCACGAGTAAGGCAGCCGCGACGGCGTAGCTCCTGGGCGAAGGTGGCTCTCTCGTCGGCAAGGCTGGAGGGCGGCGGCTCTTCGATCTGTTGCAGGAGCTCGAAGTGGAGGGGCTGGACCGGAGGAGGGGAAGGGACCGACGGAGAGGACGCCGGGCCGGGGATGGGAATGACGGGGCGCCGGCGGCGGGGTTCGAATCAGGGGAGAGGCAGAGGGACAGAGCTCGGTGGAGACACTGAGGGAAGACGGGTCGACGGGGAGGCTTAGCAGAATCGTGACGGGCGCTGGACGGGTGGAGGCCGAAAAACGTCTTCCTCCTGGCCTGTTGGCCCATTAAAACTCGGAGATGTTTTTTCAATTAATTCAAACAGTTTTTAACATGTACGGTTCCCTCCAAATTCCAAACCCGCAATAAGGCCCTGCAAAATCCCTAGACGATTCTTTTTAAAACTATTGAACATATCTGTGGAGCACTTGACATGAAATATTGAAACCCAAGTTACATATAAAAAATGTTAGCTAGAATCAAATAAGTTTACCGAATAGTCTCAGATACAAGATAGTCGGGGCCGACCCATGCAAGCGATTTTTACTTAGAAATATCATCCTAGAAAAATTGTGGTATATCTCGAGTCCCCGTACACTCTACCTCTCTCAATTGTTTGGACTCACATACACCTTTGTCGTTCATCCAATCCTGCATATACACCTCTCGGACAACCCCAAAAGGTTCTCTTGGTCACATGGTCCCGCATAAACTTCTTTAGGTCGTCCAAACTCCACTTAATATTCCAAACCATATAAACCTATCTCGGTCGTACGACCCCATATAACCCTCTCTCGGTCACCGGTTACAAATACATCTCTCTCGGTCTTCTGGTCTGACATACACCTATCTCGGTCGTACATCTCTCTTGATCGTTTGGACCCATATACACCTCTTTAAAATTTATGAACCCTCATATACCATTGTTCGATTGTTCATACCCATATATTCCTTCTTCGGTTATCCGACCCACAACTTCTCCCGTTCATATTGTCATGACGCGCCTCTCTCATCCATCTTGTCTTGCATACACATCTCTCGTGGTTGTCACATACAACTCCCTCGGTCGTCCAAATGCACATACACATCTCTCGGTCATATGGCCCCATGTACACCTCTCCTGGTCATCTGGCCGCACCTACAACTCTCTTGGTCGTCCTACCCCATATACACCTCTATAGGTCGTCCAAATTCCAAATTGCTTATTCGAACCGCATACACCTCTCCCATTCGTCTGACCTCACATAAACCTCTCTCGGTCATCATGACCCACATGTACTTATCAAGGTCATACAACCTTGCATACACCTTCCCGGGTCATTGAAATTCCCTCACTCATCCGAACATGTATACAACTCTCTAGGTCATCAAACTTCCCTATATCTCTCCTGGTCGGCATGTCTCGCATGCACCTTATCTCTTCCATTCTATCGTTTCTGCATCTCCATTGGACATCCGGTCACACTTACACTTCTCCCACGTTCGTATGTACCCACATGCACTTCTATTGACCTTATGAACCCAAATACACCTATCCTAATGGTGCGACGCCACATGCACCTCTCTCGGTCGTCCGGACTCTCATACTTGTAAGTGGGGCCCGTCATTTCATGTGTCAATCTGTTGTCACACACTATTACTTCATGTTAAAATATAGTTATCACCTATCATTTCAGGTGCCCTTTTGTCTTGAGTTATTAATTTATTGATAGAAGATAGTTAATACCTATGATTTTATGTTTCATTTTGTTATTGTGTGTTATTATTTATGCTACCGGTGTTAGTTACTACTGATGTGTTGTTTCATGTACCATTTTACGTGTTACTACATATCTTATTTTATGCCCAAAGATATTGTGTAACTACGGTTTCATGCGTCATTTTTTTTTGTCTCGGCACATTATTAGGGTTCTTATTTTTATGTTGTTAGATTCATATTGGTATCTTTTGCACATGAGTTGGTTGAAAAGTCCTATGGGAGTTATTCAGAAAATGAAACATTTTTATGATATTTCTATTTCAACACATACTTGCTTATCCAGACATATGTGAAAAAATATGACCCCCGGTAAGACGGTCCAAGCCCTCAGTTGGGGCCCATACGTTTAAAAAGGGATCAAAAGTTATCATAATTCACTCAAATTTGAAAAGACCTTCATGCGTGGTTGAATGCCAGTTAGTCACATTGGAAGCATAGTCAACCGTGGCGGTACCGCCATTATGGACTAGCGATATGCTAGGAGGTAGTTATTACGGGTCATTATTATTTCATGTTAGAAGATAGTTATTACCTATTATTTCATGTGACATTTATTTTCGTACTCGCTAGCTAGCTGACCTATGTGCCACACTCGATTAGTTAGCTAGCTAGGCGAAAAAATAGGGAGCCGACGCCTTGATCATGTATATGTTGACGCCGAACAAGTCGTGATCGTGAAAATCATGACCGGTGTGATTACACAACATAGATTAAGTGTGTCGCTCGATGGGTGTTGCGTGTGGGACGTCGTTACTACCAATGTAGGTACTTGCCCGAGAGCTAATAAAACTCGGTCAACTCTCGTACCCGTATGATATATTGTGCCACCGCGTCAACCAACCGTCCCCAATCATGATCGCCACTTGTCTATGTCGCTTCGGTCATCCCTCTACGCCCAGATTTTGACATGCCAGCATCCTACTCATAAAGTTTTTTTTTCTTCTTTTGCCCCATATCGAGCTCCCGCCTCAAGATTAATTAAGATCGTCCTCCATGTTGCCGCTCGCTCCAAGAAATATCATGTTGTGTGTGTCACTCGTGACTTTCGCCAGCATCCAACTCGTGTACCGTTCTTCTTCGCCGTGATCTCTATCCCTTATATTGTTTTGGCACCCGAGGGTGCGTGTGCGTACATGGAGGAGGTCCCGCCTCAAGTTTGTCTCTACTCCGAAAGTTCCCATTCGAGGGGTAGATCGCATGCGTTGTGTTGTCAGCATTTGAGTATATTTTCTGGTTTTACACCACCTACATAAAATCATACCCTTCTCACTATCTCTTCATCGACTGAGGAATACCCCCTTTGATCCATGTTACTAGAGAGTGTGCTTCATGCCAGTTGTTTTTCCTTGACCTCTAAACTCTTATAAGAGGGTGTGTTCCTAACTTTTGGATCATACACCCTTTCACATCTGCCGCTATGTCCTTTTCCGATGACCATTTGTCTCCTTTCATCGTATTAGTTGTTGGTTCTTCTAATTGTCAATCGTCTGTGAATTTCTTAGTTCCGAGTAGATACCAAAGACCGTCGACATGACGTTGTGATCCATGTAACATTTCAAAAATCTATTACTTTTTGGGTAAGAAAACTACAATTGTTTGCACCGCATAAGAAAATCATGATAAAAACATTTACAAGATATGTATGTAAACACGCATCTACAAATAAACATATATCAAGATTGTAACTACATTATCGATCGTGATAGTTCATGACCATGGCAACGCTCGCATCGGATATATGATACACATGCAAGGGACTTAAGTGTAACCTTGCATTTACACCATTTATTATGTTTGTTTGTGCAACGATTTGTAGTCGGACAAAACCTGTCGTAGTAGAGCTTGTTTGTAGTAGAAAAACGGAAATTCATGGTGTTGAGGCCCTATAGCCAGCGCACCAGAGCAACAACCATCGCCAAAGATGAGAACCGTTGGTGTCGAAAGATTCAGGCCTACAACCGCACAAATGAAAACAAAAAATGACCTCATGACACCCAACTCCGCACGCCATCCACTAGCATGCGCACCACCAGAGCGAGGGTAGGGCGGAGGGGGGCTTATTCTGGCACCAGGTGTCGCCGCATCTGAGCACCCTATTGAAGACACAGAAATTAACTCAAACAAGAAGCGAGAACCCTCTCGCCGGTGAGAGATCGCAGTCTGCCCCTCCAAGGCTCTTGAAAGGCCATCAGAGGCAGGTCAGGCCTACGGAGGCGCAAGGGTAGGGGAAAAACCCTAGCCGTGTGGGGACAACATTACTTTTCTCTTCCCCTTGTCTCCTCTCCTACCTGTTTGTTATAGCTAGGGAGCTTATTCGGTGATGGCACTAATGTACTACACATTACATGCATGGAGCATACGCGCGCACTCATCGTGGACCACCAGGTAATGCATGAAGTTGGAGGTGGTAAGATGTGATTTTTTACTAGTGAAGGTGATTGTTGTTCATATACATAATACTCTATGTATAGTAGCTTCATAAGAAAAGAAATGAAAACCCAAAATAAAGGAAAAGAAAATATTGCATGGATGCATATATATATCACTAGTAGAAAAAAGGCCTTCCATACGCCCCCATCAGTCCCCAAACGTCGCGCACCGTGACTAATGAGTCTTTAGTCCCGGGTCGGGAGGAGACCCGGGACAGAAGGTCATACGTCGCGGGTTGGGAAGCGCGTTGAGGCGGCTGGAGGGCATTAATTCCGGTTGACCTGGCCGCCCGGGACTATTGGTCCTTTAGTCCCGGTTGGCGTGGCCAACCGGGACTAAAGATCAAACTTCTCGCCTCCCGTACGGCGGTTTTTATTTCGCGAGCGAGGCAGAAGGGCGCCATTCCACAGCGCGCGTTCTGTTCTTCCTCTCTTCTCTGTTCTTCCTCTCTTCTCTGTTCTTCCTCTCCACAGCGCGCGTTCTGTTCTTCGATCTTCACCAAGCACACACCATGGCTGAAGTTTGGGAGAGATATGGTGGTCCCACACCATGCGGCAAGGTTCTGGACGTGTGCTACACCAACATTTCCGAGAGTCTCCCCGGTGCTCTTGAGTATTTAATCAATCTCTATGACGCCTCTCCCGATGAACACCGGTTCTTCGGGCTTGATCTGGAGTATACGGCGAATCAGAGGGATGTTGCCGTCATCCAGATCGCGTTCAAGGAGTCCGTGTTGATCTTCCACTGGTCAAGGTATAACGCACACACGTACAATCTCGTGCATCTTCGATTTTTTTGTTGCATGTGAAGAATACATGTGTTGCAACATGTCTAACACGTTCTATTTTTGTTGTTGCAGTAGTTCAAAGGATTGTCCGGCCCTTGTTGATTTTCTTTTCAACATGGGGTTTGACTTTTGCAGTGTTGACATCACGCAAGACCGTCCGAAGTTGATGCGCTTGGGTATTTATGATACCTGAAGATCACTACATTGATCTTCAGGATCTTATCCAGTTTAACGGGCCGAAAACCGGGATGGCTATCATGGCAACTGCCCTCATCCACGAGGGCTACAAAACCATGAAGTCTGGTTTCCCCTCGAAGTATCACCGTTATTGGGAGAAGACCACACTGGAGTTGACGAACGTCCAGTATGCGGCCATAGATGCATATGTCTCCTACGAGTTGTTCCGCATCTACTCGGCGGGGCCATAGATGTATGCATGCATGTAATGGGTTATCTTAGTATATAATATGTAATGGATATATCTTAGTATTGTGAGATCACTTATGTTTGTGTAATGGATGATCTTAGTTTGTAATGGATATATGTGTAATGGATATCTTAGTTTGTAATGGATATCTATGTTATTCATGATTGTGAGATCACTTATGTTTGTGTAATGGATGATCTACTTGTCTTTTGTTGTTCATAAAACTATTTTTGTTTCCTATAGTTTTAAATGACTTGGATATTATTTCTATATTAATTCCTATACTATTTCTATAGTTTTAAATGACTTGGATAGTGTAATGGATGATCACTTATGTTTGTGTAATGGATATATTATTTGTATTTTTAATATTTTAAAATGAATTAGTATTATTGTTCTTCATTTTTGATATATTATTTGTATTTTTAAGATTTTAAAATGAATTAGTATTATTGTTCTTAATTTTTTGATATATTATTTGTATTTTTAAGATTTTAAAATGAATTAGTATTATTGTTCTTAATTTTTTGATATATTATTTGTATTTTTAATATTTTAAAATGAATTAGTATTATTGTTCTTCATTTTTGATATATTATTTGTATTTTAAGATTTTAAAATGAATTAGTATTATTGTTCTTAATTTTTTGATATATTATTTGTATTTTTAAGATTTTAAAATGAATTAGTATTATTGTTCTTAATTTTTTTGATATATTATTTGTATTTTTAATATTTTAAAATGAATTAGTATTATTGTTCTTCATTTTTGATATATTATTTGTATTTTTAAGATTTTAAAATGAATTAGTATTATTGTTCTTAATTTTTTGATATATTATTTGTATTTTTAAGATTTTAAAATGAATTAGTATTATTGTTCTTCATTTTTGATATATTATTTGTATTTTTAAGATTTTAAAATGAATTAGTATTATTTTTCTTAATTTTTTGATATATTATTTGTATTTTTAAGATTTTAAAATGAATTAGTATTATTGTTCTTAATTTTTTGATATATTATTTGTATTTTTATTATTTTAAAATGAATTAGTATTATTGTTCTTTATTTTTGATATATTATTTGTATTTTTAAGATTTTAAAATGAATTAGTTCTATTTTCTTAATTTTTTGATATATTATTTGTATTTTTAAGAAATAATACAAATTAAAAGTTAAAGTTTATTTATTTATTCAAAATAATTAATTACATCATTACTTTTGTTTATTAAAAGATTTATTTGAAATTCAAACAATAAAGAAATGTGGCATCGACCAACATGTTAATAGGATTGATATGATACTAGTATCACATACATACGTGCGAAACACTTGGATGCGGGACGGGATGGAACTCGGAAGTTAAGCGTGCTAGTGCTAGAGTAGTGGGAGGATGGGTGACCGAGCGGGAAGTTTGACCATGAGTAAGTAATTTGACTAGAGATAATTGTAGTTAGACACTAAGCAAATAATACAAATTCTGAAGAAAAAAAAAGGGAGTGAAAAAAAGGGAGTGAAAAAAAGGTGTGAAAAATAATTAGAAACCAAATGAATTAAAAAAATTACGAAATAAATCTAGTCCTGGTCGTGGACGGGCCTTTAGTCCCGGTTCGCAGTTGGCGCGACTATAGAGTGGGCTCTTTAGTCCCGCATTGCTAGTCCCGGTTGCGCGGCCGGGACTACTGGCCCTGGCGAACCGGGACTAGAGGCCTATTTTCTACCGGTGTATATATTAGCTAGCTACACGTGAATGACATACGCATGCATGGAGCAGGCATCATGGCATGTATTTTCAACGTACTAGCTTAGCTAGCTTGGCGGTGGCCAAATGCATCCGCTTCTAGTGATTTGAAATCACATCACGTTACTAGAGCTAGCCATGCATCATGCATCCATGTCTCAGCTAGTTTAGCTAGTACATGCGCTACTGTGCTCGTGTGTTCTTTAATTATTTGGAGGTCGGGAAAGAAAGCAAAAAGAAGCCCAGACTGATACGAGCTACTCATCTCTCAACAAAGTGTAGCCAAGGGAAAAGAATAAGCATTTAAGCCCGCTTAAAACGGGGACAATAACTCCTATGCGACGCTTTTCATGTGTATTGGAAGGAAAATGCGGTAGTTGGCCCGAATAGATCTCATGTGACGTTTTTGTGCGTACAAATAGCTAACACACGATCTATCCCTCTTTAATTAGTGCTTAAACCCAAGACACAAGTCAACAATAGTCGTTTTAGATTTGGATTATGTAAGCCAAGGTCGACCGTTTTCTGAGCATGACCCACAACTTATCCACCCAAGTGTTGGACCCACCACTCATCTATCCCAGCATGGGGCACACAAATTATGCTTGAAGCGCGGGACCCATAACTTATCCACCTCAGCGTTTTTCTTGTAACCGATGGGAGCCGAGGCTCGTGCCCGCCATTGTCTTCTTCTTCCTTGGTTCTGGCGACAAAACTCGGCATCGTCGATGTGCGAGAGATGTCTCCGTTGTGGGACAGAGCCGTTCAAACGATGGAAATGCGTAACTGGAGGGGATTGAAGAAGATAAACAAGCAGATAAATCTCTAAAATGTGAAATTTTTCTTCGCGCGAAAGTTTAGAGAAGCAAACTCGTTCATCATTCTTCTGATCGTACATCGATCGACCATACGAAGAGATGGTTACCCAGCCCAACCCTAGATCTATGCAATAGGGGCTCCGGAGATATGTCCCCTTGGGCCTTCATTGCCGGCGGCGCCGCAATGATTAGTCATCGTTGAACTCGTGTGGATGATCCACTGAGGCCAGCCTGGATGGTGAAGCTCGCGGATGAGGCGGGCCTCCAGGTTCCACTCCCTCTTTTTGGCCTCTCACGCCTTATCCGTGCGGTGGCCGTGCTCCAGCTGACCGGCGTTGAACCCGTCCATAACCGCATCGTAAATGCGCTGCTTTTTCGCCCGACACATCGTAAAGTGCTCCAAGGTCTACAATTGGAATACCATGCACGTGGAAATAGAGATATTCACATGTGGCATTTGGTTAAGTCTGAATCATAGATTCATTATCGCATGTGGTGTACCGGTGTTAAATCCTAATATTTAATGTATTGATGAGGTTGTGGTACTCCCCGAATCGGGAGAATGAGGGGCGGGGGAGGGAGGGAGGGGTTAGTGGGGTGGACCACGAGGATGCTCAGGACGGTCGGACAACCACCCGTCTAGGAGAAAATCCTAGAAATGAACGTTCATGCTAAAGTGTCCTAAAGTGGAGTCGGTTGGGATTCGCGGTCACGATTCACAATAAAACCCGAAAACGAAAATGACATGCTATATCCCATTAAAGCAGACGGGAATACACCAAACCTAAATAATCAGTTGTAGCACAAAAAATGATTATGAAGACCTCTCATAACCTTGTGCATGCGACCGACGGTTATGACTCATGAGATGTGTCTTACACGCCTAAAATAGTTGGTTTTACACCAAAAAATGGGCGGGAAAACACAAAGATGAAAGGTTGTGTTATATCTCAAAAAACATGCGAGGAAACGCCAAATTGGTAATTCATGCAAAACTTATATCCAAATTAGTGTATCGGTTGTTACCTAAATCTCAACACTACTTACGTGCGACGCCAAAATATCACATGAAATGATAATATGTAATAGTTAACATAGACGCAAAAGTAGTCTATGTCGACGCGATTGTCACGGACCAATATTTGCCGAGCGTGATTGTCCTGGTGTGAAGGACCCATCTCGAATGACTTTATATCCTAGTGGGTGAAAAGATATCACTACCAGAAAATGGAATAGCCCTGTGTGCCCAAAACCCACAGGAAATAGGGTAAACCGACAGGAATAGTTTTTCCTGTCAGCGCACCGTCAGGGTTATCCGACAGGAATAGCTTGACAGGGAAAATAAACTATGCCTGTCAGCCGGCCGACAGAAAAGGTTTTCCTGTCGGTTTTCCCCTATTCTCCGACGGTACTGGTTGGCTCACAGGGAAATGTTCACGTCAGAATTGGCAACCAGAAACAAATGTATCCCTGTCAGGACACTACCGTCAGGAGAAAGAAGAAATGAAAAAACAAAAAAAAATCTTAACACTTATCCACATAATTATCCGTGCTCAGCACATCAGTATGCCATTACAATGCTTACATTTCGAAAAAAGTTACAGTTTCACATCTCTTTACATTGCATGGGATTTTCATACAGAAACCAAAGCCCAGCAAAAACACAGGTGCAACTGTCTACACACAGGTACATCAACCAATTGTCCATTACCATAGCCTTTATGTTGTACAGTGCTTCCGTAGCAGATCAGGTTGCAGGCTTCTATTTAACATGATCCTGCATGGGACATAATTTAACTTGTAAACATGCAAGTGTCAACAACTAAAAGTTGGAAGGGTTGCTACAAGATAGCAGGCATGACAATATCTACAAGATATAATGATCAAAATTATTTTGGATCGCAGTTCTGGAATTAACTTAGGCATATACACCTAACTTGTTTTCATCACAGGAAAGTTCTCCAATCGAACATCGATCCATCTACAAATAATTATTCAGTGCTTTGTTCCAAAATCCTGTCAGATATGATTCAAACCATAGAAATAATGACCAAAGCTCAAACTACAAAACCATAGTGTCAATATTGTCAAGTGCATTTGCACAATGATACATAGGGGAAATTTACCTTTGTACAAACAGTAGCATAGAATCTAAAGAGGATCTGCAAGCTCACATCTATCAGTTTCAGCAAAACTTCATTGTAGCCATAGAAGTTTCAACCATGTTGGTTCTGCGATGGAAGAACACAAACAAAACTCATCATGTTTTTATATTGCTAATACAAACAGCAAATAATTAACAGGGGCAGGTTGATGATATGACATGAGCACACAGCAGAACCTATATAATATGCATAACAACACCAAATTATTTCTTTCATCGTATTAAGGACAAATGCATGGCTTATTTCTCATTGCAAAATAGTAGTAACATGGAGTTGAGCGAAAATATTTTAGATTTGCAAAAAAATAATTGGTAGGTTCATCATAATTGTCATAACAATGGTTCATCAATCCTAACATAAGAAAGCGACAAAAAATAAAAAGTTATGGACATAGGAAGAATATGATGAAACTGAATTGAGACATATATACATAAAAGGGAACAAATTATTAGGATTATTGCATAGTAAGAAAATAGAAAGTTCCAATAAACAAGTAGCAAAAATATTAACCTTTAGACAGAATCAACAAGCAGCTACTGGTAGAAGGGCTTTACTAGTATAGTTGGAGTCACACTCTGCATAAACAAAACAAACGTAGGAAGTTTCAGCTGCATTCAGTATACATGCACAAAAAGTTTCAGCTTCAATCAGCACAAAGCATAAAACTAACAGAAATATATTCAAAGATAAAAGTTTATGCTTACAAAAATCTTGCTGAAAATTTAAAAGGCATGCAGTCAGCAAGCTGACTAACAAACATGCGCTATATGGACAGAAAAATCAAGACCAAGTCCTACCACACCCACCATGTAGTAACTATGGGAATGTGTACATAGTTTATGATACTTAAAAGAGAACAACTACCCTACAAATATTCTTTAAGCCATTGCAACTGTGCAAAGAGGTATTGATCCGGCAGTCCAAGATAAGTCAGTAACATATGACAGTAATAGCTGGCAATATATAAACCACAGGGAGAAAATGTTATTGCAGATATTGCATCAGAACCAAAACAGAACAAATAAGCAAGTAAAAATTTGCAACTTTCTTTTCATAAAGTCTATTGTAGAAGTCAGAATCATTGGGCATTAATGCATTATAAATTGAATAAGCTATAAAATTAGAATCATTCAACACAGTGAATGCTTTATTCTTGTCAAAAACTACTGCAACAAAAAAATTACAAGCCTTCTAGTATAAAATTAGATCTCGGGACTAGTTATAGTGAATATACTATTTTAGTATACTCTGTTTCCCGGCCAAATATACTTTATTCTTATATACAAGTAGCAGGACAGTAGGCGCGCATTACATTAAGCATCAATCGTTCAACCGGACGACAATAAAACTGTTCAAATACAGATCTTTGTTAATGCACAATTAAAAGTGGTTCCTACTAATGTGTTTTTTCATGATGGTACTTAGGCCTCCAAAGAAACTGAACAATCATTTTCAGGTACTACAATCGTAGCCAAGAGCAGAAATTGGAAACATTGGCTTCCAAATAATCTAGAGTTGGAATATATATATTACCTGTACTATAGTTCCGTATGAAAGATCTGGCTCCACCGTGCACTGAGCCTGAGAAGGCGTTGGAGATGGAAGAGGCGTTGGTCAACGAAGCACCAAGGTAAGAGCAGGCAGCATATGACGCGGTTCAGATTCGACATGCAGGAATCTGCGAGAGGCTCAGGCGGAGGCTGGCTATGAGCGCCACTCCGAGAGGGACAGGGCGGCAGCTGAGGGACCCCAGGTGGTGACGACCGTGGTCGACGAACCCAGTATAGGGTGCTGGGGACGGAGGAGATGTCGGTGAGACTTGGGGCAGCAGAGGATTTGGGGTCGCCGCGCCAAAGATTTGGGGGCGCGGCCGGTACGGACATCACGCTGTGGCGACGGTGGTCGCCGTCCCTGGCATAGGGTGCAGGGGACCGACGAGATGACCGTGAGACTTGGGGCGGCGCAGGCGCGCAGACGGCGGCGAAGGATTTGGGTTCGTGGCCGGTGACCGGCGGCGCGGGATTTGGGGACGGGCCGGGCTGGACGAGAGCTCGATTGGGGATCTGGGAGACTGGGATTTTGGAGATTTGGGGTAACTTTGCAACTAGGGATTTATTTCGAGCAATTTGGGTTGGCGCGGTAACGGGCGCGAAAAGTGCCCAAGGGGCGGGAAGTTAGTTTCGCAGTGCGCGCCGCGCGTGAAGATTTTGGCCACCGAAATTGTTATTCTGTCGGCTCCTGTCAAGCGCACAGGAAATTAGATAGAATTCCTGTCGCGTACCATCTGGCTGACAGGGTAAAGTATTTTCCTGTGGGATAGTCGCGGGCACGACAGGAAAATATCTGGGCTCACAGAAATATTCTGGATTCTGGTAGTGTATAGATGTCTTAGTGGTAACAAAACTGATATTTTATGCTCGTGACGCTGTCATTAGCCGTCTGTGTGGTAATGAGAAGATAAGAATATCTTACCCCTCCCAGCCATTTATTTCATCCTAAAATATAGGAAGTGGAGCAGTTATTTGTGAAGCTGCCATTGGCCTTCCATACAGCAGGAGCGGTCAGTATGGTGCTACCATTGGCCAGGAAATTAGCGGTTACTATGACGTTGAAGGCTAGGCATCCGTCGCATGAGAGGACAAGCTCAACGTGTTTTCCAGCCAATCAGGTTACAAGAACCAACTACCCACGGATCGAGCCAGCTCCACGTGATCTGGCAGCGGTGGGTGAGCCCAGCAATGTCGATCGGACAACCTCCCTTCTAGGAAAAATTCATACAAATTTTATAAATAAAACCCAAACGGCCGAACCGATACAAAGTGATGAGGGGAACCTTTTACACAACAGATCAAAGATAGAAAAAACAAAAAGGAAAACCAAACTTGCCACCGAATACCCCGGAACAAACCCGATGGACGAGGCTCCATGACGACGCTCCCAAGAGAGTAACGACGTAGCACGTCGCCGACGTCGAGACCGAGATGGTCAAGGTTTTTCACCCGGGACCTACCGTGACGAAGGTAACCACAATAGCGCCCCCAAGAGGGTAACTGCACCCGCGGGCATCGCCGCCATTGGCGCCTAAGTGTAGAGCTTTCGCTCGGAAAAACCTTCGCACAACGTTCGCACATTCGAACCGCTCAGTATCCCCGAGTATAGTCTCCAGAGCACGATTTGGGAGTTGCTGCCACCAACGCCAGAAACCCCCGCCGCCCGCTCCTCGTCGTCCACACATCCAAAGAACGAAGCCATCACCACTGACACGTCGCTCGCCGTAGAGACGACCATACAGTCCACCTTCCAGGGCCGCCTCCCCGGCGTCCTCAACCCAACCAGTCACGAGGGTTTCATTGATGATTGAGTGAGGCCGCCGACAAAAATAGGCGCGCAAGGTCGACATCCTTAACCAATAGGAGGAGATCCATCCTCCACTGCCAGAGGCGGTCGCCGACCGAACGCAGCAGCAGGGCCTGTCAGGCCCCAGATCAGTCTAGCAGGCCCAGATCAGGCCCGACTAGCCCCACCGCCGCGCTGCAGCGCCAAGGTCGCCGATACCATTCTGCAGAAGAACCCTAGAAATGCACACCGGGCAGGCCCGTAGAACCTAGATCGGGCCCAAACAAGCCCAGATCTAGGCCAAGCAACACCTGCCATGGCCACGGTCCAAGATCCAACCTTTCTCTGCCGAACGTGCTATCCCCGCCACCTTCGCCGCAGATCCTCGTCGCACACGACCGCCGCCGTCCGCAGCAAGCCGCCATGGCTTTGTTGACCGACCACCAGGGCGAGGTCGCCGCCCCGACCGAGCTAGGCGCTGCCGCCTCCCGGGCGAGCCCAACCTCCGCAGGTCACCACACCGCCGCCACAGCAGCCGCGCCGCCGCACCCCCAAGCCAACACGACGTCACTGCCGAGGATCCTAGCCCGTGCTGAGAACCCCCGCACGAGGGAGTAAGGGGCCCCGCCGCCGCCGACGCCCGGCCTTCGGCCCATGACGCCTTCTGGCAGCGGCGAGGAGGGAGAGAAGTAAGGAAAACATTTCATACAAATTATCAACATGCTATATCTCATTATAGCAGGCAGGAAAACATGTAACCTAAATAATCTGTTGTAACCCCAAAATAATCAGCAAGACGTCTTGCAACCTTGTGCATGCGATCAACAGTCGTGAGATGTTTCTTAGACGACTAAAATAGTTTTTTGACCCCAAAAATGGACGGGAAAACACGAAGATGAAAGAGTGTGTTATATCTCAAAAAATAGGAATGCCCCACTAACTCATTTTCCAGCCTCCTGGTGCGTCCACGTCACCCCTATTTCCCAGTGACAAGATTTAGACCATCTCCCGTACGTGTGTCTCTTTGTATACGGGCTGTCACTGCTTCCGCCGGACTCTATATGGGTTGTCGTTGCTTGGCCCGTTAGGCAATGATGGTCGATGGCCTTTCATCCGTTAAAAAATAAACAACCGTTATTTGTATTTCTTCTCTCCGCCGCCCGCGACCTTCGATTTCCTGTCCAGAAATCCTTCCGCCACAAATGCTCCTAAAACTGTTGCATGCTTCCGAGCATTCATCAACCATCATTGCCTTGCAAATACACAAGAACCTGATAAGCTCGGTTGAACTGCCCACCGCCACCTCCATGTTTAAAAGGCTCCATGCGTTTCGATGGACATCCAGCTCCCATACTGACTCGTGTTTTCTTGTCAGTCAATTAGGTTCCATACGGCTCGGAAGATGCTCCCTTTTATGCCTCCCCCGAATTTGATTGGATTTCATTGATTCTGCATGGTGCTCACTCAAGTCCCCTCGATTTGGTGGATCCTGATTGGACTGATGATGGCTTAAGGAAAAAAAGAGGCTATTATCAAGTCTACACCCAAGCAGCGACAACAATCCCTGCTTCTATCGGTACACTTTTTCTCGAAATGGAGGATACCTCCTCAGCCTCTGCATCAAAATGATGCACACAACTATTTTTATTACATACTTTTTAGAGTCAACAAAATCGATTACGTTAGCACGCGTAAGATATCCTTATCTTTTCAACCACCAGGATATGAAGTCATTCAGGATGGACCCATCACACCCACGCCTGACAAATATCGGTACACAAGCTCTCATTCAATTTTTTTAGATGAACCTCAGGTGTCTTTTTATAGGTGCGGCTGAAACACCTGCGTCCTCTCTTTTCTTGCTGACCGCATATTGAAACACATGGGTCCTCTCTTTTCTTAATGATCGCATATGTTTGTTCCCCTCAAATGTGCCCTGAATTTATTTATGTACATTGGAATTTTCTACTCTCGGATCTTCCATCAAATTTGTTTGTTAAAAAAGATTGGCTAGAGACTTCAAGTTCTTAATGTTTTTGGTTCCACGGATATACAAATATGCAAACCAAAATAAACGAAAGTGTTCCCCTCATTATAGTAGTGCTAGAAACAGGTTGGTCATCAGCCTGTTACCTGTAGCATCTTTATTTAGCTAAAATACATATATGAGCCACTTGCACTATAGAGAGGTGAGATTAACACACCAGTTGGGATAGCAGCCATCCACTCTTCAGACGATAGCATAGATGTGCCACAGTACCAGATTGGTTGGACGGCTCCTTACCATTCTTTTTTACTGCTCAAGAGGGTTAATCAATGTGGGAGAGTGCACCGTTGCATTGATTCTGTGTGATCTCTCAATCAAATACTATAATATTATCCTATTCATTATTCTAAATTCTGATTAACTATATTCTTAGCATAAAGTACTTATTATTATATCAAATCTTTTTCATATAAAAAGAATTGATTCATTCATTCTGTATCAAAATACAGATAAAACTTCCAAGCAAATGGATTCTTCCATCTGTTATGCCCGGAGCGACAAAAAAGCCAAAATAGGTGCTACTCAGTCAAAAGTATATTTCTATTTTATGCAAATTGCTACCTTCATGTAAAATGATATCCTTATCCAGCAGGACAATGAGGCCGACGACAAACGTACTTACATCTTCAGCTAATCGCCAAACAGACTCTAGCAAGATCTATACCGAGTCAATACAAACATTCAAGGACATGAACAATCCACTGCAACTAACTTTGTAGGAGGGGAACCAAGGCGGATTTTTAAGTGCAGACATAACAAGCATACTTGGATCAGATCAGCCATTCTTCACAAACATGGAAAGATATGAAGAAACTGAGTTACAAATTGTCTCACCAAGTACTAAAATCACGTAATAAAAAAAAATCATCGACCGCCTCTTTTTACCTCAAAGTTTAAATAAATCTATATGAATTTTTATTCTAGATAAATCACTCAAAACATTTCGCCGCAACGAGCGGGGTTTCATCTAGTTCATGCAAAACCTATCCCCAAATTAGTGTATCGGCTGTTACCAAAATATGAGCACTATTTACGCGCGACGCCAAAATATCACATGAAATAATATGTGTAATTAGTTAACATAGACGCAAAAGTGTTGTAAGTCGACGCGATCATCATGAACCAATATTTGTCGGGCGTGGTTGCCCGGGTGTGAAGGGTCCATCCCGAATACCCTTCATGCCCCGGTGGGTGAAAAGATCACGATATCATACGCTTGCTAACGGAAATTGATATTTTTGCTCGTGACGCTGCCATTGGCTCTGTCCATGTGCTAATGAAAAAGATAAGGATATTTACCCCTCCCAGCCATTTATTTCATCCTAAAAATAGGGGAAGTGGAGTAGTAGTTATTTGTGACGCTGCCATTGGTCTTCCATGCCGCATGCTAGATAAGCCGAAAAATAGGAAGAGGTGAGCAGTCAGTCAGCGTGGCGCTACCATTGACCAGAAAATTAGCAGTTACAGTGACATTGAAGACTAGGCATCCGTCGCATGCAGGAGAGGAGAAGCCTCAACATGAAAAGGTTCGTTTTCCAGCAGTCAGGTTACAAGAACCAACCTACCCATGGATTGAGGCAGGTGCACATGATCTGGACCGCCCATCGCAAACCGTCGGATCCATCTGTGAGACGCCCACAAAGGCAACGCACAGCACAGACACACCGTCGCCCACCAGACCGCACGCACTTGTATCAGACAAAAAAAGACGCAGGCACGCACAACACGCCTCCGCCCTCTCTGTCTCCCCGCACTCCCTCGAGATCCCCTTTCTCCCCCCTTGCGCCGCCGTCTTCTCAGCTCCTTCGCCCCTCCCGCCGTCGCAGGCTCCTCCTGCCGGTCACCCTCGCGCACTCCTACGGCAAGGCCGCTGCTCCTGGAAGTTTCCCGATCCCTCCAATGAGGGTTCTCGTGGATGAGGAAGGCGCACCACGTAGATCGAAGAGCTTCTGCCCGCGACGGAGCAGATCGAGGCGCGGCGCGACGGGGGCAAGACCTCGCCAATGGAGGAAACCCTTACCTTCCACTCCCGTAGAAGATCGAGGCGCAGATCGCGCATCCTTGCGTGAAACCCACGGGCATAGCTTCGTCGATCTCGCCTGCCCGCGTCACTGACGGACGCCATCCTCGCTCTACACCGCCAAAAGCAGGGAAGAGTGCGGCGTGCAGCTCAGCACCAGGTGCAGCTCCGAGCTCGCATCTACTCGTGTGCAGGTTAGGACCTAACCCTCTGTTTAAGGTTTGGGTTCACTGTGGAACGCCGAAGAATAGCTGAATAATAGCCAGGTGTAGATGCACAGAGATCCTAAATGTTTACGAGTCAGAGTGACATGGTGTGCAAAATTAGGTCGCTCAAGTTGTTTGAATCGACCCTATTATTGCATATGAATGTCACCTGAATCCATTATTTGAGATTAATTTCTGCTGATGGCTTTTAATTCCAGTGGCTAAGTGCATGCATGTACTAGGATATTTATTAATCTAATACCTACGTGGTGTGGATACTTGGCATGATATGTGGGATGCATCCAGTACTTCACCGATGGAGTGTCATCTGCCTTCCCGAGCGTCGAGCGGTGGAGCTGGGCCAAGGAGCAGCAAGTCTGGTTGTTCAGCTACGTCCAACACGTCGAACGAGGACGTAAGCTCTCCAGAGGAACAAGCCTCCTTGTGGTCGACCAATGACCTGGGCACCCCGACACCATCCTGCTGAAGGTATGTGCTGAATCCCCCAAATAGTTAAGGTCCAAACCCACGTTGGTAGCCTTGTTTGGCGCCTATTCAGACCTTTTGGCGATGTAAATGTGTTATGGTCCCTATGCTGGTCTCAAGATCCAAAGTGCGTGTTCTGGTTGCATACATAATTGATTACTCGTGCTTGTGCTAATTCGAGGCTGCTTGTCACTATAGCTACATTGCATCTTTGATAGAGCCTCTAGTCTGTAATCACGTCGTTTTATCATGTGTATTAGACTTAATACTGATAACTTGTGCATGCCAGTCCAACGCAATCGTTGGTTGGGGAATTCAGCTTGTTGGTATAGAGATTGAAGTTTGAGTTTCCATCTCAATGTTTGCCTCTTTGAATTTAGGTTGTTATTTTCATGCATTTATTATAAAGTCGTATTCTGTCATGTAACTGTTGTTACCAGTACATGAGCATGTGTGTATATACAATATTTTTGCTCTCGTATTGAGACTATCAATCAATAGATTACTTCAAATGTCGAGGACATCTTGTGCTCTTCATATAGATATGTGCTTTTGCTTCGACTTGATCCAGTGTGTGCTATCCAGACTGCATTCCAATGATAAACATTCAGTCTATAATAATGTAAGGGTAGAATTCACATGTGTGTTTGAGTAGCAAGAATGCGCCCCTTAAGGATTTTGCTCGGCTTCAGTTATTATTGGTGTTTGATGTCATCATCTTGTTGATCACCATTTCTAGCTATTAGTAATATAAGCAGCCGATGCCATCGTCTTGTTGATTTCAGTATATCCCGTCGTGACCTGCCCCGTGCCGATCCGCGGATCTTTTGCAGGCCGTCTGTGAGCTTCGCCCAAGCAAGAGCGCATGCTCGCCTGACATGGCGTTAGCATGTTGCTACCCCCCCCCCCCCCTCAGCAAGTAGAGCATCGTTGACATCAAGGGTGTCACCTCAAGACTACCACACAGCAGGTCAGCCATCTGAGCCGAAATGGTTGTTTCGTTTCATTTGTAGCAGCCAAAGATCCAACATGGATGGTGAATAAAATCATCTTGGATGGTGGTTTTAGAGCCTCATTTATTTGTTTAGAATGGTTATCACCTAACCGTGAAGCATATCTGCACTACATATTTGGTTTGTTTGTGTTTAACGATTTCTTTGATTTGACTCGCAGGTGGAGAATCACGTCAGGAAGGTCTGGTCTTTTGCTGTCAACACTTCCAATCAACCTCGAGGTTTAGCTCGTAGGTGGAAGCATATTTCGAGAAGGCCGAGGCAGGTAATGTCCCTTTCCTTTGCTTTCAATCTCTTTGCAGGAAGCACTTCAACTATTGTTTCCCAGCAGTTCATATTTCCTCTCTATTTATTCTAGTGATCCTGTTGTGGGTTTAAGAAATGTATTCACTCTTGCCATGATTGCAGACACGGACAACTAGATTGTGTTCTCCATGACACATGATTGTACTATCGACCTATCCATCTGCGGACACCCCGCGAATCAATCAATCTTCCGTATCCAATTAGAAGATGAAAAGGTGAATAATTGTCCTTGTTTCTACTCAGTTCGAAGTAGTGATATTTCCCAGTAAACCATATGCAACAACAGGTAAAGTTAGCTCGATATGTGATCAACAGCCGCCACATAAAGCTCCCACAAGTTAGGTGACAACTCCGACCTGTTGCTACTACTTTGTGAAAAAGAAGAGAAATGTTACTTCCCTTTTTTTTCTTTCAATTCATCATAGCTCTAGTGTTGCGATGATTGCAAGATTGCATAATTATCGAGACCAAGTGAAGAGCTTGTCTCATCTTAAAATGCTGAGAAAAATTGCTGACATGTGCTGCCTTATTGATGCATTTGGTGCCGCTTATGAGAAGACGGGTTTCTGCCCTTAAACCGTTGCCTATTTGTTGCCTTTGTGTAGCTGATCAAGTAGTATCCACATTTTCTTAGCAAATGCCTAAATCCTCACCTTTTCTGTTTAAATAATTGATCCATGTATGTGTCGTGCCTAGTGTAATTACAGATTGTGAATTCTGTAGTTGTAGTTCAGCTGTACTGTTCTTACAAACAACACAGAACTTGATGAATGTATTTTCATGACCATTTCTCTTTTGGCCAACTAAAGCATTTTTTTTAAAGTTGGCACTTGACAACAGAAAGCAATCATATGCTCTCAATCCACATGACGCATTGCTCTTGCAAAATTTGGATGATGTTATGTGTAGAATGTGGATGCATGGGTGTCGCCGTGTTGCGCCGATACCCGCTCCCAAATTTATTTGCTTATGTTAAATCTGGTATAGAGCTGACCATCATCTCTTGTTTTTGTTCAAGGAAAACCCAGAGGACTAGATGACAGAAAGGATAGCTTCTCGAACATGTAGATGCCTGTAGCCTCCATGGAGACGCTCCAGCTCTTGCTCCGTTCTGCTCAAGGTATGCCACATCTGCCTGACACCCTCGCTTTTCCAACCCAGGAGATCAAGTTGGTAATCTGGACGCTGGTCTGGGAAAATCTGTTAGCTATTCCATTATTCGAAGTTGTGGGTGCTTATCACTCGATGGGTCGTCTCTCTATAAAAAAGAGTCATGCCGTGCACTAGCTAGTTAGCTATTTTTAACTGAGATTCTTCTTAGCAGGAATCCTTTGCCACACCATCTCAACGGTTTTTGATGTGTATATCTGTGCACCCTTAAGACTGCAAATAGTATTCTGTGGACTTGATGTGTTCAGATACACCGTCAGCATGGATATATATTAAGCCTGATAAAATCTGCATGTCTTCTTCCCGATTAGACATGTTTTAGTAGTACAGCAGCTTGGATACAATTTTATTTGGACCTGATTTGGTTTTGCCCATGGAGAGCAAGAACTCATATATCAGTAACTCATATTATTTAACCAACTTACCATATTAGTATTGCATTTTAAAATCTTACTACATTTGTAAACTACAATGTTTAAGTCTCAGTTAAAGAAAGAACTTTGACATTTGAGTTTCTACGAAATGACAAGTCTTGGTTTTCGGTTTTTTGATTAGAACTGAAACATTTTTATTATCTGGCGTTCTCTTGCAATTCTTGGGATTAATCAATGGTTGCTCATCCATCTTTTACAGCAGCAGGGAAGAAGTGTAGCTGGAGCTGCCACGAGGGATCCATGTCTACTGAACATCTGAATCTTAGTCTATTACTGTCCGAGTGAGCCTTTTCGACTTTCCTGATGTTTTGCATCTGAGCTGTAGCAAACTAGAATCGTGAGATATAGTGTAGGCCACTTGCCTCTTATGCCCCCCTCAAGTTTTTTTTGGTGTCTTGATGTTACATTCTTGTTAGCTATGTATAGACAGTTGTATAAGATAGCTCTTTGGACAAATCTTGAAAGACGTCATCATGTATGCTAACTAGTAGCCTCCTAAACCTAATCGTGCTCAATAGCTTACTAAATTTTCTGATAAAATTCGATCATGCATGCTTGAACAAACCTTCTCAACATATTATTCTAGTACACTCCATGCTTGAAAAAAATCACTTTAGGATGAAATTTCTTCATAACTAGAGGAACCGTTTACTCCCCTCGATATTTCTTCCGCCATGAGCCAATTATGCTTGTATCTACGTTGCCAAATATTGCAACTCTTTTCATCTTCAGAAAACCAAAGCTTGTATTTGTAAAATCGTATTTTACTAGTTCTACTCATATGTCAACTAGTATCTGTTACAACTTTACTTTATTATCCTTGACCCCGAGCTACCCACGATGTTGTTTGTTCCAACAACTGATTTTGTATTATATGAAGTTCAATAGATAGTGCCATCTTGAAGATTCAAGTGGGTACTTGAACTCGAAACAAGAAGGGTTTGCTTCATTTATACAGCATGCTCACATTTCTTTTCGATTGCCTGCTAGCACCTGTACTTAATCGGCGCTTTAGTGTGATGTTTTTTTAAAATAGCCGACTTGTTTTTTGTTACTAGGGAACCAAATTGGGCATGTTGATCTTCACCATGCTTGCGAGGATATTATTTTTCTACATGTATTTTGGTGTCCTTTAAGTATACATACAGATTTCCTCATGCCATTCTACTTGCAGGAATGCTCACTGATTTCCTTCTGCACCATGAGATTTTGCACCAAGGGATTTCATACATGGCTGCTCACCCATCGAGTCTTGTTGCTGATGCTATCGGAGAGGATCATGCTGCCTGGCCAGTGGACTTCCCCCGAGGCATGAAATACGGCGGCGTCGAGGTAATCTCTCCAACCCCCTGCTGCTGGTTTGGTTTGTACGGTTGTTGCGCACACTCGTCTACTGTGTTGTGCATCACGAGATATGTTATTACCAAATTCCAGATATATATAGGTCCAGTGGTTTTGCTTGAAAATTATGTTCCTAAGAGCATCCGCAGCGCGGCTCTTATCAGCTAGCGCTAGGATTTAATCCCTGTTGATAGGCAGTTGATGGGTTGAATCCTGGTCTCTCCTCTAGCGTCGATGCAATTTGTTGAGTCCAGCGCTTCCTTTTTTTCCGCCTTGTGGCATGGGAAGCGGAGGCTGCTGTTAGCATCTGAGTTAGCGCCTTGGATTGAAGGGGCGAGTGGCCAGCTCATTAAAAAAAAAATTGGATGTTTTTTTCCCCTATTTAAGCATCTACTTAAGAGCTGGATGCCCTAAGGAGCAAGTGTGTGTGGATACATGTTACTCTGCATAGAGAATAGTCAGCACTTGAATTCACACATGTATCCTCTACGTTGGAGCTGCCTAGCTAGACCACTAGTGCTTTCTATGTATGGCCTTTCACATCAAAATGATACTGTCACCTATGAACTTTCTATTGTATATCTCATGTAATCCTGTCGAGCGATGCAAAGCACTCAGTTTTGAAGTTAAACGATAGATACAAGAGTTTCTTATTCTGCAGATGCTTGCAGATTAGGAAATCTTATTAGTCAACTATTTAGCTTACTTACATTCTTCCAAGTATATGAACGCTGTTAGTTTGATCCACATTTCTTATTTTTTCCATGAATACATCAAGAGGGTGAATAGCCTTGTGAGTGGCATGAAAATCTCAACTAGTCATGCTCGTATTGATTTACAGCAAAATGCTGTATTCTTGGTGATTTGTACATGGGGTTTGACCTTGCTTCAGTGCCCAGTTCCACAACTCAATGCATGATTGCATGCTGTGTGAATCTGTACTATATTTGAACTTTATGCTCCTGAACAATTTTTGCCTACTAGTTGCCATGTTAAACAAATCCTCTATCCACTTTTGTCCGTGTCAAATAATTAGATCTGCATGCAATGGATTACTATCCGTGTAGGCGCATAGATATATCTGCATGTGTACCGTCATGTTCAGCAAAACACACCTTTTTTCTGGTTCTGCTAGCAGCAATTGCTCAAACATTGAAATAGCTGTTAATTGTAAATTTCAATGCTTGATCGTTTTCGTGTTCAGGGGCAGTAAGTCAAAGAAAGACTACTCGACGCCTATTCTCCAGAGGAAGAAGTAGCCCCACTGCTCCATGGTCGACGAGGCCACCAATGGCTACAATTTCATCATTGCCCTGCACTCCTACCCCATCCGTGGAGAAGCTCAAGTTCTTCCACCGTTCTGCTCAAGGTATGCCACATCTACTCAACACTCTCGCTTCGAAGTGTCCAAACCCGAGAGATCAAATTGGTAATCTGGACGCCGGTCTAGGAAAATCTGTTAGCTATTCCATTGTTCGAAGTAGTGGGTGCCTATCAATTGATGGGTTGTCTCTATGTGAAAAAGAGTCATGTCATGCACGAGTTTTAATGAGATTATTCTTAACGGGAAGGCTTTGCTACAAAATCTCATCGTTTCCATGTGTATGTAGATATTAAAATTCTGTTGTGCACTAAGACTGCAAACAATATTTTCTGGACCTGATGTGTCCAGATACACCATCAGCATCTCTATATATTAAACCTGATAAAATCAGCATATCTTTTCTATAGATTTAACATGTTTAAGTAGTAATACACCAGTCAGTGAGATATGATTTAATTTGGACCTTTTCGTATTTCATATATCAAGATCTCATATTTATAAATTAACTTATCATATTAGTATTGCATGTTAAAATCTTACTACTTTCATAAACTACGATTTCCGAGTCTCAGTTAAAGAAAGAACTTTGACATTTGAGTTGCTTTTAAATTGCAATTCTTGGTTTCTGGTTTTGTGAGTAGAAGTTGAAACCTTGTTATTATATGGCGTTCTCTTGCAATACTTGGGATTAATCAATGGCTGCTCATCCAAATTTTGCAGGGCAACAGGGGAGAAGTGTAGCTGGATCTGCCATGAGGGATCCATATCCGCCGAATCCGGCATGACCCTGACATTTCTGGCTCCCGCGGTGTTACTGTTGTTTCCGCGTCCATCTCGCCAGCCCTCCGCAGCCTCACCATGCTCTAGGGCTGCTGCCCTGGCATCCTAATCCCCGCCCCGACACGAGTGAACCACCAACAACATCAAGCTGGGACTGATACAAAAGGTAAATAGAATTCATAGACTGCCCATTTGAATGAAAAATAACTATCAATCGTTACCACACATGAACATTCTTTTGCATGAAACGTGAGTGCTATTCTGGACCAGGGTGTCCTTTTTGTTATCATAGGCATATATGTATCTATGTATGTACACTTGGTGCTCATCTTTGTGCAATTAACACTCATTGTAATGAACCGTAGGTGATGTTGTTCTTCTTTGCCTTTTTTTCTTCGGTTGTACTGATGGTAATGTCAAGATGCATTTTCCTTTTAGAAAGCACCTAATGGATTAAATATCTGCTTGGAGTAGTAAATCATAAACTAATTCATCATGGGTTCTTTTTGTTGATTTAACATGTTTAGATAGTAGTGCAATAGCCACTAATATTGGATTTTGGACCTGGTTTGGAATATTCTTTCGAGAAAAAGAACTCTTATCAAAATTGTACTTTTCCTGATATATACCTTAAATTTTGGCCCGAGTCTTGCTCAATCGTGGCTATGCCACTGCCCATCGAGCCATGGTTATTACATGCTCCGAGCATCGAGAGTCCAGTGGCGGTTGATGTATGCATACTTGTTTGCTCGATATTGTTGTTTTGTTGTCTATGAATATGGTTGTGAATATGGTTACTAACTGTTGTTCAGATTCCATGGTAGTATTTGAAATCTAATTATAAGTCTTGAGAATGTGGTTAGTGTTGATTGCTTATGTTCAACAACTGCCTATGTATGAAGCATTTGAAACTGAAGGGTTTGGAATTCATATGCGTATTTGTTGTCTAGAAATAATAAAGCATAGAAATGAACCACGCCTGGTCTTGCTTTGCTGCCAAATCTATTGTTTTGCATTGCCTTGCTAATTATGCACCATTTTGTTCTAATATTATTGTTCCCGCGTCATTTATCCCTCATGATGTCTTTTCCCTACTTGCTTCTATTGACTTAGACTTGGCAACCAACTTAGGAATGAGCCTAGTACCTACAAGTTGGAAGATCCAAGTCCCTGCATGATAGAGTTCCTTCTGCAGTCTGAACACCTTGCATGGTAGTTCAGGTGAGTTTTTTCTTCTCCCCGTCTCTCCTCTATTTGGTCTATGATACCATGGACATTGAGACAATGATCTGCTGGTAATAATACGACGCAATTCTCAGCTGACCTGAGACTAGGAAATAGTCGCACCGTTGCCTAGGTTCACTCCCACCTTTCACCAATATTTCATAATTGAGAGGCTAGGTATATGAAGCTATATATGAACTCTCATGGATGACTGTGACCTGTTTAATATCCCTTCATGCGCGTGTCGATGCTTGCATGTACGTTTCTCTGTTGAGTAGTGGATTCTTGGGCTGCACATAGGTGAACCCTTCTTTTGTTTATTGTCGTGCAGGAGGTTCTTGTATTCATATGCTGGCGGTGTATGGAGCAGCAGCAGATTGATGATGTGGCGCTCGTGAAGGGGAGAAAAGTGGAGGTGGAGGGAGGGATCCATGGCTGCTGGATCCGGCCGGGCGTCATTTCGTTGTCTATGTCTTCAACTGATCTGTGTTGTAGCTAGCTAGTGAGTGAAGAAAGTGTTGCTCATGGGTTGTAGCAATGGAGCTATCAAGTAATGCACCTTCTCCATCTCACTCGTTCTTGTTAATTTCTTTCTTGTTGGCACCTTTTCATGTCCAGTAGAGACCACACATCGAGTAGACATGGAGCAGACCATGATGCACACAAAATGCTCTCAGTTCATTACTCGACTATAATGTATGAAGGTCAAAATAACTATGCAAATAATTAAAGGCTAAAAATAACTGTACAAGTTCACATAATTGTGGAATTGTTTGACATCAATAATTTTCACTAGTTTGTTGTAGCATTGCTCGGATCATGTATTTTTCTGCAATTTGTAACTGAGAAGTAGCAACAACTGTACAATGGCTGGAAGCTTAAGTGGAGTTCATGATGTATCATTTGCTTGCTTGACATGTTGCTACTAGTTTTCACTTCTATTCTCTTTAAATGAACCTGTGACCGAGTTAAACATGGACGTAATGTGCTGACCCATCTGTTGCACGTGCAAACTATTTTATCTTACATTTAGCATCAATTTGGTTCATCTTACTTCCTGTCGTGTGGAGCGTTATGGTATTTGTTTCTAGCTTGCACCATGGTACAAGCGACCTGAAAGTCACTTGGTTAATGTTCTTTCATGCGCGCTGTGTCTATGCTTGGCTGTATGTTTCTCTGTTGAGTAAACGGATTCTTGGGCCGCATAAATGTGAAGCTTTCTTTTGTTTATTTTCGTGCAGAGGTCTTTGTATTCGGACGATAATTGGTCGAGCAGTGTATGGAGCTGCAGCAGACTGATGCCGTGGTGCTCGGGAAGTGGAGAAAAAGTGGAGGTGCGCTTGGAGGAAGGCAACCATTGCTGCGGGGCATATTTCATGTTGTTTATGTCTGTAGTAGGGCATGTAGTTGCTAGCTAGCGAGCATCTATCTAACAACGGGGACTGGCCGAAGAAAGTGTTGCTCATGGGTTGTGTATCACATGTGACTTTAACATCTATAATTAAGTTAGAAAACCCAGGAGAAGCACCTAAAAGCTAAGAAAGCTTGCTCTTGGCGTCTCCATGTAACTTAACTTGAGCTGAACCTTGCTGCTGCTGGAATCCGAGGGTGATATATCGGAGCTGGTGTTGTTGTTTCATTGTGCTTGCACCAGTCTGCTCAATTGTAGATTATTGTAGTGCTCATTGACGTTCTTGTTTTCAGGATGATGAGTTAAGTTATGTTACTAATACTAATATAAAGAGGACGAGGCAACTTTTGCAAGCTTTTTTCAACTTTGTCTATGCCTTAAAGTTAATAAACCTTCTCCATCTTACTTTATATTTCAAGTGCAGATTATGCTCCATCGCAACTTTATTTGGTAGGAAATATATAAGGAGAAATATTCCTGTGAAAATTTGTACAAGAATTAGATAATTCTGCAACGTCTTTATTTGTTGGTAACACATGCCTGCATAATGAAAAGTGAAGACCAAATAAAAGTCCATAATACTCGGGTGAATAATAAGTACTGTAGCAATAATCTCTGGAGCAAACCGAGAAATGAAGTTAGATAATTTTGAGGTAATTTTGGGATAGAAAATGAAGATAGATGCATGCAACGGCACCCCAACAGGCATCCCTCTCTTGGTGGTGCAACCGAGAAATATATGGCGTGTTGTTTATTGGGTCCTAAAAAAAATACTACCTCCGTTCCATATTAATAGGTGGTAAAGTGGTTGTATCTAGACATGTTTTATTGCTAGATACATCCACTTCACCACCTATTAATATGGATCGGAGGGATTACTAGATCGGTCCATGCAGGCACGCTAACCAGAACAGGCATCTAGACCCCAATTAATCTACCCGCGGTTACTCTGATTGATCGATCCTATGTACTCCCTGTTAATGACTTGGAGCGACTGCAATACATGGGCTCATATGATTTTGGTTTCCCGCCCCTGGGTACCTCTCTTCCCTATCGGAATTTCAAATTTCCAATCTTGGCATGTCTATAAATATCAGGGACAATGTAGCTTACCGCGTGCGGGGCGCTGTGCGACTTAGACTTAGGACTTAGGCGTGGCGGCAGCGGCCGGGCGGGCAAGCGACACTCTCCTCCGAGATCGATCAATAGGTGTTCTCTTGTCTTGTGGTGTTTCTTTCTCCGGACCCGTTGAATCTTCTTATTTGTCATATGGTATGCGTTGGTTTGTGTTGTTTCAGCACCCGCGATTGATGCGAAGCCCGATGTTGAGTAGCATCTTCGTCGCCGCTCCGGCCGGCGGCGAGCTCATCTCTCCAAATCGATGGAGGTTTTCTTCTCAGGCGTTTTCTTCTCAGGCTCGGTGGGCACACACAAGTAAGAATTATTGCCCCCGTGTATATATAGATGCTCAAGTTTTCTGGTTGGAAAAAAAGGTGCTCAAGCTTTGTTTGGAATAAATA
>CM054058.1:137311535-137531315 GCA_028641055.1 Alopecurus myosuroides
TGAAGTTATGGAATCCATCAATCATGAAGATTTAACAAACAACCAGTAGCTAAAATAAATGATAATCAAGTCATAAAAATAATATAAAACACAATCATCACTCAAGATAATACTCCTATCAAAAGCATAGAAACATGACTGCACTAATAGTAGACTAGTATGGAAAATCTACACAAGCATGCTATAAGAAATAATTATATTCTATAACTATAGCACATGCAACTAAAGAGTTCATGGCATCATAACAGAAGTAATAACTTCCTAAACCTGCTATAATAGACGCATACACTCATAAAATAAAAGATGGTAATACTAGAGCAAAATTCACCATTTTCTAGTGCTGACACTAGTTCAACACTATAGAAGCAACAATGCTATCATGATGCTTAAATCTAAACAAGCAAGTCATGAACATAAGTGTACCTAATAACAGTACACAAATCCTACTTATGCTAGGAAGCAAGAACATCAAAATAATTCCATGAAACAACTATTAAGCATGCATAAATTAATTCTAGCAATTTCTGTTTTCTTTAATCAATTACTAGCAAGTAAGCAAGGTATAACTCAAACAACCAGTAGCTATGCACTCAATGAAAAGTCACCTAAACCTTTTCAAAAATCCAAACACTCAATTTAAAATCATTCACAAACAATCTATCAATCACAAGGAATTTAGTTTATTTGCAAACAATTTAATTTAGCACTCAATAGTGAATCATTTCTTAACATGATACATCCTAAGGAATATTATGCTAACAAATGGATCACATCTAACATACTAGATAAGAAATAAACTTCTCACTTGCATAAGTGAAAACAAACAATTATATTTTCCATGGTGGAAAATAGCAATCAATCATATAATTAAGCATGTTAACTTCTCACATGTGCATGGTTGGGAATTTTCATACACAACCAAGATGCAATGGGACCTGTGGGTTATGGGACCACTAATACAAGGGAACAAGAGGTACTAAGCCTCTGATTACTCATGACAAAAGTTAGTATACAAGATAGATAATACAAAGCTATTGATTCTAGTGAAAACAATACTAGTGCAAAAGAATAACAAAACCTACACATGCTTCACTATAAAAAGACATGCAAGCTAACAGAGTTATTAACTTCAAAATAAAAGTACAAAAATAGTAATGGACTCAAAGCAATCATAGCACAAAATTCACTAAAGCAAGCACACAAAGATCTAGCTCTCATAATAATTCCAAGTATTAAAACTAGAAGGTAACAAATGCTATTTCAGTTTTTTATTTCAGTTTCCAAATATGCACACACTTTCTAAGGTAGATTTTCTGTAAGAAAACAACTTAATAACAAGTCCTAACAACTTTATACAAGCTAGGAAGCAAGATTAAATCAACCACACAATTTATTTCAAACAAGAACACATTCCAAAACAAAAACAGAAAAGCTGCTGTTTCTAGATCAGTCCACCAAAAATAATCTAGAGCCTCAAAAATTAATCTAAGCTAGGATAAGATATATCTAGTCAATATTAAACTCATCCAATTGGATTTTCTCTAAAAATCATTTTTAAACTCCCTATAAAAAACATAGAAGAGCCTACTGGTCTTTTAGTAATCTGGATGGCATTTCCAAAAGATAACTCACCTTGATGTGAGGTTAGGGGAATTGGATAGATATTTTAAATACCTATCCAGACCATTTTAGTTTGTTCCATTTGGTTACATATTTTAAAAGTTATGGTCAAAACAAGCTCATAGACAGTCTGTGGAAAAACTGTTCTTGTGCCCAAAATATTGGTCCAAACATGGATCTGCAAAATTTTTATGGTTTAGATTTTATATCTTAGGCCCATGAATTTTTCCAGATTTTATTTCACACTTTTAGTATTTTTACAACGTCCAAAGTGATTGCATCAGTTTCTGTCAAAGATTAAAAGAAATAAAACTCGGGCAGAACGGGCTGATTCGAGCAGGGCTCGACCCAGCTAGAGGCTGCGCGGCCCGCTGCGCTCGCGCACGCGGACAGGAGCGGGAAACGCACGCGTTCAACCGCGGTCGTCGATCTGAGATCGAACGGCCCGCTCGCATTCTTCTTCCTCCTCTCAGCTTCTCTCTCTGACCCAAACTGAGAAGAAAAGGGCGCGGCCCTAGCTCACCTTTGGGAGGCTCGGGGAGGGCTGCGGGCGCTCGATGGTGTAGTAGGGGTGCAGAGGCATTGAGGGGCGGCGACCGGCATGGCTCCACGCGGTGGAACGCGGTGGACGTCCGTGGCGGCGCCCACGGACGGCGGCGGCGCCTCCGGGGTTTAGAGGGCTCGGGGTCTTGTCTGGGGAGTTCAGGGGAACACAGGGAGTGGCCCTAGGGTGGAGGGAGGGGTCGGAAGGGAGTGGTGCGGGCAGGGCTTCGCCGTGGCCGTGGTGATCACCCGGCGGCCAGAGCACGGGCTCGGGGTGCTCTAGGGGGTAGGGCTCGGGTCCAAAATGACCAGGGGAGGTAGGAGGGAGGATGAGAGGTGCAAAGGCGCAAGGGTGTGGCCTCTGGCCATTTATAGAAGAGGGAGTGAGGTTGAGGGCATTTTGGGGAGCTCGGGTGGATGCCATCCAATGGCATTGGTGTGCCCAGGGGGTTTTAGTCCTTTCCACATGAGAGCACTGGTGCCCTAGGTCAAGGCCACGAGTGGGCAAGGTTTATCCAGGCCATAGAGAGCAAGTGGGCAAGTGGCAAGGTCAAAAAGGTCAAAACAAGGGCTGCCCATACCTATCGTAGTCACCATCTCTCTCCTCTCTTATCTTCCTACCTAAGGCTTCTAGAAGCAGGTTCAAGGGCTCTGGTTCGAGTAGAAACTATGGTCAACACACTAGGCTTGGTCACACTTCCAAAAGATCAAGGAAACAACAAGAAAACTAATGTGCAAAAGTGTATCTCCTACTGTTCACAGAGAAATTCAGAAAATTCAGTCTTATGACTTAGAAATTTTCCAAGTGTTGAAAACAGATTAAAAGTGCAAAAAGTTGAGTTTGTTTTCAGGTTTCAAATGATTCCCAAAATTTGTTTTCAAAGTATGGACTTGTTAACCATGTTATATACTTTCAGAAACAACTTTTGAAATAATTTAAGGCCATGAAAACAATGTCGAAAAAGGTATACTTTCCATTTTTATCTGTTTCTCAATACTGCCTTATTCTGTCTTAATTTTATACAACAAAAACAACAAGCAAAAGATAGTTTTTATTTCTCCAAAACTAAAAGTGAGCTTATGGGTTTGTAGTACATATATCAAGGATTAATTAAAAGTCAAGAAATCATAAAATAACAATTTATAGCTTGGTGAAAACAATGGTAGAAAACAGGTACTTGGATTATTTTTCAGAGATTGTTTTCCATAGAAAACTTAAAAGAAAACTTTCATCGATCATTTTGGAAACTTGTTTTCTTGGATCCAACAAAGTTAAAAGTTTGTTTTAAGATGCAAACAATAATGATCCAAGTCTTGGAATAAAAATCCACTCAAGTAATAATAGGAAAACATCAAGGAAAAATAATAAGAATATTTTTCAGAAACATATGGTGTTGGTTTTGTAATGAAACAAAACTTATGTTGCAAATATGATTAAGATCATAAACACATGTTAATTCAAACAATCATGTTGTTAGAGAAAAAAAATTGTTGGCCCTAATTTTTTGTCTTCTTGAGCACAATCCAAGAATCCAAAAACTGGGGTGTGACACACCTTCCCCCCTTAAAAGAATCTCGTCCCGAGATTCGCAGTCAAGCGAAAAGAGGGTATGGTCAAAAGAATGTTAGATGATTTGATTACAACACATGTGTTGGTGATTTGTAACATTATTTACAGGGGCTTCCCCCCTTTGATTTATCTTACCGGAATTCACCGGTAAATTTGTTTTCTTCTCAAAGGTTTGGGTGCCATGTTCTAAACCTCGAACTTATTGTTCCTTAAAACCTTGAGATAAAATAAGGGTTTATCTTTTGATAAAAACCTATATTCTTCCACTCTCAAATGATCAATTTAATGGACATCCACCAACATTTATTTAGCATGAGCTTTCCATTTCTCATCTCCAAAATCCAGGAAAATCCACTATCTTCCTCTACTCTAATATGATCGAGTCTCAAGTCATTTGTTTTCCCTCAAAGGTATTTTACCAAGATCATCAAGATATACCAACACTGTGTACTACTCAACTATGTAGGGTCTTTTCAAAATCTCCAAACTCCTTTCTCATGATCGAAGCTAAATCATTTTCCTCCAACAATCTCAAAAGAGCGTGACAAGCTTCGAGAATATACCATCAAGAACAATCATCTACTAAATCCAAGTCATATTGATTTTTCCTAAAATCCAAAATCATCATTTCATATCCACAAATCTTTCTAAGCCTCAACCATTCTTCAAAAACTACAAATCTTAGTTGCTGGTACCTTCCAAATCTTTGGGGTCCACAACTGGTCATCCCCGGATAGTATATCATAATTCGACTCCACTAAAAATCATATGATCCTTTTCCTTCCTAAGCTAAACCTTAATGAGTTTTCCACCATCTCATATCCTAAGATCTGGTTCCTCCAATACATACATACGAGAGATCTTGTTGCCTAGTAACGATCATAGTTTTATCCATCCATTTTTTGTTCCAACCTTTCACTTCTTCCAAACAGCTATAGAATCATCCTAAGGCACCTTTCTCTTTGTTTTTGGAAAAAGTGGATTACACGTTTTTCTTTTAAAAGGGTGATACCAACTCTGTAACATACCAACTCTGTAAGTTACTCTGTAAGGTATTAGGCCTTAGGTACCAACTCTGTAGGGTATTAAAAACGAAAATTGGAAGAGCCAACTCGGTAGGGTTTTAAGCTTAAGATTAGATGAGGTTATATTACCAATTCTGTAGGGTGGCAACAATTTTATGTGGCAAAAATTTAATTTACTCTGTAGGGTGTTATACTAAAATTAGATGAGATTCTGTTAGTATCGTTTAAGATTTTATTTAGTCCGACGTGACACTTCTAGTGTTCCATTTACGTCGGGTTTTTCCGGGTACGACGACACACAAACAAGAGAGTTCACAGGTTTGGTTCGAGAACGTACCATTGGCTATGGCATGAGTCGCAGATGCTTCTGAAACATCATCTTGGTCTCGAGGTCCACTCATCAGACTCTTGCGTTTCTTCTGGGATCGACCCTGGCGTTCTTGGGGTTCATCGGGATGAGCTAGAATATGGTTCTTCTTGGGACAATCACGAGCAAAGTGTCCTTCCTGTCCACAGGTAAAGCAACCCGTGGTTCTAGGCTTGACCTTCACACGTCTCCTTGAAGATTGTGGCATCGCAGGCAAAACGCTGCGAGTCACCCATGAACTAGTCTCTCCTGGAGTCACTACCTTCCGTTTGCGGCTCTCTCCAGCAAGCAGTTGCTGGTATCCTCTCATAAGGAAAGCAGTATTCTCAGCGTTGGTGATGACAAGCTGAGTCAACTGTTCCAGGATAGCATGGGTGGCAATGTGTTCAGCACGAGCGGCTTCACTTTCTTACCTCAACAGAGCAAACAGTTGAGAAACTGTCGGCTCGGGTGATGGAGGTGGATCGCTGGCCATGCTGAAGACAAAGAACGGTGTAAGACGAGAGAAACTAAAGGTAGTTTTGGTTTTAAAGTCTCGTGACATATATCGGCTCATAGCGGAGATGAGAATGGTAGATAACACGACAACAAGCAAACATCGAAGAAAACTAATGCCAAGTCAAACCAAGATTAACACGCATGTGAAAACGAGTCTTAACAAGCATAACTTAACTTAAAGGTTCATAAGGCTACAACATAAGGCTTACAACACAACTAGCACACACAACGCTCTAACAGAGGAGCTCACACGACACAGACATAAACACAACAAGCGTCTGAGGTGGAAACAACATATCTCCTAACATCCTGCGGCAATCCTAAGTGCTCGTTGACGAAGACATGGATCCTGGACCCTGCGGGTAAGGACACCCCATCTCAGGCCCAAGGTTAAGGCCCAAGAAGAGGAGCCCTTGGAGTATTCTAGAAGGCCCACGTGAAGCCCACCCGCACTAAACTTGCGGGTTAAGTTTGGAAATATGTAACCAACCTAAGGATAGAGTTCGAGTCCTCTCCGGGTAGGGTTTGAGACCTGGCCACCTATATAAGGCCAGGAGAGCCACCGGAAGAGGACCAAGCAACATCGCAACACCAAAGCCTTGAACCCGAGATCATACTCTCGATTCGAGCAACCACCATTGTAACCGATCTACTCATTAATACAGATCGACAGAGGCAGGAGTAAGGGTTTTACCTCTTCGAGGGCCCCAAACCTGGGTAAATCTTGCCCCCTGTCTAGCCGACGATTCCACCAGCGCTCATGAGTTCTCCTAGTCGAAACCCGATAGGTTCACCTAAGGGATTTGTAGAGTCAGAGATTCGACACTCGTGGAAGCGCGTAGCTGTTCCTCCAGCTCTTCAACTCTGGCCTTGCTGGCTGCAAGCTGAAGCTGAAGCGCTATCACTTGAGTGCGGTGCTGGGAGTCATTGTACTTCATGGTCTTCTTCAGTACCTTGAGACGACGCTCGGTAGCCGAAGATGCACCAAGACTGGTTTCTAGCTGGTCTATCTCTCTGCCTCGGAGGTCATAATCTGCTCTAACTCTGTCCAGGGAGAGCTGGGTGTTGTACAACTGTCCTTCCAGGTGCTGGAAGTGACGCGCAAACACAAAGTCTCCAGTGACTTCTATTGGCTTGTAGTCCTCGTCGCGTCTTCCAAAGTAGCTGTAGGGGGTTCCTGCAAACTTGCGATGAAAGAAGTTCGCGAGCTTGGCGATGGTCAGCTGCATCACTCTAAGGATACCTGCTTCCCAACTGTTCTCCACCACTTCCCAAGTGATCTCTAGGGTTGACGGTGCTAGAAATGGTGCACGGATGGTGCAGACAACCAACCAGGACATTTCTCGTCCATCCTGGTGAAACTGGGCTCCCTTCAACTCAGGTAGGGGACGACCGATCAGGAGAGTCATCTTGATCAAATCCTCCTCAAAGCGGCGGTAGGAGGGTGCTTGTGATCCTAGAAGGAAGGAATGAGTGAAGACAACTTCCATCTACACAAAATTCTAGAGTAGGTTAAGTTAGGTAACCGTGTGCAAAATTTTAGGATGCTCCTTTTTAACTTTAGTGTAAATAGAGTTTTTGAAACACAGAGGAGATGGGGTATAGAATTCTTTTTGGAAAATAGCCATCTTAGTGACCTGGTGTTATTACTTATAATATAGAGTACTAGCTAACGTCCATGCTAACTAAGGCCTCCTAAGGTCAGGATAGCTCTGATACCAACTCTGTAGGGCCCGCCCTTCCAACCACTGTTCAAGGACACCCCTGATATGCATACATTCACGATCCCAGGAATTCAGTTGTGAACAACATATCAAGTTGGTACACAGATACAATATCCATTACACGGTTGCACAATACTTACAAAAGGGGCTTGGTCACTTGACCAAACCTGAACGGATGCCACGCAGGGCAACACACAACACACACAGCGGAAGACTACACACACTCATAACGCGGTAGAGCCCAAGTCACGCCTTCACCTACAGGCTGCTGACCCGGAGACGATCCTAGTTCGCAAAGCCATCAGCTTTGTACTCATCTTCGTAGATCTTCTTCTGAGACTCCTTCTCAAAGTCTCGCAAGTAGATACCAGGGGCGAAACCATAATGAGTACATTTGAATGTACTCAGCAAGACATCCATCATGTAACTTACCAAAGATGCAAGTATTCTTATATGGTGTAATAGGTAGGCTATAAATAGGGTTTACTACCAATGGTGTTCATATAGAATGACACCACAGTTGCAGTCAAAATAATATGTATCTTCGTTGAAGAAGATACTTCAGAAGAAAATAATATAGTTTTATTTCTCTTGTAGATATCACATGTACAAGAGGTTTTTGTAAAGATTTGTCTAAAAGAATATTTTCTCTTTGCAAAACTTCTTGGAATCAGTTTCCAGAATTCTTGCTTAGAGTAGAAAAGATTTTCTTTGCAAAACAATTTGTTTGTAAAACAACTTCTGACTTTCCATCATCGGTACCTCCATGGTACAAGATTTCCTTCCTTTCCAAACTTCCCGAGTTCAACACCTTTTTGAAAACATTGACACAATGCTAGCTACATGGCCATTCAACTGTCCATATCCGAGGACGCGGCTTCTTCGAAAAAGTTGTACTCTGCAGAGGTGTACACATCCACCAGATCCAGTACACCTGCCGTGAACAACCACGGACTGTAACAACAGTATGTAAACATCAGATAACTGATCCTAACTTTCCACTATGTTCAAGCTAGAATATGCCTATCTCTTCAGTCGAGTATAATCTCTCCGGCTCCCTACCTAGACAGGAGACTCAACCGATGCGACCGGAGGAGAACTTAATCCCTCACTCTTAAGTCTCAACATTGGGGGCTTTGACAACATTCGGTTCGAGGGCATGACAACCCTTATAGCAATTGAGATAGAACACACACTAACAAGAACAAACTTCCAGTTAAGCCCCGTGCCCATGTTGGGGTAGGGTGGCAGTACGGTAGAGGTTGTCCGGTGAAGACTAGGTTATGTGTCATTTTTGAAAACACCACTTTCCCATAAATGACCACTTTCACCTTCCTCCGGAGAATAAGGATCCGCCTTTTCTCCGGGTTTTCCATAAAGCCTTTGTTTTGTAAAAACACATTTTTAGGGTGTCCACTTAGGGACTAATATTGGTGATGGTAATAATTACCATATGGTGGCTTATGGGCTTGGTAACACCAAGTATTAACTAATGGCATAGTAATAGTATATATAAAATAGAAGTGATACTCACTTCAAATATAGTTTATTTTTGGAAATCAAAGTTTTGTAAAAAAATTCAGAAGTAAAACATGCATGATAGATAATGATAAGTGTAATATCAGCAAGCATCAGGATGGATTGCCTTAAGTCTCTTAATGTCCCTGGCCTTGAAGTAAATTGAACTTGACGCACAGCTCCACAACTGCTTCTTCTTCTTCTTCTTCTTCTTCGTTTTCTAGCGTCGTAAAAGAATAAAAGACACACTCTCAGGTCTAAAGACCAAACAACTAAGCTAAACAACACATACAGCAAGAAAAAGTATAATAGTGCAAACTCACAAACGTTATCGAGAAAAACTGCCTCACATAACTCTCAGGGTACAAAACTATCGTCAGGCAACCATATGGTTGAGAAAACCATATCCCACATCTTACATACCACATATGGAGTGGTGTACCACTCTCATAATAAGATATCTAAGAATATAAAAATATAGCTTGTGGGTGCAATGGGTTAGGTTACTAAGGTAAAAACAAACAGACAGAACAATACCCATGGCAGTGGGTATTAGCAACACACAAACAATAGTCACTTAATAAGTTTATGATTTAAGTTGGATGCTTAGTTCACAAGATACTCTTAAGCACAACGACAATACTAGCACAACAATTACCACAAGTATGATCCTCATGCTAAGGTACACACTCAGACAATTTCCAAACAACAGGTAAACACACCACAGATGAATAGACTATTTATTCACTACCTTAATGTTTAGTTGAAGCTATGGAATCCATCAATCATGAAGATTTAACAAACAACCAGTAGCTAAAATAAATGATAATCAAGTCATAAAAATAATATAAAACACAATCATCACTCAAGATAATACTCCTATCAAAAGCATAGAAACATGACTGCACTAATAGTAGACTAGTATGGAAAATCTACACAAGCATGCTATAAGAAATAATTATATTCTATAACTATAGCACATGCAACTAAAGAGTTCATGGAATCATAACATAAGTAATAACTTCCTAAACATGCTATAATAAACTCATACACTCATAAAATAAAAGATGGTAATACTAGAGCAAAATTCACCATTTTCTAGTGGTGACACTAGTTCAACACTAGAGAAGCAACAATGCTATCATGATGCTTAAATCTAAACAATCAAGTCATCAACATAAGTGTACCTAATAACAGTACACAAATCCTACTCATGCTAGGAAGCAAGAACATCAAAATAATTCCATAAACAACTATTAAGCATGCATAAATTAATTCTAGCAATTTCTGTTTTCTTTAATCAATTACTAGCAAGCAAGCAAGGTATAACTCACACAACCAGTAGCTATGCACTCAATGAAAATTCACCTTTTCAAAAATCCAAACACTCAAGTTAAAATCATTCACAAACAATCTATCAATCAGAAGCAATTTAGTTTATTTGCAAACAATTTAATTTAGCACTCAATAGTGAATCATTTCTTAACATGATACATCCTAAGGAATATTATGCTAACAAATGGATCACATCTAACATACTAGTATCTTGTGATAAGAAATAAACTTCTCACTTGCATAAGTGAAAACAAACAATTATATTTTCCATGGTGGAAAATAGCAATCAATCATATAATTAAGCATGTTAAGTTCTCACATGTGCATGGTTGGGAATTTTCATCCACAACCAAGATGCAATTGGACCAGGGGGTTATGGGACCACTAATACCAAGGAACAAGAGGTACTAAGCCTCTGATTACTCATGACAAAAGTTAGTATACAAGATAGATAATACAAAGCTATTGATTCTAGTGAAAACAATACTAGTGCAAAAGAATAACAAAACCTACACATGCTTCACTATAAAAAGACATGCAAGATAATAGAGTTATTAACTTCAAAATAAAAGTACCAAAATAGTACTGGACTCGAAGCAATCATAGCACAAAATCCACTAAAGCAAGCACACAAAGATCTAGCTCTCATAATAATTCCAAGTATTAAAACTAGAAGGTAACAAATGCTATTTCATTTTTTTATTTCAGTTTCCAAATATGCACACACTTTCTAAGGTAGATTTTCTGTAAGAAAACAACTTAATAACAAGTCCTAACAACTTTATACAAGCTAGGAAGAAAGATTAAATCAACCACACAATTTATTTCAAACAAGAACACATTCCAAAACAAAAACAGAAAAGCTGCTGTTTCTAGATCTGTCCACCAAAAATAATCTAGAGCCTCAAAAATTAATCTAAGCTAGGATAAGATAGATCTAGTCAATATTAAACTCATCTGTAACATCCCAAGTCTGAAAAATAGCCTTTAGAATGTTTTGCTCTCTGTTATTTTATGTTTTGCATCATGGCATCATGTTGATTGCATTTGTTTTGTTTGTTTTCCATTTGTTTTCCTCTGTTTTCATTTGTTTTCTATTTGAATTTCAAACCAAAATTCAAACCTTTTGTTTCATCCTTGTGATGTTACAATTTCTAAAATGATATTTCAAAATAAAACAATTATTTGTTTTCATTAAAGTGTGATTCCAAACTATTGTTTTATTTCTATAAAAATGCATCCAATAATCAAACCCTTTTCAAATTCAATTGTTTTCCACTGTTTTCACAACTCAAATTCAAACCTTACTCAAACAATTTTTCATACTTGTTCTGTTACAATTTTTGGAATAAAAATAACAAATGAAAACAACCAAATTGTTCCTTTCTATTCCATGTTGCTAACTCCTAAAATTGTTGGTCTTAACCAAACAATTAAATTCCACAATTCATTCCAAATCATTTCAAATCCAAACCAATCCTCAAAATCATTAACCTTTTGAATCCATACAATTCACCACCCCTTTTGCACTCTTTAAACCCTTCAAAAATCCTAGTGGTAACCCTATTCCAAAGCATGGTTTTCTTAATGGTTTATTAATATTAAAATTCCTCTAATTTGGTTTCAAATACAACTATCATTATATAACTCAATTTTTGAAATCCAAGCTGGCAATGTGGTTTCTAATTAACTAAATAGCTTAATTAAATTTTTCTGGAATTTTTCTTAAATAAAACCTTAACAGTTTTCTTCCAAAAGCAATTGCTACAAAAAATAAAACAGAGAAATAAATAAAAGGCAGCTAACTACCGCGCGCAGCAGCACCTAGTCTACCCGAAACCCAGCCCATCTACATAGTTCTCTCTTGGCCCAGTACCTTTTCCTTCTCCCAGGTCGCTGTCACCTACCTCTCTCCCTGTACGACTGCAGGAGAGCCAGAGGATCTCCTCCAACCCCCCTAGATGGCTTGCCGTACAGCCCCAGCTCCCTCCTATATAGCTCACCTACTCCCTCTGCCCCTAACCCTAAGCCCTAACTCCCTTCCCCATCGCCGCCATCCTTCCTCTTCCTCCTCTGCTCGATCTCCCTCTGCTTCTCTGTACTGAACTTGGAACCCCCACCATGGCCGAAAATTGTGGAGGTTGGCGTGGTCGCTGGAGGCGTTCCCGGGAGCTCCCCATGGCGGGAATGGAAACGCCCACGAACCCTCTTCCTCCACCCCTCCTCGGCTTGGACCGTGGCTTCCCGAAGCACCGCCGCCGTCGCCTCCAACCGCCGGCCGCGCCCTGCTGCTCCCTGTCCGCCCCAACCATCCCTCCTCCATCGAGCGCTCCAGGTGAGGCTGTCCGCTCCCCTCCTCTCGCCTCCTCCATCTCCCTAGGCCGCACCCCACACCACCCCAGCCGGCGCCCCCTAGTTTCCTCCGGCGAGCCCTGCCATCGCTGCCTTCTCCGTCGTGGTACAGAGGCAGAGACCGATCGGGTTCAGTTAGTTACAGGAAAAAATACCCGCGAGCATCACCTCATACCCCTCCCGAGTCCCCTTCCATCACAACCCGAGATCCACCCCACTGGTTAGCCCCTGTGAGCGCATCAGCAGGTGCAGGGTTCGATCCCCCTGCACCCCATAAACCCAAATCTTTTATTTTCCAATGGTTTGGTACAGAAACTTCCACATAATCACAACTAGGCCCCTGTTACTAAAATCTAGCCCCTGGGAAATATTTTCTAAGTCCCTAGTGCAGTAAAAATGGCAGATTTGCACCCAATTTTGGAATTTGCATAAATAAATCATTTTAACTCCAATTCCAACATTTTTTATATGTTTTCAATACCAAATTAAATGTTCTACCCAAATATAAAATTTGCTTACTGTTTTGAATATTTTAAATTGGTGCAATATTTGAAAACTTGTCAAATTCACTTAAACTTGCAAAAATCATAACTTGGGCATAAAAATTCCAAATTTCACAAACCAAATATGTTTTCCAATCAATTTTTCATGTACTTTCCAAATATAAATTTTGTTTGCTGTTTTGAATAATTTAAATTGCTGAAAACAACTGTTTCCTATTTATTGCATTTAAAATTGCCAAAATAATAAATTGCTCATTTTAAATCCAATTTCCACAAATGAAATATGTTTTCCATGCAAAATTAAACCATCTTTCCAAATATAAATTTTGTTTCATGTTTTGAATAATTAAAATTGGTTAAATGATTTAAACCTTGTTTAAATCATTTAATATTGTTAAATTCATAACTTGATCAAAACAAATTCTTTTGGGACATATAAAATATGTTTTCCAACCATAAAAGCATAAACTTTTCAAATATGAATCTAACTTAATGTTTTGAACAAATAAAAACTCAAATAAGTTCATGTTTGAATTAAATTCATTTAATTCTTGCTTAAACTTGTTTGATTCATAAATAATTTATTCCAAATCCTTTTTCAACAAGTGAAACATGTAATCCACCCAAAATCTTGTGTTCTTCTCAAATATAAACTTGGTTATCTGTTTTGAACAATTCAACTTGATGAAAACAACAAATGCTTGTGTAACACCTTTAAGTAACCAAAATTCCAACACTTAATAAATGAATTTCTAAACTTGGTAAACCTTATTTCTATTTGGTTCTATTGTTGTTATTTTGCTGTTTTCCTTTTGCATGCATCATACTAAACCACTAGCACCTGTTGTTTAGTTGGAAAACAAATAATCTAACCAAATCCATGGGCTTTTCATATGCAACTCAAAATTGCATATGTGTCCATTTAAATTGTGTTATCCTATCAATTAGTTTATTTTGATGCATCTATTAACATGACATGCATCATCCCATGTTTGTGCACCTATGCCATGTTATTGATTGTTTATCTTTCTGCATTGCTTGTTTGCTTCTTTTCGGATACACGACGACGTTGAGACCGACGATACTTACGACACCCCTTCTAAGGAGTTAGCTCAGTACCAGGCTACTGGGTTTGCAGGCAAGTTATCACTCACATGAACCACTGTGTTCCTTTCAACATTGGTTACCGATACTTTCCGTTGTTCTTTTCTGCTAGCCTTAATAGTAGTTGTTTCTGTTACGAACCCATCACATGAATCCCTTAACCTTGATATTGCCTCACCTCCATACCTAAAACCCCTTGCTTGTTGCCTTAGTCTTATCTAGCATGCTTAGGTTGTTTTTGCTCGAGTCTGTTATCCGTTACTTTCTGTTACTATTCCTATTACGTTGTGGGGGCTCGATGTTTAATCAATCAATCATGCTAATGTTACTATTAATAATAAATTTGATGATAAGGCACCGGCAGGAGGCCCATGAGAGGTTTTGGAGCCTGCTAGTGTCGACCCTAATAGGAAAAGGGTCTTGTCTACTGATCCATGATGAGCGCACTACCCGCATTTGGGAAGCGAGTATGGGCGCCCCCCTCAACTTGACCTGATTCGCATCTCGTCCAAATCACCTCATTTAGTTCGTGTTCTCCATTTGCCGCATGCATGTTTTTGCGAGCCCAGGCCAGGGTGGAACTTTCGTAGTCGGCATATAGGGGGGACACGTTCTTAGAGTGCTATGAGGGTCCATTTTCTTCTGGGCTCGATTAGCCGTGCGCCCAAGGTGCTTTGGGCTTGATGCGAGGAATGGTTGGTTGTGTTGAGTACCCCGTTTGGTGGAAGGGCCTTTCCATCTGGCGGGTTATTCATGAGTGTACGGCCAAATTGGTGCAACCCTGCAGGGATAATCTTCTCGAGAAGCCGTGTTTTCCACGGTTATGGATTACTTGGTGAAAGTACTGGCTAACAAGTACTCAGGACAACTTAAACATAATGATCAAACATGTTACACCCCATGATTAATAACTTGACTAGTAATAGGCTTATTGACACAATAATTTGAACCATCATTATTACCACTGTGTGAGTTATCCTCGGATTGCTTCTTTGGATAAGGGGCGAGATCCAGGATGGGTTTGTTTGAAGTTATCTTTCAGTTGGTTACAATCCTCGATCTTATCTCCTTTCTGTTAGCCGGCAGTTGTAGTATGTTTCCGTAGTTGTGTAGGGCAGCCAGTTGCAGCATCTTTTATATCCCCTTCCTTCCGTTGAACCCAAAGCATCTGTGCTTGGTGTTGACGGGTTACACTTTGGTGAACTGTGAGTCTTGCTTGCCAGTACGTTGGTGTACTGACCCCTTTGGGGCTGTGGTTTACGCAGACGACGTTTCCGAGGATCTTCATGGTGGCAACCACGTGGAGTACGACGAGACTGCTGACGAGTAGATAGCGGACCCGGGCAGGATCCGAGACTTCGTGGATGGGCTCCGTCTGTTTGTTTCCGGCCTCTTAGGCCTATTTGGTTCTTGTCTGTACTCAGACATGTTGAATGCTTCCGCTGTATTGTAATGATGTATTGTTGGGGCATGTGCCCTCTGAATGATTGTATTTGCTATCCTTGCTCTAATGAGAGCCATTTGCAACTTATTTCAATCTTTTGTGTCGTAGAGATCTGTTGTGATATCACTTGTTAAACGCCGTTGACGTACCATGTGTGTATGATTTGAAGTACGTCGACGGAAGTGCCTTTGATCTCTAGTGGATAGTTTACATCGACGATGGAATAGCAGGGCTTGTGTTGTCGCGCATAAGCGCAGGCCTACCAGGAAGCTGGGACGTGGGAGCAGTTATGCCCCATAATCCAAGCATCTGCTATCCAGTTCGTACGGTGAGTATCCCCTAGAAATCAGGGTGCGACATCATCCAATTGGATTTGCTCTAAAAATCATTTTTAAACTCCCTATAAAAACATAGAAGAGCCTACTGGTCTTTTAGTAATCTGGATGGCATTTCCAAAAGATAAATTACCTTGATGTGAGGTTAGGGGAGTTGGATAGTTATTTTCAATACCTATCCAGAACATTTTAGTTTGTTCCATTTGGTTACATATTTTAAAAGTTATGGTCAAAACATTCTCATAGACAGTCTGTGGCAAAACCGTTCTTGTGCCCAAAATATTGGTCCAAACATGGATCTGCAAATTTTGTATGGTTTAGATTTTATATCTTAGGGCCGTGAATTTTTCCAGATTTTATTTCACACTTTTAGTATTTTTACAACGTCCAAAGTGATTACATCAGTTTCTGTCAAAGATTAAAAGAAATAAATCTCGGGCAGAACGGGCTGATTCGAGCAGGGCTCGGCCCAGCTAGCGGCTGCGCTCGCGCGCGCGGACATGCGCGGGAAACGCACGCGTTCAACCGCGGCCGTCGATCTAAGATCGAACTGCCCGCTCGCTTTCTTCTTCCTCCTCTCACCTTCTCTCTCTGACCCGAACTGAGAAGAAAAGGGCGCGGCCCTAGCTCACCTTGGGGAGGCTCAGGGAGGGCTGCGGGCGCTCGGTGGTGTAGTAGGGGTGCAGGGGCGTTGAGAGGCAGCGACGGCAGCAACCGGCGTGGGTCCACGTGGTGGAATGCGGCGGACGTCCGTGGCGGCGCCCACGGACGGCGGCGGCGCCTCCGGGGTTTAGAGGGCTCGGTGTCTTGTCTGGGGAGTTCAGGGGAACACGGGGAGTGGCCCTACGGTGGAGGGAGGGGTCAGAAGGGAGTGGTGCGGGCAGGGCTTCGCCGTGGCCGTGGTGATCACCCGGCGGCCAGAGCACGGGCTCGGGGTGCTCTAGGGGGTAGGGCTCGGGTCCAAAATGACCAGGGGAGGTAGGAGGGAGGATGAGAGGTGCAAAGGCGCAAGGGTGTGGCCTCTGGTGGGAGTGAGGTTGAGGGCATTTTGGGGAGCTCGGGTGGATGCCATCCAATGGCATTGGTGTGCCCAGGGGGTTTTAGTCCTTTCCACATGAGAGCACTGGTGCCCTAGGTCAAGGCCACGAGTGGGCAAGGTTTATCCAGGCCATAGAGAGCAAGTGGGCAAGTGGCAAGGCCAAAAAGGTCAAAACAAGGGTTGCCCATACCTATCCTAGTCACCATCTCTCTCCTCTCTTATCTTCCTACCTAAGGCTTGTAGAAGCAGGGTCAAGGGCTCTGGTTCGAGTAGAAACTATGGTCAACACACTAGGCTTGGTCACACTTCCAAAAGATCAAGGAAACAAAAAGAAAACTAATGTGCAAAAGTGTATCTCCTACTGTTCACAGAGAAATTCAGAAAATTCAGTCTTATGACTTAGAAATTTTCCAAGTGTTGAAAACAGATTAAAAGTGCAAAAAGTTGAGTTTGTTTTCAGGGTTCAAATGATTCCCAAAATTTGTTTTCAAAGTATGGACTTGTTAACCATGTTATATACTTTCAGAAACAACTTTTGAAAACAATTTTGAAATAATTTAAGGCCATGAAAACAATGTGGAAAAAGGTATACTTTCTGTTTTTATCTGTTTCTCAAAACTGCCATTTTCTCTCTTAATTTTATACCACAAAAACAACAAGCAAAAGATAGTTTTTATTTCTCCAAAAATTAAAGTGAGCTTATGGGTTTGTAGTACATATATCAAGGATTAATTACAAGTCAAGAAATCATAAAATAACAATTTATAGCTTGGTGAAAACAATGGTAGAAAACAGGTACTTGGATTATTTTTCGGAGATTGTTTTCCATAGAAAACTTAAAAGAAACTTTCATAGATCATTTTGGAAACTTGTTTTCTTGGATCCAACAAAGTTAAAAGTTTGTTTTAAGATGCAAACAAGAATGATCCAAGTCTTGGAATAAAAATCCACTCAAGTAATAATAGGAAAACATCAGGGAAAAATAATAAGAATATTTTTCAGAAACATATCGTGTTGGTTTTAAAATGAAACAAAACTTATGTTGCAAATATGAATAAGATCATAAAAACATGTTAATTCAAACAATCATGTTGTTATAGAAAAAAATTGTTGGCCCTAATTTTTTTCTTCTTGAGCACAGTCCAAGAATCCAAAAACTCGGGTGTGACACTTTCCCTCCTCTTCCGTACACGGGAACGGGCACGAGGAGAGCATGAGCCTCCCGTCCCCTCCAGTCACTTTCACCACCACCGTACCACACCTGCTCCCTTTCCCCTCCTCCTTAAAACTGCCCCTTGGTGGCTGCATGAACCCTAGCCCGTCTCCCCTCCTCTCTTCCTCCTAGCCGCCTCCATCTCCTTCCTCTGTTTCCTTCCGATGTTGCCTCTATTTCACCCCACCACGTCCAACCTCCATGGCTGACCGGAGATGGATCATCATGGGCGGGTGTTGCGGGTCCTGTGGAGGTTCTCTATGTGCGGGAATGGAACCGCAACATAGTCTCCGTCGCCTACGCTGGAGACTAGGAGGTGGAGCTGCCCAGGTCATCCCCGCCATGGTCGTCTTCCTCCCTCGTTCCTGAACCGCCGGCGACTCGCTCGTGACAGCCACCACGGCAACGACCCCTTCAACCTCGTCTTCCACCCTCCGATGGTGAGCACCACCTCCGGGACTCGTTCCCCTCTCTCCCCTTGCTCTAGAAGTGGTGCCTTTGAGCGCCACCCGCTTTCGATTGTCGCCGGACACACTAGATTCACCGTCGGGTTGCATCCTCCTGTTTCTTCAGTTCCGTTAGGAACTTTCAGTTTGCGGGACAACAGTTGATGTCCATGTACATCCGCATCTTAACACAAGTCGCAACAGCAGCCTAGTGGCTCTGTTCCTGGTGCGTCTCCTGGGAGACCTCACCCGCACCTCGTCAGCACCCGCGTCGCACGAGGGCCCGCTGGTCAGTCTCCCTGGCTGGACTGTCCGCGGGTATAAATCTCCCAGATCCAGATCTGGATCTGGAATCTTGCACCTAGGACCCTAGAGTTCCCAGTTTTGCACCGGAGCCCTCCATTCTTCTGTTTCCATCATGAACACGTCCCTGCACTTTTCAGAAATCACCCCAATTTTCAAATGTCTATATCTTTTGTTTCGTTAATCCAAATAATACAAACTTTATGTCTATTTTTATTAGAAAAATGCAAGGAACATTAATATGCCATCCATGATCATGTTTGAATCTTGAATCTTGCCTTGTTAGTAGTGTTATGCATGTCCACCTAATAAATAATAAACATGGAATGTGTTGGGCATTTAATTCAATTGGTGTCCTATTACATATAATTTTGTGCCATTCCCCTATGAATTGTTCTACATGCTAAATAAAATTTAATCTTGATGGTTAGATAAATAACTTTCGCCTTCTAACTTAATTGTTGGGATTCCTATTCCACTTAAATTGGTTTTGCATCCCCGCATGTCATGCATCCATATCTTGATCGTCCTGGATCTTTTGTCGTAGTAGTAAATGTTGCATCCGTTATTTCTTTAGTGCTTTTGCTTCTTAGCGGATAGGACGTCGAGATGATGTGAGCAACGACAATTTCTGCTACCTCTACGAGCTGGATTCCAGGCAAGGTTTTCTCACTTGCTACCTTTGGCTGTCGTTCTCACTTGTTACGGATGCTTTCCGTTGTCTTTATTCTAGCCTTATGATTCGATGCTTGTGTCTCGATCCTATCATATGTTTACCTTGCAGCCATGATATAGCCTCATCCCCCACCTCCTATGACATGTTTGTTTTCTTGTTGGCCTTGCGATTCGTAGCGAAAGCCTAGGTTCTTTGGCGAGTTTGGTTCCTTGTCACCTGACTAGTATGATAGGTTGTTTCAACTTATTTAAAATGATCTTAACGCTTGGGGTAATAATAAAATTTGAATTCGAGTTAAGACACCGGCGGGATGCCCGTCGAGGCTTTTGGTCCCTCTGGTGTCGCCTTTAGAAAAGGTTCTTGTCCGCTGATCCAAGAGTGAGCGCGCTAACCACATTGTGGGAGGAAAGGGACTCCCCGCAACCTATTAGCCCCGCTGCACTCTTGTCCAGGATGCAACAACTTAGTTAGGGCTTTCCATTTGGGTACGCACATCACCAGTTCTGCAGGTACAATGGCAACAACGTTCAGGATGATGATTGTATGTTACCGATGTGCGTACAATTATATAGGTTTCCACGGTATGACGTGAAGCGGACAGTTCCGGTCAGGTTTGATCTGTTTCGCGCTTAGGCGCAAACGTCTAGGTCCGCTTCGAAGCATCGGCCGGACTCTCGGGGCGGTCCCAACCTAGTTAGGTGGCTACCTGGACTTGTTTGTGGTAAGGTGAAGTGTTGTGCCAACAGTCTCGGTGCGTGTGGCTACAGTAGTGCATCCCTGCAGGGTTAAATCTTTTCGAGAAGGCATGTCATCCGCGCTTATGTGACAATCTTGGAGAAAGTGCTGGCTTACAAGAGTCAGATAACTTACACCTAATGATATTTGTTAACCTGTGCAATAACGATATTACTATTACAACATGTGTGAGTTTTTCCTCGGGTTACCTCCTGACATTGGTTGATGGGGGGTAAATCCTGGATGGGTTTGCTTTGGTGAGTAGTTGTAGTTGGTTTCGTCGCGCTTTCTCATCCTTTTCTAATAGACGAGAGTCGTAGCGCGTCTCTGTAGATTGCTTAGTGCTGCCCGCTGCCGCTTCATTACAACAACCTCTTCCTTTGTGCAAGTTTTTGTATCTTGTGATGATTGGTTGCACTGATATCTTGTGAGTATTGCTTGCCGCTTGTCGGTACATTCAAAGTACTGACCCCATGATTCGGGGCTGTATTCACAATGCAATCAGCAGGTTTGAAGTTGACGATGTTAGCTTGGGAATCCCTCTGGCTTGGCCTGGGCAGGGATTGGACGCCATCGGTTATCTTCAAGGCTCTTCTAGTCCAATTTGTATCTTATCCATAGTCGGATATTATTCTCGTTTTCCACTGTTATTTGGATCTTTGTATTGTATAAGTTGTATACTTCACTTGTTTGAGTCATCTTGTATATATCACTCTTCTGTTGATGTTGCGGATCATTCGTGAACTGTTGTAATGATTACCGAAAGTTGACAATCCGGGATCAGTATTATGTGGATTCTGGCGAGAACGCTGAAATCCCCATAGCACTCAGGGCGTCACAATAAGTATGTTTATAATAAAGTTAGATCACATCAAAATTAACCTAGTCCATCTCAAGTAAACCCTCGAAACTTCCTTAACAAGTATTGAACCAAGAGAGAATGAACCTTCCAACTAAAATATTGACCTTGTCCTAGCCAACTGGGTAAAACTCATTTTGCTATGTTGATTTCTTTGTATGCTTTTCTACACTTGTATGTTTGATTGCTATGATGCTTGTTTATTTCGTGTTTGTGTTTACAATGTATAGATCTTACGGAGAGCAACGATCTTTTGTGAAGAGAGTGCGATATCTTCACCGACTTCAAAAAGGCAAGTAACACACCAATAATTATAGGTGGAACGGGTAAGCCAGACGGTGGTGGAATTTCTTCTGAAAGATCTTGTCTTAATCTTTTCCTTTCCTTAATGCACTCGGAGTGTATAGGATGTTTGGGCTGATTTGAGTCTGAAGGTGAAAGTGCACAAACTCTGCAGAGTGAACAAACTAAGATCTTGGCCGTGTCCCCGGTTATGGACAACTATGAGCAGCTGGACAGGGAATGACGGAAGAATCTCATCACCAATTTCAATAATTAAAATTTGTCCAAGTGAACAGTAGTTGTGTTGCTTGGATCTTAATCCAATGAATGCACCCTTTTGAAAGAAAAGTTTGTTTTACAAAAATGATAGGAGAAAACTAGCTTTATGCAAACTTAGCCAAAACTCCACTATGGCAAATAAGCATGTAGTATTAGTCTTGCCATTTATATCCACCATAGTGTTACTTGCCAATACATTAAATTGTATTGACTCCCTTGTGGCTGCATATTCCATCCTCTAGATGTTTCTCAAGACGAGTGAGGATTTCGTTAGGGTCTCGAGACTATCCTCAACATATTTTGCATGTGGCACATGAAGAAAATGGTCTCAATGTTGTACTATGTTTTCCACTGTATTCCTTTGTTTTCTGCTAGTCTTCTAAGACTATGCAAGTTGTTATACTATTTTTTAAAGACTGGATCATGTGATGTAATAGAATTTTATGCATTTGCATGATATTTCATTTTGTAATGCGGTGCTAGCAATTGATCCAGGGACTAGCACACTAACATAGATGTTCTTACATTATTTAAATGTGGGAACGCTACAGAATGGTGTCAGAGCATTGTGTTTCCTGTAGAACCGAGACCCTAAGTTTGGAAAAAAACCTAGGATTGAAAATTTACTATGTCCAAAATTTATAGAAACAAAACAATAATCTTAATCTTTCTCATATCCTCTCATCTCTTATTCACCTTCAAAATTTCATTCTCTTGTTCTAGATGACCTACCTCTTGAATACCATCAAGACATGATTGTTGATGACCATAACATAAAGTGCAAGAAGTATTTTCACCACATGAAGACGTACACTCAAGAAGTTGAAGAAACTTGGAGATATACTCAGATTTCACAACAATCAAGAACATCTCAAGACACCGAGAGAAGGATTTGAAGAACTAAAGAAGATATAGATGAGAACACCAAACTAGTTACTTTGGTAGAACAACGTTAACGTGTTAGTATATTGATCATAGCAATGAGTGTGGTATGACAATATTAGAGTTTTCTAAAAAACCTTGTTGTTTGGTGTGATGAATGTAATGCTATATGTTTGTTATGTGTTGGTTGCAAGATGAGTTTCCTTGATCTGTTGTGTTTGGATAGGAACCTTCTTAGATCCTTTCTAAACTCTACTCATCTTTCCTAAAACCCCAAAACATATGCCTAGCCAGAAGCTAACAACCCTGAGAACTCAATAGCAATGTAGATGCTACTAGAAGCTCAAACTCAGCTGATACAACTGATGACCTAGAACCAAGCCAGCAACCCCAATATGGAGTTAACACCAAGAATGCAACAAGTGTTGGATACTCAATCACGTATAGTGAAGATGATGTCCCAAAGCATGGCCAATAGTGAAAACAATCAGCCTTTGATAGCTAGAGATAACCAAGAAGCAGAAAAATAAATGTTTTCAACACTCGAAGCCTGCAAATCTTATGGAGATAGGACACTATTCCAAAGAATGTTCTGATGAGTGGCCCCATGGTGATGCAAACAACTCAACTGAAGGATACTTCACTCAAGTTGCATGTTTTCTGTGTGAAGGAACAACACATTTTCCAACACAATGTCCACTTTACCCTATGGTACAACAAGTTGGACAACAAGCTAGAGTATGAATGCTTAGTGCACCCCGAGAGAACTTAGGAAAACCATAAGTGAATGGAAAGCACAAGTTAGATACTAATAAGATGGACCATGTAAAGATGGATACTGGATCCAAGACTACACCACATCCATATTCATCCAAACACACCACCAAGAATTGTTATTCTTGTGAAGAAGATGGACATTTATCTAGGAATTGTCCCAACAAGCAACCTATACTTTCAACCAATATAGTTGAGTATACTGGACAACAGTATGAAGATATGATGGCCAATTTAGTACCAAAAGGAAGAAGAAATTCTAGAAGAACCACATTCCTGTCTACAGAGACATAACCAAGTGACATGCTTCAAATGCAGGTATAAAGGACATTATGCAAACATTTTCCCTCAAAAGGAGAAGGAAGGAAACATGAATTTCTGAAGAAGTCATAATAAGGCATGAAGAAATATCTGTCCAAGAAGGAATCTGATGCAAAGTTTTACTTTAGAAAAAAATGTTCCCTTGAGATGCTTCCAATGTAATAAAATACAATGAATGCTTGGAATGAGGTTGTGAAATCCTCTCAACTTGGTCTTTTGATTGACCCAAAGAGTGACCCCTCAGTGTCAAAGGTAGTTAAACAGAATCCTGTTAGTTTGTAACTCTACCATGAAGGAAAGTTCTACTCAAGCCATCTTAGGTAAAACCACACTCCAAACCATGTGAATGGACACATTCTTTTGGAAGAGAATATTAACCCATGGAATCTTAAAGGTTGTATACTTGGATTCAAGACCCCAAATACCAACAAGTAGTTGATGAATGTTATACAAGAATATTATGGATAATGAAATGTGACTGCAACTGAAGATATGGTAAAACCAACAATCAGTTAGACAAGAGTTTTAGACAACCCAAAAATTTTCTTTTAAGGGTGATAGCCCATCCACTTGTTCTGGAACCCAGTTACTCAAACCTAATCTATCTTTCTAACCTTCCCAAAATCTCGGGGCGATATTTATTTTAAGGGTGGTAGTGTGTAACATCTTTGATTTTTGGAAAGTGCATAAATCACAAAAATTTGAAACCTTTTGTTTTCATGTTACGCAAGTCACCAAAAACCAAATGAAAAGCCAGAATAAAAAAGGAAACAATACATATTTCAATGATATTGGAGTTAAGAATCCATTATCCCTCTATTTTCCTAAACCCTAAAAGCCCATTAAAAATATTCATTATTCAAAGAAATTTTTTTCTTTTGTAAAACCTTATTTTATAACATGTTTTCAAATCAACTATTCATTTGAAAATGTTTTATAGCCTTTGAAACCAGAGAATTATTACCTCTTAACAGTTTATATGACTCAAAATTATTTTATGAGAATAACAACTATTTATATTGATATACAAATGATACTCCAAGTTTTAAACATAAAGGGGTGAATATAAAATGATTTGCTTTATAAATAACATAAAATAAGACTCAGAAAACAATATTATGAGTATTGGGATTTTTTTTCAAATTTTATTAAGCCACTTTTATAAGTATTTAATTTCCTATTTTAAAATGGCATTAATTTGCTATTAGTAAATCACTCATATCTTAATAAAAAAATTATGGAAAGGAGGTAAAATGACTTTGAAAAATTATGTTGACATGTATAATGTCTCTGAAATTTTATTTAGACAATAACATCAATTTATTATTTTCTAATTTTTAAAATGACATTAAGTACTATTAAGGAATTATTCATATTTCTCAAAAGTAAAATTTTGAAAAGTGTTCAAAGTTAAGCAAAAATGTTATTAGTTGATAGATATTTGAATTACAAAATTATAGAAATTTAATTGAGGTATTTTGGATAGAGAAAACAGAAGTTATTTAGGAATTAAGAAAAAAGGAAAAAAATGACGTCATGATGATGTCACCTCGCCATCAAGCCCAGGCGTTTCTTCCTCTGCCCATTTCTTCTCCGATTGATTGCGAGAGATATAATCAGCCATTTGATGCGATGTTTCCTCCTTGTTAAAGCCCGTCGCGTCCTCACCATTTCCCCTCTCCCGTCTCTCTCCATCTCGCGACCACGCTCGAGAATTTCCTCGCCGGAGTTTGCTTCCACCGTCGGCCATTTCATTGATTTCAGCCACCGTAGCTCATTCCCGCCACCCTATCTTGTCCTCCTCTCCTCCCCATGTCCCGGCGCATCACCTCATGTGCTTGTTCGATTTTTTTTGCGTAGGAACCGAGCTCGCCATCCATCCCGAAATGCGCCCGCGCTCGCGCCATCATGAGCCGTGCGCCACAGTCGACATGAGCCGTCCCCGAGCTCTCCGTGGTGGCCATCGACCTCGGCGTGACCCCCTGAATCCCGTCGTAGTCTTCCCCGAGCCCGGGAGCCCCTACATTGTCGCCGCCATGAAGATCTGTGCGCCTCCACCACCGCGGGGCCATTTCCGTCGATGAACTCCAGCGGGAGAGGTAACCCTAATAATTGTTTTGTATCTGCACCGTCCGATCCAAATCCGGTGGCTAGGATTAGATCTCCTATTCGAAAGGGTATCGTCCAGTAGAAACTTGCCACGTCGGCCTGCGAGTTAAGTTTTTATCCATCACTCGGCGCAGCAAACAGCCGGCCCAATCCCACTCCCTAAACATTGTCGTGTGCGACAGATAAGCACTTTTCAGCCCATCCCGTCTCTGGATTTTCTTCCGAATAAAAATAGAATGGTTGTTTTGCAGATTAGTCCATGAAACTTTTAACCATAAGTCCAAACTTAGCAAACTTGGAGAAATCCCCAGAATGTGTAGAATCTTTTAGCACTATTCAAATTCAAAATTGACAAACTTAAATTGGTTAAAATTCAAATATGCTTGTTTAATGAATTTTCGGATAATTCAAATTCTACAAATCCAAAAATTGAACATAAAATATATTTGAAACCTTAGGATGTGTACTTTCATATCCTTTGTTCCAAAATAATTTTTGATGAAATTAAAATTTAATTTAGAATTAAGTGGTCTATTTGAGTATTTTTGACATAGATTTAATTCTATTAATAATTAGAAAATAATATCTTAAGAAAGGTTACTCCATTTGGCAAACTTGAACTAGAGAAGTCTTTGCCCAACCATTTTGGACACCCCTGGACCATGACCACGTAATTTTATCCAAACCTCTATCATAGTAGTCCACCTAGTAGTTTATGTCTTAGAGTTTGTTTCTTTCCATGATTAGCTTTGTTGTTATGGCTGAATCCAAGACCAAGTCCCTAGTATGTGTCAATCACATATAAGACCAAATAGTGAACCTTAAATACTAGTACCATAGTTTTCTATCTACTTCACCACTCTCCATTCTTGCTTCTAGAATTCACCAAGTCAGCAAAATGAAGATCAAGACTCAAGAACAAGAAGGAAAACTTCATTATCAACTTGGTGGCAACATGAAGAGATACAAGGAAGATCATGGAAGAAAATTTGAAGAGAAGACTTGGACTTCTCAACAACTATAAGTAACTTAAGGAAGTACAAATGTATGAACAAAATTAAGGGGAACACATCTTCCTCTATGATTCTATCCTTTCTATTTCTTTCTTTTCAAATTGACTTAGTGGTAGTTGTGCCCATCCCACTTGGACCAACTAGTGAGAAAGCTATGAACAATCGACCAAGACCAAGAGAAAAATCCATCCAAGGAACAAGACTACAATAGAAGCATGAAAATGATCTTCAAGAAGACAAGCATGTGAGGACTTGAGCCATCCACAAAAGTTGAATAATAACAAGTTGTTTTTGTCCAACCATTGACGAAAATGGAAATCCCAAGACTTAATCATAACATTTATTTTGTTTTGCTGTCTTGATTTGATTCTAGACCTACCCTAACCAAAGTGGAAAGACTACCTTATATCACTCAAATGTTTTGGTGGAAACAACTAAGTGTTACACTTTGTTATGTGTTACCTTAGTTGAGATAGTGAGATCACGTTGGTGAACTCTTGGAACTTCCTCGACAAGTATGTTTATAATAAATTTAGATCACATCAAACTTAACCTAGTCCATCTCAAGTACCCTTGGAACTTCCTTAACAAGTATTGAACCAAGAGAGAATGAACCTTCCAACTAAAATATTGACCTTGTCCTAGCCAACTAGGTAAAACTCATTTTGCTATGTTTATTGCTTTGTATGCTTTTCTACACTTGTATGTTTGATTGCTAGGATGCTTGGTTATTTTGTGTTTGTGTTTTCAATGTATAGATTGTACGGAGAGCAACGATCTTTTGTGAAGAAAGTGTTATTTCTTCACCAACTTCAACAAGGCAAGTAACACACCATCAACTACCCATTTTTTCTATATGCATTAGTTGATTTTTGAGTAGTATGCATGATAGGAAATTTTACTAAGTTATATTATGCTATGCTATTATCCTAGTAGTGTATAGTAATTCCTTTTACCTTGTTATTTTGGTAGCCTTAGAACTTAGTAGATAGCTATGCAATGTTACAAATTGTTTTACTAGATGTTGAGAAAAAAATTCTAAGTATAACATTCAATGAAACACCTGGGTGGAGTTTTGGACGTGATTGGTTTATGTTGAGTGTTTCCTCAGGGCCCTTGTCAAAGGGTTATTCCACTTGAGGTCGTCACGTGTGGATGGCCACCCAGGAACAAAGAGATTACTATGTCCTTCTAAGTTTAGTAGCTTCCCGTGCAGTCTTTAGTCATATGGGCTCTGTCTTGATCAACTAAGTTGAATGAACTCACCAGGCTTACAAGAAGATGTAGCATAATTATAGGTGGAACGGGTAAGCCAAACGGTGGTGGAATTTCTTCTGAAAGATCTCGTCTCAATCTTCTCCTTTCCTTAATGCACTCAGAGTGTATAGGATGTTTGGGCTGATTTGAGTCTGAAGGTGAAAGTGCACAAACTCTAAAGAGTGAACAAACTAAGATCTTAGCCGTGTCCCCGGTTATGGACAACTATGAGCAGCTGAACAAGGAATGACGGAAGAATCTCATCACCAATTTCAATAATTAAAATTTGACCAGGTGAACAGTAGTTGTGGTGCTTTGTTCTTAGTCCAATGAATGCCACCCTTTTGAAAGAAAAGTTTGTTTTACAAAAGTGATAGGAGAAAACTAGATTTATGCAAACTTAGCCAAAACTCCACTTAGCCAAATAAGCATGTAGTATTAGTATTGTCATTTATATCCACCATAGTTTTACTTGCCAATACATTAAATTGTATTCTCCCTCGTGGCTGCATATTCCATCTTGCAGATGTTTCTGAAGACGAGTGAGGATCTCGTTAGGGATATTGATACTATCGTCAACATGTTTTGCCTATGGCGCATGAAGAAGATTGGCTCAATGTTGTACTATGGTTTCCATTGTATTCCTTTGTTTTCTGCTAGTCTTCTAAGACTATGCAAGTTGTAGTATTATTTTTTAAAGACCGGATCATGCGATGTAATAGAATTTGATGCATTTGCATGATATTTCATTTTTTAATGTGGTGCTAGCAATTGATCCAGGGACTAGCACACTAACACAGATGTTCTTACATTATTTAAATGTGGGAACACTACATCTCCAATCAAGTTCAACGCCAACAGATTGTTCCCATATTGGCCACAAGAAGTGACAATGACTCTAAGTTCAAGAACAACGGCCTAAATGAGTTTCTTAGTGAAGAGGGAATTTGTCATCAATATTTTGCTGCTTATACCCCTAAACAAAATGGTGTAGCCAAGAGGAATTGACGGACTCTTATGGATATGGCTAGGTCCAGGTTGGTGGAGTATAAATTTCCTCCCTATCTATGGGTCGAAGCCATCTATACGACATGTCATTCATCAATCCGGCTTGACCTCCACAAAGCCTTAATGAAGAATCCATATGAGATTCTCACCGGAAACAAACCAAATATCTCCTACTTCCGTGTCTTCATTTGTAACTGTTTCTATTTGGTAAAAGGAGTGTGTTTGTCTAAATTCCAATCTAAATCCCTCGAGGGTATTACGGTATCGAATCCCACATATATACCAGCACATCGCCAAAGCATGACTGGATTTGCCACCTCTGAGGAGATGCCTGCAGCCAGATCATACTTTGTTGGCATGGCACAGTCTGAGATCAGCGAAAACACGAAATATGAACGTCCCGTGGAAAAGGAAGAAAACATCAATCCCATAGAAAAGGTGGTAGATCCGACATCCGCTGATCAGGCGACAAACTCGGAAGCAAGATTGGACTCGAAAACCGGATCTGCAGGGTATAACACAGATTCCGATGATGAAGATGCTTTCGAAAGAAAGGTCAAATCCATGCAAGGAATCTTCCACGAAGTACTCATGGCAAAGCCAAACACAAGGTCGTATGCAGAGGAAGAGGAAGATACTAAGACTCCTCCGCTAGCCGGTGAAGAAAAAGGAGACGAAGAAGGTGGTGAACAAATCACGTCTTATCCTGATGTTCAGGAACTGACGGAATATGTACCACACAACAAGTCCATCCTCCAAAATGAACAAAAATCTGCCAAGAAGATGTTCACCAAGACCCACAAGAAAAAGGATAAATGGGAAGACATAGCCAACCAAAACCTGGAAGTCAGAGGCGGCAGCGGCGCAAATACATCGGAGAAGCAAAAGGTGGAAATCCTTGGTCCCAAAATGTCAAAACAGGAAGAAATTGATCTAATTCAATCCTCGGTCGCATGTGATGAGCCACCGGAAGTGTTGGAACCAAGAAGACAAGCAATAATGCAATAACATCAACATTTCTTCCGGACTTAGGAAAACCTCCTCAAAACTCAAGCTACCGTCAAATTGCAACAGGAAGAAATCGAGGAATATGAGCATCGGAACAAATCTAGAATTAAACCCACGAGGTTACCCGGAATTGCAAAACCAGAAGAACTGCCAACAAGACAATGGTTTGAAAACCCGTCTTGGCAAAGGCATGTTAACATCACAAACGCTAAGGGCAAATGCATCTACAAAACTACAGCTGAAAACAAAGAAGCTGTCTTTGCCATCCTTAACGATGACCAGTACTCCAATGATGAAAAACTGTAGGGAGTGTATGATTTCTTAGGAAAATCATTACAACAGCAACAACGAGGGCAAGCACGTTCAGGCAAGCTACATGATTATTCATCCTTGTGCAAAACTGGCACGTGCGCCGCTCGAGCACCTGACCCAGGCGAACCAGGAGATTCAAGTGATTCGAAGGAAAAGAAGGGAGATCCGAAGATGGATAAGAAAATCCGGGATAACAAGGATGCAGTGTCTAGGACAGGATCCCATCCGCCAAAAGGCGGAAATAACACAAAACCCTTTGGTGACAAAGAACGGGAAGAGAAAAAACGGAATGAAGGAAAAACAATGTTGCCTCTGAGACACTCGGCTGATAAAGCCGGAAGGAATGACTACCCTCACAGGCGTCAGAGATCCCGAACAACTCCGAGAAACAAGGAACGAGTGAGAAGTAGAACTCCGCCTCATTCTAAAGGAAGGGATGTTGGAAAAAAATGGTATGATCCTAGAAGAGCGTATTCATGTAACAATGGACCAGAGCGGAGCAGAGCCCTTTTTGTCCATTCAGCTGGAAGGTATTCCGCACATATCGATGAGGCGGAAAGAGACGATTTGTATTTCGGTCCAAAGCGTTTCACTCATAGGAAAATTAGTCTACATTCTGGCTTCGCCGAAGTCGGGACAACTTACCAAAAGTATATCAGAAGCACAAACCCGGATACATGGCTCTCTGATTACTATACTGCCATCCAAATCAACAAAGGGGCAGACTTGGAAGCCGTAAAATTCCTACCCCTAATGTTGTTGTATGGAGCCCGAGCCTGGATTAATGGCCTTCCATAAAAAACGGTTGACATCTGGGAGGATATGGCTATAGTTTTCGCTCAACACTTCTGTGGCACGTACAAACTCCCCAAAAGCATTAAACAGTTGAACCGTTGTGTTCAATATGAATACGAGTCGTATGTTGACTTTATCTCAAGATGGACCGAAATGAAGAATAGATGTTCAGGGGTAAGTGGCGTACAATCAATGCATGCTTTTGTCAATGGCATGAAACCCGGCCTTGTACCGTTCATGGTTGATTCTAAAATGCACAAGGACTTAGGTTCTATGATCACAACCACCAATCAGCATGCAGCGGCCGAAGACGACATTAGAGAAGGAGGAAATATCGAAAGCATATTCATCTTCATCATCGAAATTTCTGTTATACCCTGTATATCCGGTTTCCGAGTCCAATCTTGCTTCAATGGCTGCTAATATGAACTCGGCTTCCGAGTTTGTCGCCTGATTGGCGGATGTCGGATCTTCCACCTTTACTGTGGGATTTGATGTTTTCTGCCTTTTCCACGGGAAGTTCATCTTCCATGTTTTTCGGCGATCTCAGACTGTACCATGCCAACAAAGTGCAATCTGGCTGCACGCATCTCCTGAGAGGTGGAAAATCTAGTCATGCTTTGGAGATATGCTCCTATTGAGGCTTGATCCGCGCCTATGTAAGAATATGCCAAATATGAGCAGAATCTGACATCAAAGCCTTCATCAAGGTCATAGGGCGGGTGGGATAAAGTTACTTACACCATGGAATCCCATTCCTTCTGTTGTCAATCCAATAAAAAAGTTAGCAGATCCGAGGCAAAGAACACATGAACTTACCAGGTGATTCAGTGAAGGCATAACAGATCCATTGGTGAGGAAGCGCCCGATGTTTCGGTCGAATTACAGGCTTCCAACAGTGATCGTGTTGCCGATTCCGCCGAGTATCCCCGCTTGAAACATGACTCCCGACGCTGCTGGCCCCACGGTGGGAGCCAACTGTCGAGTCTTCGTAGTTAGGTTCATGGCCGAGAGTGCCATAAGCCTGCTGATAGAACCGTGGGTGGAAACATGGATACCGTAAACGAGGACATGATTTACCCAGATTCGGTACGTCGCAACTATGGCGGCGTTTCTACTCGTGCAATCTCACTAAATCAGGGATGAAGTCTGAAGTATACAAAGTACAATTGTGAGTATTGATAAAGGCTGATGCTCGTTGGGATACCCGAAGTGTAGGGTATGCAGAGTGCAGCGGCAAGTTCTCCCTCAGAAAGAAACCAAGGTTGAATCGACCAGTATGTGAAATAAATCATTTCCGAAGGTTGATGCAGCTGATCTTGGCAGGGCGCACTACCAGTTCAGCAGCAACACGGAATCAAATTACTTTGCCCCAACGAAGTAGTGAGGTTGTCAATCTCACTGATTTTGCTGAAACAAAGGATTAGACGTATAGTATGGAAAGTAGTACTTGTTTGCAGTAGATGAAAGAGAACAATAATTGCAGTAGGAAAACAGTGGTTGCAATGGTTGTAGATTAGTGTAAAGAAATGGACTGGGGTCCACAGTTCACTAGAGGTGTCTCTCCAAAACAGATAGATAACATGATGGGTAAACAAATTACAGCTAGGCAATTGACAGACACAAAGCCTACACCGTAGTGCATATGCATGACATGATGATTACTATGTGATTCATGCGGGCATTACAACAAGATACATAGACCGTTATCCAACTACATCTATGACTAATAATCCACCCTCAGAGTGTCATCCGAGCAAACCTTGGGTATTAAGTTGCAAGAAACAAAATTTGCATTAAGAAAAGTGTGTAATATAAACAATAAAATCATCCTTAGACAAAGCATTATTGTTTTCTCCCTAATGGCAACAACACATCCCCCAACCGTTACGTTTCCGTCACTCGAGCGTGAGTGAAAGGGAGGCATGAACCCACTATCGAGCATAAATACTCCCTCCTTGAGTTACAAGCATCAACTTGGCCAGAGGATCTACTAGTAACAGAGAGCATGAAAGATCATAAATAACATATACATGAAAGAACATGATAGATTGATAATCAGTGGACATTGCATTCAATATTCATTGGATCCCAGCAAACACAACATGTAGCATTACAAGAAGATGATCTTGATCATGTTAGGCAGCTCACAAGGTCTAAACATGAGGCATAAAGAGGAAAGAACAACCATCTAGCTACTGCTATGGACCTGTAGTCTAGGGATGAAATACTCACGCATCACTCCGGAGGCAGGCATGGTGATGAAGAGCCCTCCGTTGATGACCCCCCTGGGAGGGTGCTGGGGAGAGCTCCAGAACACTCCCGAACTAGGGTTGACGATGAAGGCGGCTATAGATCTTTTTGGTGGAAAAGGCTCAGGTCTTTAGGGTTAACCCGTGGAGGAGCTTAAATAGGCGAGAGAGCAACGTCGGTAAGTGTCCAGGGGGGCCACACCACCTCCAGCCGTGGCCAGGGGGCGCGCCACACTAAGGCTTGGGGCCCTGAGGCCCTCCTCTGGGTCTCCTCCAAAGTCCATGTACGTGACGACTTTCTAAGACTCTGAGATTTTTTTTGTCCAATTCTGAGAATATTTCCAGAACAATTTTTCTGAAACCAAAAACAGTAGAAAACAAGAACTCGCTCTGTGGCATCTTGTCAATAGGTTAGTCCGAGAAAATCCATAAAAATGACATATAGTGTCTAAGAAACATGTATCATAAGGCATGAAAATAACATGGAACATCATAAATTATGGATACGTTGGAGACGTATCAAGCATCCCCAAGCTTAGTTCCTACTCGTCCTCGAGTAGGTAAACGGTAAAAACAAATAATTTTTGAGGTGACATGCTACCGACATAAACTTCATCATAATGTAAAGCATGTAAACTAGGATCAAATGAATAAAGGTTGTGGTTTAGAGTAATGTATAAACCAGTAGGAAGAACAAAGTAAAAATTTCAATGAATCAATGCTAAAAGACAATCAACTTTGCAAAGTATATTAATCATGATTTAAGCTTCAAGAACAATAATATAATCATCTTAAGCATCAAGCTCTAACAACAAATCCGGTTAGGATCAAGTTAAGTGATAAAAATATGCACGTAGGAAAATCATCAAACTATTTGTGCACTCAAAACAAGAAAGCATTCTGTATTGGCTCCTGGCACCAGGATGTTATGGCTAAAAGAACATTATGGGGTGTTTGGAAGGTCAATGAAAGAAATTCTCACACAGCTGAAAGTGATCATTAGACAAGATGAAGTCTTATAATCAAGCTATGCAAGGAGTAGTGATTGCCACACAACGGATGCACATAGAGCTATAAGTGTATGAAAGCTCTCCAATGGAACTAGTGGAGGTGCATCCAACTTGCTTGCTCACGAAGACCTAGAGCACTTTTGAGGAGGCTCATCATTGGAATATACAAGCCAAGTTCTATAATGTAAAGTTCCTCACATAGTTATGCAAGTCATAAAATGAAACTCTCTCCAAACAGAAGTATTGGTGAAAACTAAGCACAAGTGTGAAATAAATTATAGTAGTGCTGCCCCTCTCTCTTTATTATCTCTCTTTGGCCCTCTTTTTTGTTCTTTTTTTGGGATTTTTCTATTTTTTTTTCTTTCTTTTTTTATATATAACCCCTCCGGTAGGGGAAACACTCTATTTACAATGAATCATCACACTTTTAGTACTCATAACTGAAACTTAAATATCTTTGATGTATAAAACTAAATGCTCTTGTCGGTGTAGCAGTATGCAAAATAACAATGAGGCATGTAACAAGTAACATAATGAAGATGGATGTTGTATGGCAATATATCTCGGAATGGCTATGAAAATTCCATGATAGGTAGGTTTGGTGGATATTTTGAGGAAGATATTTGGACTTATGTGTTAGGAGAACAAAGTCCTCCCATGGGGTTTGGATGCACTGGTGAAGTTTGCACCAACTCTCAATATGAGAATGGGAAATGCACACTACCGAAGAGGCTAGCAAATATGGATGGTAGTAGTGCCAGAAAACCGCAACTTAGAACTCACAAGTTAAAAGATTACAACTAGAAATATGAGCATACAAGGCATAATAAAAATCACTCCAAGAGGGTCCGTGGTAGTGACAAGTTACTGTTGGCTACCCCGACCGTAGCACGTAACAAAAATCCATTCTGATTGTTATCAGCAGAGGAAGTCATATACCATTATACTATCAACTGGTTTTTCGAGTGTGGCACAGTTTCAATATTTTAGACCAACCATCAATTATTTTTACTTTAGTAAACCAGCAGGTTTACCACTAAGCATATTAATATCTCAAAAACGATAGGAAATAATCAAGTGAAACATTTTAATGATCTACAAGAGTATGCAAGCCTTTCCAACATACCATCTACCACATGTAGCATTTTCTATTTCCATCAACCACCAAACAATATATATTTCAACACAAACTCCCCAACTAATATAGCAATGAAACAAGAGAGTACCAATACTAATCTACTAGAACTAACAATTGTGAATAAGAGATGCATGAAAAACAGGAGCTAAAAGGATTTGCATCAGCTAGAAAAAAACTAAGAATACGAGCATGGAAGAAAACAAGTATTCGTATGAAAAACAGGGGCGTGTCTCTCTCCCACAGAAAGAATGCTGGGTTCAAACTATATTTATTGCATCAAGGAAAACAAACTAAAGGAAAACAAAAAACAAACAAACACTCCAAGTGAAGTGCATATGATGTGACCGAATAAAAATATAGTTTCACAAAAAGTGACCTGATAAATTGTTGATGAAGAAGGGGATGCATTGGGCATACCCAAGCTTAGACGCTTGAGTTTTCTTAGACTTTTCTTGGATGAACCACACGGGCATCCCCAAGCTTGGTCTTTTCACTCTTCTTGATCACATTATATCAACCTCTTCTCTTGACCCTTGAAAACTTCCTTCACACCAAACTTCAAAGTAATTCTCATTAGAGGGTTAGTGCACAATGAAAAATTCACATGTTCTCCACGGACACAAGCATCATTAATACTTTTTAAAAATTAGCTACAACCACTGATGTTTCTTGGAGCAAAGAAATCCACTCAACATAGTAAAACAGAGAATGCTAGTAAAAAGGCAGAATCTGTCAAAACCAGATCAGTCTGAAAGACGATTTTTTTGGGAACTTACGTTGCTCAAATCGAAAAATGCAAGGTTAGAAGAAGTTTAGAAATTAGCTGAATAATAAGCACAAAAATTTGCAGGTCATTTTGACCTTTCCGTGAATTTACACGGATTTAACGGCGGACAGCAGAAATATGTTTCATGCGCAGAAATCCAAATCTAACCTCAACTTTGACTAGAGACTTTACTTGTCACAACAAATGCTCGAAAATAAAGATACAAAGAAGTTAATACAGAAGTAAAAAACACCTTGACTCAAATAAAATAGAGAAAACGAATGCAAAAATAAAACCATTGTTATCTCCCAAGAAGAGATTTTCTTTATTGCCTTTTAGCTAGTCCGAGAAAACTAGAATCGAGTATTTTCAAGTGAAGAAGCATCCAAATAAATAATTTCCTCCAAAACACCACTTGTAGCAATTGGTACTTTAGGTAACCCTGAAGATGATTCAACATGCAAATCACTTTTAGTTTCACTAAAAGTTTTATCAATTTTAAGCACATTAGGGGGTTTTGATTTAGGCACCTTGGGGACATACATAATTTTTTTGCTCTTTTCACATAAAATATTTCTTCCTCTTAAACTTAAGAGAAGAAAAAGTTGAACTTAAAATTTCCATAGACTCTTCTAGTTTACCAATCCTAATGTTTTGATTATCATGGGTATTGCTAGCTTTACCAAGGAAATTTGGCAAATTTTTCTCCATAGAGTTTAGCTTTTTTATCACATCATCTAAAGTGATCTAAGTTTTAACAACTTTAGTAGGTGGTGTTCCAACTAAACTTTCAACCAAATTACGGGCTTCTAAAGTAGGAGTTCCCAGAAAATTACCACCTGTCAGAGTGCATACCTATACCAGCTAGTAATACCAACATAAAAATTCCTAAGAAGGGTCAAGGCAGAATATTTTTTTAGTACATATATGATGAGCATAACTTATTCTATACCAAGCATCTTTCAAACTTTCTCCCCCTTGTTTCTTAAAAGAACGAACCTCAACTTCAAGAATACTCATTTTAGCAAGATTAAAAAACAGGATAAAAATAACAATTAGAATAAGAACTAACTTTTTGTGTGTTTTTGATAAAGAGAAGCAAACAAAATATAGTAAGCAAAACAAAAAACAAAGTAAAGAGGTTGGAGGTGAGAGACTCCCCTTGCATAAATCCTCTTCCTCCCCGGCAACGGCGCCACAAAACTTGATGAAGGTTGATGCTCATTGGGAGAACCCAAGTGTAGGGTGTGAAGAGTGAAGCGACAAGTTTTCCTTTAGAAAGAAACCAAGGTTGAAATGACCAGTAGGAGAAAGAAATCACTTCCGAAGCTTGATGCAGCTGATGTTGGCAGGGCACACTACCGGTTCAGCAGCAACGTGGAATCTACACAACACAATCAAATTACTTTGCCCCAACGAAGCCGTGAGGTTGTCAATCTCAGCGGTTTTGCTGAAACAAAGGATTAGACGTATAGTGTGGAAAGTAGTACTTGTTTGCAGTAGATGAAAGAGAACAATAATTGCAGTAGGAAAATAGTGGTTGTATATCGGTGTGAAAAAATGCATCGGGGTCCATAGTTCATTAGAGGTGTCTCTCAAAACAGATAGATAACATGCTGGGTAAACAAATTACAGCTGGGCAATTGACATATATAAAGGCTGCACCGTAGTGCATATGCATGACATGATGATTACTATGTGATTCATGCGAGCATTACAACAAGATACATAGACCGTTATCCAACTACATCTATGACTGATAATCCACCCTCAGAGTGTCATCCGAGCAAACCTTGGGTATTAATTTGCAAGCAACGGATAATTGCAGTAAGAAAAGTGTGTAATGTAAACAATAAAATCATCCTTAGACAAAACATTGTTGTTTTCTCCCTAATGGCCGCACCACATCCCCCACACGTTATGTTTCTGTCACTCGAGCGTGAGTGAAAGGGAGGCATGAACCCACTATCGAGCATAAATACTCCCTCTTGGAGTTACAAGCATCAACTTGGCCAGAGCATCTACTAGTAATGAAGAGCATGCAAGATCATAAATGATATACAAATGAAATAACATGATAGATTGATAATCTTTGGACATAGCATTCAATATTCATCTGATCCCAGCAAACACAACATGTTGCATTGCAATAAGATGATCTTGATCATGTGAGGCAGCTCACAAGATCTAAACATGAGGCATAAAGAGGAGAAAACAACCATCTAGCTACTTCTATGGACCCGTAGTCCAGGGATGAACTACTCATGCATCACTCTGGAGGCAGGCATGGTGATGAAGAGCCCTCCAGTGATGATTCCCCCTCCCGGAAGGGTGCCGGGGAGAGCTCCGGAACCCTCCCGAACTAGGGTTGAAGATGACGGTGGCTACGGATATTTTTGCTAGAAAAGGCTTGGATCTTTAGGTTTAACCAGTGCAGGAACTTAAATAGACGAGAGGGCAACGTCTGTGGGTGGCCAGGGGCCCACACCACCTCTAGGCGCGGCCAGGGGCGACGCCCTATGGTGTGGGGCCCCTGATGCCCCCTTCCAGGTTTCCCCCGGACTCTGTGTACGTGACGAGTGATTACCCACAAGTATAGAGGGTGTATCGTAGTACTTTCAATAAATAAGAGTATCGAACCCAAAGAGGAGCAGAAGGTGTTCACAAGCAGGTTGGATAGAGAATTCACTGTAAACACTAGTAAACGGGTTTTTGGTTGTTTTGGATATAGCAGATAAAGAAAGTGCGAGTAAACAATATTTCAACGAGTGGCCCAATCATTTTGGGAGCAAAGGACAAGTCGGTGGTGTTACTTATGACTACCAGACGTTCTCGAGGACACATGGAATTTTGTCAAGTGATTTCGCTTCGTTACGGTGGATTTATATCCATTGGTTCGTGAAGTGTTGTGTGGGTGAACCTATGCTAATGCACCACCCAACTAGGACTAATACATACTTGTGATTATACCCCTCGTAAGCATCCGAAAGTAATTAAGATAAAACTAACCACAACCTTAAACTTTGGAATTATACGCTCCATCGTGCATTGGTTTCCTAAATGGGGTTGAGGTTTCTATCACTCCGGCAACCCCACAATTAGTATCCAAATACACAATGCATCCTCCTAGGCCCATAAAGGTGAAGTATCATGTTGTCGATGTTCACATGAAACCAGTAGAAGAATAGCACCACAACTTAAATACCAAACCACGAGATATTACTTCAATATAACTTCACTACCAATATTATGACTTCTCCCATGTCCTCAAGAACTAAACGAGCTACTCACAAGACGTCATATGGATCATAATCAGAGGTGATATAATGGATGATAAAAATCGGGCATAAAGTGCTAACACCGATAAATCTCACAAGCATCAACTACTAACAAGTAATCCACACCGGAAGAGAGATCTAATTTAAAACAACGATAGAGGCCCCTAATTGTTACAACGGGATGACGGTGGATGATGAGGGTGATGGTGGTGGTGGTGGTGATGATGATGACGATCTTGATGATGACCGGAGTGATGACGGTGACGATGGCGATGATTTCCCCTCTACGGAGAGGAATTTCCCCGGCAGATTTCTCCCTGCCAGAGAGATTTTCTCTCTTGGGTGTTTTCCACCCCGAGGCAGTGGCGGAATAATTCTCCGATGATGGTATGGGTCTTAGGGTTCCCTCGGGGTCAAGTACGCGAAAGATGTCGACCAGAGGTGGGCCAGAGTGACCACACCACCTAGCGGCGCGGCCGGGGGCGCCACCTCATGGTGTGGGCCCCTGGTGGCCCCCTCTGGATCCCCTTCTGGCTGGAGTCCTCCTCTGAACTCCTAAGACACCTCTGGTGCCCCCTCTTCTTCTGATCTTTTGAAATATGGTATCTCGACGGTGCTTTTTCCATCAGATTTCTAGTCCCGGTGTTTATTCTCCAAAATTTATGAACCATGCAAAATAAGATAAAATAACATAAGTAATGCATCATAACATGAAATATATCGATGAATAATAGAAAATAACAATATAAAACGTGATGCAAAATGGAGTATCAACTCCCCCAAGCTTATACCTCGCTTGTCCCCAAGCGAAACTAAACTCAGTAAACATGACCACGAGTTTATGGAGTGAGGTGTCGATAAATAAAATACGGACAAGAGGCATCACATCTAACAAAGATCAAGTCATTTTAGACAGCAACTTCCTCTCATATAACTAAACTTGAAATAAGAAGAGGAACAATAATGGTGCAAAAAGTAAATAAAAATTGGTAAAGGCAAACTTCGTTCTTGGTCAGAGAACAATTAACAGTGTACTCATCTTTCGATCAGAGTCTTTATACTAGATCTATATTGCAGAGTTTATAATGCTCAATTATAACGGTCTCTTTGCAAACATTGATAACTTTCTAAGTGGTATTCAAACAGATAAAAACATTTGTAGAAACAAGGAAGAATAGTAAACATGATTGAGTAAATCAACATGGAGTCTGATGAATCACAACAATTCAAATGCTTGCTTAAGACAGAAGGAAATGGGTTTACTGACTCAACATAAATGCAAAAGATAAGCCCTTCGCATAGGGAAGCATGGATCACTCCTGTGCTAGAGCTTTTATTTAATAAACTAAGGTATAAAATGTTTGGCACTCCTCCCATCCATCTTACACAAACCATGGCTAACCAAATCCTCGGGTGCCTACCAACAATCACAAAACATGGAGGAGTGTCTAATTTTGAGAGGTGTATGCTTGTGTCAACCAATGGTAAACACAAAATATAGTACGTCACAAGCCAACTAGACTTCACAAGAGCGGTTCCAATATGAAGGACGCAACTGGTGTAGAACGTCATCCCTCATTCTCTTTTATTTACACGATTATGCTTTGACTAATAAATCAGGGAAAAATAGTGAAGAGAATTTGTGTATTAGTTTGGGGATGGACACCCCACTGCTAGCTCTTCTACCATTTGGATAAGCGGATGAAGCCACTAGTCTAGGTGTGTGAAGTCCAATCAACAAGTGAGATAAAGATTCTCTATTTACGTCCTCGTGAGCAAAAACAGGAACACAAAACATGAGTAATTTTGAAGGTTTTAAAGGTAGCACATGAGCAATTTACTCGGAGTGGTGGTTAATTACAACAAATAGGCAGGTATGGTGGACACAAATGGCAAGGTTTTGGGGCTCAAGGTTTGTATTGCACGAGAAGTATTCCCTCTCAGTGCAGGTTTTTGGCTAGCAAGGTTGGGTAGCAAGCATAAGAATTGAAATAAAACAAACAGAACCATATATGATAAAGACAATCATGCAATATTTCTTGAAGGTGCAAACATACTTATTGAGAATACTAAGATTATGAGCTAACAAAGAAGAAAGATCATGGAATAATATATCTACATGCAACTCCCTCTTTTCTACTTAAGTCTCGACGTATTGTTGCTAATGACCAATGCTAAGTTTGCCAAAACCAACTAGATTATCTCAAAGCTCCAACATTGATACCAATACTAATAACAAGATCAATCACATAACAAGAATTGCAACTACAATAAAGTAGAACAAGTAGATGATGAAACTTCTCATTAATATTTCATTACGGCAGCTCAAACCAAAGGATACAACGACAGCCAGCTAAGGAGTGACACTTCGATACTGCAAACCATACTATATGATATTTCTTCTACTCATGATATGACTCTACTAAAAGGTAAAAAGGGTGAAAGATAAAGGTGATACCGCGGCACTCCGCCAAGCTTGGAACAAGCCAATGGGATGCCAATACCAATGACGAATCAATTCTTTGGTGGTGGTGGATCATTCTCATCATCAGACTTCCAAGGTAAAGGTTCTCCGTCCAGAAATGATATCCTGGTCTCCAACATCCTGAAACTAGCAGCAGAGCTTATACATTTAAACATGTTCTCATACTCACCGTTCTGATTCTTCACATCATAGAGTTGTGCTAGAAACTCGTTGGTGGTCTTGGTGAGTGAGAGTATCTCCTCCCAAAGCTTCAGGGTGTCCTTCTTGTACTCAACGATCTGTTCTGTCTTTATCATGTGGATGATCTCAACTTCACGCTCCGCCATCTTGTTATACCTAAAGACTTCTTGCTCCAACTTTTCCATCCTAGCTTCCAAACTGCCTTCTCCTTAAGGGCCCCGAACATCTTCAATCTGCACCTTCCCATACTTGAGAAGAACCTCCTTGGGATGCATCTTAAACTCATTCATGTATGGGTTGACGACGTTCTCGAAGAAACTGTCTTTGGGAGATCTGGGAGAGGACATTTTGGCTCTAGATCTAAAGATGTAACCTGGCAGAAACAGCTCGAAACAGAAACACAACGAGAAGACGATGTACGAACCTCGGGTGATTCTATAGCAAAAATATACGTAACGAAAGGAAAGTCCAGGTCGAAAACGAGTCGGAGTGGGGCTCCGGGGCGCCCACACCATAGGCTGGCGTGGCGAGGGGTGGACCCGCGCCGCCACATGGTGTGGTGCCTTTTGGAACCTTCTCCAACTCCTCTTCGGCTCGGTATTTTTCATATTTTCCAAAAATCAATAATTAATAACTGAAAAGGTAATTCACGAACTTTTTCTTAATATACCTGTTACCTATTCCAAAACAGACTCTGCAGATTCTGGAATCTTCCCTCCGATGAATTTCTCCGGAGTCATTACTTGAATAACATCAACATCTTCATCATAGGAATCCCCAGAAATATCATGTTTGAGTCTTTTCCCATTTACCACTTTCGTAGTGTTATCTTTGAGGGAAGCAATTTTGATTTCCCCTGAACGATACACTTCTTCAATAACATGAGGTCCTTCTCATCAAGAGAGTAATTTTCCTGCAAAATATCTAAGACGAGACCGATACGATAGAACTTTCTCACCAACATGAAACTCTCTTTTAAGGATTCTTTTATGATGCCATTACTTAACTTTCTCTTTAAAGAGCTTGGCATTCTCATAAGCTTCACATCTCCATTCACCTAAATGATTCAAATCAAGCATTCTTTTCTTACCATCAAGTTTTAAATCTTTATTTAATTCTTTCACTGCCCAATAAGCTTTGTTTTCTAATTCTAAAGGCAAGTGACAAGCTTTTCCATAAACCATTTTATAGGGCGACATACCCATATGATTTTTATAAGAAGTTCTATAAGCCCATAAAGCATCATTCAACTTATCAGACCAATTCTTCCTAGATTTTTTTAACTGCCTTTTGCAAGATAGATTTAATTTCTCTATTTGATAATTCTACTTGCCCACTAGTTTGAGGATGATAAGCTGAGGCAATTCTATGATTAACATCATATTTAGCAAGGGTTTTTCTAAAACCACCATGAATAAAATGAGAACCTCCATCAGTCATAATATATCTAGGCACACCAAACCTAGGAAAAATAACATCTTTAAGCATTTTTAACGAGGTTTCTCCATCAGAACCTTTAGTAGGTATAGCTTTTACCCATTTATTAACATAATCAATAGCAACAAGTATATGTGTATAGCCATTTGAAGGAGGAAAAGGACCCATAAAGTCAAATTGCCAACAATCAAAAGTTTCAATGGCAAGAGAATAACTCATATGCATTTCATTACGTCTAGAAATATTTCCTACTCTTTGACATGCATCATAACACAAGATAAATTTACGTGCATCTTTAAAGACAGTAGGCCAATAGAAAACTGATTGTAGAAACTTTTGTGTGGTTCTATCTCCAGCGTGATGTCCTCCATAAACACTACTATGTCACTTCTTCAATATTTCACGTTGTTCATGATCTGGAACACATATTCTCATAATACCATGTGCTCCTTTATATAAATGTGGGTCATCCAAAAAATAATGCCTCAAATCATAGAAGAATTTTCTTATTTGTTGAGCTGTAGATGTTGGAGGCAAATACTTTGAAAAAATAAAGTTAGCGTAATCAGCATACCATGGACTATCTTGGGGTTTTACCTTTATTGCATTCAATTGTTCATTTGGAAAACTATCATTAACAGGAATAGAATCAAAAGTAAGGTTTTCCAATCTAGGCAAATTATCAGCAATAGGATTTTCAGCACCCTTCCTATCCACGATATGTAAATCAAACTCTTGTACAAGCAACACCCATCTAATAAGCCTAGGATTAGCATCTTCCTTTTCCATAAGGTATCTAATAGCAGCATGATTAGTATGAATAGTAACCTTTGAGTCAACAATATAAGGCCTAAACTTATCACATGCAAAAACTACAGCTAAGAACTCCTTTTCAGTAGTAGCATAATTATTTTGAGCAGCATCAAGAGTCTTACTAGCATAATGAATAACATTCAACTTTTTATCTATGCGCTGTCCAAGAACAACACCTACAACAAAATCACTAGCATCACACATAATTTCAAAAGGTAAATTCCAACAGGCGGTTGCACAATAGGAGCAGTAGTTAGAGCCTTCTTTAAAGTTTCAAAAGCTTCCTTACACTTATCATCAAAAACAAATGGTACATCTTTTTGAAGAAGATTAGTAAGAGGTTTAGATATTTTAGAGAAATCTTTAATAAACCTCCTATAAAAACCAGCATGACCAAGAACACTACGAATACCATTAACATTCCTAGGACATGGAATTTTCTCTATGGCTTCCACTTTAGCTCTGTCAACTTCAGTAGATCTTTCAGAAATTTTGTGTCCAAGAACAATCCCTTCATTAAGATAAAGTGGAATTTCTCCCAATTAAGGACAAGATTAGTTTCCTCACATCTCTGGAAAATGTTGTCAAGTTTGTGCAAACAATTATCAAAAGAAGTTCCATAGACGGAGAAATCCTCCATGAATACTTCCACAATTTCTTCACAAAAACTAGAAAAAACAGCAGACATGCATCTTTGAAAAGTAGCAGGAGCATTACACAAACCAAAAGGCATATGTCTATAAGTATAAGTACCATAAGGACAAGTAAAAGTTGTTTTCTCTTGATCTTGTTTCCTAACAGCAATTTGAGAAAACCCAGAATAACCATCAAGAAAGCAAAAAATGAGTTTCCTTAGACAACCTCTCTAGCATTTGATCAATAAAGGTTAAAGGATAATGATCTTTATTAGTAACTTTATTAACCTTTATAAAATCAATGCACATTCTATAACCAACTACTACTCTTTGTGGAATGAGCTCATTGTTTTCATTAGGTACAACAGTCATTCCTCCTTTCTTAGGGACAAAGTGCACAGAGCTCACCCATCTACTATTAGCAATAGGAAAAATAATACTAGCATCGAGAAGATTTAATACCTCATTTCTTACCACTTCCGTCATCTTAGGAATTAAACGGCGTTGATGTTCAACTACTCGCTTTGCATCAGGTTTAATATTAATAGCATGATGACATATAGTAGGAGAAATTCCCTTCAAATCATCAAGAGTGTATCCAATAGCTCCACGTTGTTTCTTCAGAAGTCCCAATAATCTTTCCTCTTCTTCACCTGAAAGTTTAGCACTAATAATAACATGATATGTTTTCTTATCATCAATATAAGAATATTTAAGATCATGAGATAAAGGTTTTAAATCAAAGATGGGATCCTCCTTGGGTTGTAATGTGGTACCCAAGTCTTCCACATGTAAATTATGTTTCAGTATCACTGGTTGACGAAGAAGAATATCGTCAATCTCATTTCTCTCTTCCATAAATACCTCACTCTCATGGTCCTCCATATATTTCTGCAAAGCATTGTTAGGAGCCAGAGCAACAGAAGAAAGTTGTTCAACTTTAAAATTCTCATCAGGCAATTTAGATTCATAAGGTGCTCTAGCAAATTTGGAGAAACTGAACTCATAAGATTTTCCATCAAATTTAATCAAAATCTTCTCTCTTTTACAATCTATAATAGCACCACAAGTGTTCAAGAAAGTTCTACCAAAAATAATAGGATAAGTCTTACTAGAAGCCTTACCAAGTACTAGGAAATCAGTGGGATATTTAGTTTTACCACATAAAACTTCCACATCTCTAACAATACCAATAGGAAAAACAGTTTCTCTATTAGCAAGCTGAATAACCACATCAATATCTTCAAGCTCACAAGAACCAATTTCATGCATAATTTCTCTATAAAGCTCATAAGGTATAGCACTAGAACTAGCAAAAATATCACACAAACCATAATAGCAATGATCACCAATTTTAACAGAAATCACAGGAACACTAGTTTTCTTAGGTCTATGAGGATGTGAAACAATGTTAGAAGCATCCTAACAGAAGACAATGTGTTCATCCTCCACATTTCCACATACAAGATCTTTTACTATTGCTACTACAGGTTCAACAGTTATTTGTTCATCAGGTTCAATAGCTTTCTTATTACTCTTATTAACCACACTAGCCACCATAGAGTGTTCTTTCACTTTAGAAGGGAAAGGCATCTTTCCAACATAGGGCTCGAGAACAACTGGATTAATAGCATGCACTTCTATATTACTAGAAGGAACAATATCTTTATAAGGTGCATGGTACTTGTGATAATTCTTTTTAGGAATATCAAGATAGGATACAAAAGCTTTAAGACAGTTTGCAAAAATTTGAGAATCAAGACCACAAACAGCACTAGCATCATATAAATCATTGGTTCCCATAAAACATTTAATGCATTCATAATCATAATTTATACCCGACTTTCTAACTTTGTCATTCTCCCATCCTTCAGTGTTTTCTTGAATACGGTCAAGAAGATCCCATTTAGCTTCTTCCTTCATACGTGTGAATGATCCAGAACAAGAAGCATCCAATAAATCCTTATCATGAAGAGAAAGCCATGCATAAAAATTATTGACAACAATATTACGCTGAAGTTCATGAACGAAACATTTGAGAATTAATAACTTCATTCTCCCCCACGCTTGGGCAATACTCTCTCCATCATGAGGAAAGAAATTATAGATTTGATTCCGGTCTTTATGAATCTCACTATGAGAATAAAATTTAGAATAAAAGAGAGGAACAGTTTCCTCTCATCCAATAGATTCACCATTCTTCAGTAATTTGAACCATTCAGCGGCTCTTCCTTTCAGCGATAAAGAAAATAATTTCCTTTCAACTTGATCCATTGTAATACTTGCACACTTGAATAACTCGCATAATTCATGTATAAAGAGCAAATCATCACCAGGATGGACAGTTCCGTCACCGTAATAGCAGTTATCCATAACACGTCCAACAATTTTCATAGGTATTTTATAAGGATCTAATTCAACAGATAACGGGTCACTTACTACCCTAGCAGTGATAGTAAGAGTAACTCTAAACACACAATCAAAAGTATTATCCATGATGAAATAAAGCAGTAGACAGAAATAAAAACAACACTTATAGTAAAAGTTTCTCTTACCAATTCCACTTACCAATAGCGCTTCACTCCCCGGCAACGGCGCCAGAAAATAGTCTTGATGACCCAGAAGTATAGGGGTGTATCATAGTACTTTCGATAAATAAGAGTGTCGAAACCAACAAGGAGCAGAAGGTGTTGACAAGCAGGTTGGATAGAGAATTCTCTGTAAACACTAGTAACCGGGGTTTTGGTTGTTTTGGATATAGCAGATAAATAAAGTGCGAGTAAATAAATATCAGTAAATAATATTGCAGCAAGTGGTCCGATCCTTTTGAGATCAAAGGACAAGACGGTTGTGTTACTTATGACTATCAAACGTTCTCGAGGACACATGGGAATTTTGTCAAGTGATTTCGCTTCGTTATGGTTGATTAATATCCATTGGTTCGTGAAGTGTTGTGTGGGTGAACTGATGCATCCATTTTGCATCACAATTTTATATAATAATTTTCTTGTTATTCATCGATATATTTCATGTTATGATGCATCCCTTATGTTATTTTTATCTTACTAGCAAAGATGCCCGTGCGTTGCAACGGATGAATCTAGAGAGATGAAAACAGTTTTTTTTGCAGAATAACAATCATGATTTAATTTTGCAAAAAAACTCCTAGTTTAGGATAATTAGCTGCAAAGGACACAAATATTGTCATTAACAATTTTCATCCATATTTTTCACGTCAATCCTACCAGGTGAGTTTTTTTTTTCTTTGGAAAAAGAAACTCCAGGAGCTAGCCATCAACATTTAGCTGCTCAACTTAACCGGCACTGACGTGTGATCGGTACGTATTTGGCCGTGCATGTAGCCGTGTAGGATGGGCGATTGCTTCGTAAAAGTAACTCGAGTTTTTTTGCATGCGCGATTGCTTCGTAAGTAAATAACTCCAGTATTTTGCAAGCACGATCGCTTCATAAGTAACTCGAGCTTTTTGCATACATGATTGTTGGCTCGAGCTCCGCCTTTGCCGGCAGCTTCTCCCTAGCGGTAGAGAGATGGTCCTCGTGGCCGAGAGAGGAATATTCTGTGTGACGACGACGATGTGTTTGCGTATTGGCGATGGGTTAGAGTACTTGAGTAGAAAATTCACAAAGAAAAAAGACTACTTGAATAGGAAAAGATATTTTGTGTTGAGAAGATAATTAAAGGTACTTGAAAGTTATAATTTGAGTACACAATTGAAATTAAGAAGATACAATGGTTAAATACCAGAACTCTTCTTCGATTGTTTGAGTTTATTCATTGCATTTTGATGACAGATGAAACTTACACCATTAGACGGCGACAGCCTGATCATGCTTGACGGGCCCGATGACCCATGGCTACTACTGCACCTGCTTGGACAGGCGGCCAAGACGGGAGGTGAATTGATCGGTTGTCAACGAAAGTAGTCGACTGGTAGTATTTTCAACTCACACTGTCATATCTCTATATTTGCTACATATTATTACTGCACCATGGATGTCGAAGGTAGTGCTCATGGCTCTGAAGGTAGGGAAGCAAGCAACAACGTACTTATTAATTCAAGAGTTATTCTTAGAGAAAATACCTTCATCGGCATATGCTTCATCGGGCGAGGAAGGAAACCGGTCACGGAGTTTTAGTGTGACAGGATCTCCCCGCAAACGGTAAACCCTTGTGTGAAACCTTGTCGCCAGAGCAGGTGCTCAAGGTGTCCACAATCTCGATGTCGCCCAACGTCTCGATTTACCCGCTTGGGATGGCGAGGTTGGCAAGCACAAATAGCGCACTGCATCCTCCTCCAAGGTACTCAAGCACGGTTGTCAGCTCGCCCCGAGACCCGGCAGCCTTGCCGTCGAGTTAGTCCTTGACCTAGCAAATGTACCAGGGCTGAAATAGGGCGAGCAACGACATGACCTCTCCATGGCCCGTGCGCAGGGCCGTGGAGGGGCATTCTGTCTTCTGTTGGCTCGTCATGGCGGGGACGAACTTGCGGCGAACGACGCGGTCGCCAAAGCTCCATGTTCATATACTCCATACATCTTCATATACTCCATACATCTTAAACTACATCGGCAAGCGGGCATCGTCTCACATCAGCGACCTGAAACCTTCTTGTGCGTTTCTCCAAAAAAAAAGACCTTCTTGTGCGGACCAGCCGCCTAGTTGCATCAGCGACCTGAAACCTTCTTGTGCGGACCAGCCGCCGAGTTGCTCCCTGATGCGTTGCTCAAACCTGAAGGCGGAATATTTCTCACGTTTTGCCCATTGCATTGATAGCCATAGGCATATATAGGTCAGGAATTGTCAGTTTGCTAACCGAATCAGATTACAACTCCTAACGATGCAAGGAATCAAGAATCAACTCCTGGAACTGATCGAGGCAGATTCTTACATGAGACCAGCATGTTTTTTCCATCGCTACGGACGGAGGTCGACCACGATCGGGATACAGAGAGGATCGAGTCATCGTCAGCCCACAACGCTGTGCGCTGGTAGGCAGGGCGGTAGGACATTGGGTCATCGGCCCAGCTGGGGGAGCGGATGGCAACACGTTTTCTTAGGCAGGAATCTCTAGGAGCGTTCTTTTTATGTACGAAGAGTTGCACCGGATTCTTTTTTTTTCTGGGGCGCGTTTGTTACGTACGTACAAAAGAATTACTAAGCGACACGGATGGTTACAAAGTGACACGGACGGACGACGGACGAAAAAAACGGACTAAAAACGGGAGGAAGAAACCTTAGCGCTTTTATTATTAGGTATAGATTTTGCATGTTTTATAATTTTTGAAGAATAAACACCGGGACCAGGAATCTGATGGAAAAAGCACTGCCGAGATACCATATTTCATAAGATCAGAAGAAGAAGTGGGACACCGGAGGTGTCTTAGAAGTTCAGAGGAGGAGTCCAGCCAGAAGAGGAGCCAGAGGGGGGCCACCAGGGGCCCACACCATGAGGTGGTGCCCCCATGGTCGCGCCACCAGGGGGTGTGGCCACCCTTGCCCACCTCTGGGGGATATCTTTTGCGTACTTGGCCCCCAGGAAACCCTAAGCCTCATACCATCGTTGAAGAATTATTCCGCCGTCGCCTCGGGGCGAAAAACACCCAAGAGAGAAAAGCTCTCTCGCATGGAGAAATTTGCGGGGAAATTCCTCTCCGGAGCGGGGAAGTCACCGCCATCGTCACTGTCATCACTCCGGGCATCATCCAGATCATCATCATCATCATCACCACCACCACCACCATCATCATCCACTGTCATCCCACTGTAACAATTAGGGGCCTCTATCGTTGTTTTACATTAGATCTCTCTCCCGGCGTGGATTACTTGTTAGTAGTTGATGCTTGTGAGATTTATCGGCGTTTGCACTTTATGACCAGATTGTCATCATCCATTATATCACCTCTGATTATGATCCATATGATGTCTTGGGAGCGTAGGATCCCGGGGTTTAAAGATGTGGTTAGATTTATTTCTTAATTACTTCAATATAACTTCACTACTAACATCATGAATTCTCCCATGTCCTCAAGAAGTCAACAAACTACTAACAAGACATCATATGTATCACAATGAGTGGTGATATAATGGATGATAACAATCTGGTCATAAATTACTAACGCCGATAAATCTCACAAGCATCAACTACTAACAAGTAATCCACACCGGGAGAGAGATCTAATGTAAAGCAACGATAGAGACCCCTAATTGTTACAGCGGGATGACGGTGGACGATGAGGGTGATGGTGCTGGTGGTGATGATGATGATGATGATGATGACGATCTAGGTGATGCCCGGAGTGATGACGGTGACAATGGCGATGATTTCCCCTCTCTGGAGAGGAATTTCCCCGGCAGATTTCTACCTGCGAGAGAGATTTTCTCTCTTGGGTGTTTCCCAACCCGAGGCGGCGGCGGAATAATTCTTCTATGATGATATGGGGCTTATGGTTCCCTCGGGGTCAAGTACACGAAAGATGTCGACCAGAGGTGGGCTAGGGTGGCCACACCACCTGGCGGCGTGGCCTGGGGGAACCACATCTTGGTGTGGGCCCCTGGTGGCCCCCTTTGGCTCCCCTTCTGGCTGGAGTCCTCCTCTGAACTTCTAAGACACCTCCGGTGTCCCTCCTCTTCTTCTGATCTTCTGAAATATGGTATCTCGACGGTGCTTTTTCCATCAGATTTCTCGTCCCGGTGTTTAGTCTCCAAAAATTATGAAACATGCAAAATAAGATTAAATAACATAAGTAATGCATCATAACATGAAATATATCGATGAATAATAGAAAATAACAATATAAAATAGTGATGCAATAAGGACGTGTCAACGAGTTTCTAAGACTCTGGGATTTTGTTTCGTCCAATTCCGAGAATATTTCTATAAGAACTTTTATAAAACCAAAAAAAGCAGAAAACATGAACTAGCTCTATGGCACTTTGTCAACAGGTTAGTCCCAGAAAATCCATAAAAATGACATAAAGTGTATAATAAACATGTAGCATAAGGCATGAAAATAACATGGAACATAAGAAATTATGGATACATTTGAGACGTATCAAGTATGGTTTCGCTAACTCGGTGAGGATGAACTTCCCGGCGAGTTGGCTTGTAGCTATTCGAACCCTTGTTCTCTGTTGTCTCTTCTCTTTCGGCTGCTCCCGTACGGATTTATATAGATAGCCGGACTAGGGATTACAGGAAGGAAACCTAGAAGACTACGAAAATTATTCCTATTCTTGGAAAGTAACGTATCCGGCTTCTTCTCCAAGCCAGACCACATATTGGGCCATTGTCCGGATTCTTGTAGAATTTGGCTTCCTACGCGTCAGCTTACTGGGCAGCCCAATGGACTGTGCTCCATTTTCTGCGTGCCACCCTCGTATTCCGGCCTTTGTCCAATACCGGACATACCTCTATTTGGCATATATCCCACACTTATAGAGTTTTTTACAAGCCATGGATTATCATTGAATCTAGTAGTGTGGTTGATATCCCACAAGTATAGAGGATCGTGTGTATCCTTTTGCATAAGTAAGAGTGTCAAACCAAACTAGGAGCTAAAGGTAGGGTAAGTATTCTCTCAAGTTCTATCAACCACAGATACAACTCTACGCACACTAAACGTTTACTTTACTTAGGAAATAATACTAGAGCAACAATACGGGTAAACAAGATAGTTTTGCAGGATAGTAAATACATGAAAGTAAAGTTAGTTGCTGGAGAAATACATTACACTAAATGACTATAAACTAACAGTAACATGAGTGTGGAAAAGTGGTGGAAAGTGTGATAGATTTGTCCATGATAAAATAGTCAAATACAAGGTTGATATTCCTCTTTTATGTGGGAGAGGCAAAGCTAGCAAGCTCTCACCATCCAATAATTGCAAGTACTTATGATTGGAACTCTAGCATACATCCGTAACTATTAGAAGATACATTAAGGTAAAATACCCAACCATAGCATTAAGATCAAAAGGTCTTCTTTATCCCATATGCTTTAATCACTAGATTGGGGCTCATGTTTCTGTCACTCAAGCAGCCCTCCCTCTAGCTTTCTCCACATAATAAAAACCCTATTATATGATCCATGCGCGCATAAAAATATGATGGGCACCATAGGATTGTAACAAATTCAATATAAAGCTCAAAACATCCATAGAGATTCAACAATCTATCATATGACAAAAGGGGTCTACACAAACATGACATACATGCAATAGATCATGTGCAAATAATTTATAACGTGCACCATGTTTACATAGGGCGGTACAGAGGTGTGTGAGAGGATGAACCATTGTATACAAGGAAGAATTAGCGATGGAGATGAAAGTGAATATGGTGCAGAGGACAGTGAGGGCTGTATGGCGGTGCCGGCGGTGGCGCAGACACTCCTTCCTTGCGTCGCCGACATAATGGGGGAGCGCTGCCCCTTAGCCCTCTTCCTTCATGGTCTTGGAAGCCCTCCCCCATGGAGATGGGATCCATGAGGGAGGAAAAAATGTGGCTTTGGAGGCTGGAAATTCGTGGTACGGGGTGTCTTCCACGACTTAGGTTTCCTCCCTTTATATAGTCTCACGGATTTCCGGCATCCCATCTACGGCTGCGGTAAATCAGGCGTGTCTCGGCCATCCGAACTCGGAATCAGGCAAAATTTAAATATAGAACGGTCGTCACAAAATTCCTCACAATTTTGTCTTCTGTGAGATTTCCGTTTGGCACTGTCTTCGAACCGTAACGTGGCAATCTTTAAAAAGAGTTTTCAGACAGATTTCAAGAAAGTCCCAATTCGACTCCAACAAGGTATCCTGTTCTATTTTTTATAATTTCTACACATAAAATTGTAAAACAAGAACATTGTGCACTTTTGCAACTATTAGTAGGTTAGTACAAATAAATCATAAACTTAATATAATTTTTTTTATCAAAAGCATAAAAGTAGCATGAAACCATAAAAAATTATAGATACGTTTTGGACGTATCAGTGGTTTTCAAAGAAAATGGTGGCTCTCAAGTGGCGCAATTTCATGTTTCTAATGTAGATGTTGAAACTCTCAAGATGCCATAAGAAGAATGGGTGTGGGATTTCCGCCCCGTTAAGGGACACCTTTTGGTGGATCGAGAAGAAGTATGCTCTATCAAGCCATTGTCAACACATGAAACACATGCCAATGGAGCAAGTGATGCACCAACCAAAGAACAAGTTCAAACACTCCTCTTGTTGATCAAGTTGCCATGCAAGAACCAAGTTCTCATATTATTCAAGCTATCCAAGATCAAGGCCAAGACGAATCTTCTTCTTCTCATGTTGAAGCAACTCATGATGATGATCAATGTTGTCTGATGAACAGAATGTTGGACTTGATCATCATTATGCCTTTCTTCCACATGAGAGGAAGAAGGTTGATCTTGGACTTGATCATGGCTAGCTTTAATGATAGGAGAACTTGGTTCTTGCATAGCAAATTGATCAATAAGAATAGTGTCTTGAGCTTGTTCTTTTGTTTGTGCAACACTTGCTCCATTGGCATGTGCTTTTAGTGTACACGAGGGATCCACTTGAGTAGAGCATAGTCCTTATCGATCCACCATAAGGCGTCCCTCAATATGGGGCGGAAAAATCCCACACCCATACTTGGCGTGGCCAGGCGGGCTCCAGGAGGAGGCGTGCGGATCCCGTGACGGTGGAGGCGAGTCAACTCCGGCGAGTCCGTCTGTGCGTCATCATGCTTCTGCGGGTGGAAGAAAAAGTTAGGCATGTGCGAAAGAGTGGGGAGAAGACGAGGGTGTGCTCGATGGGGATACCGGTGACCTCTAGCGGCGGCCGCGTGTTCACCTGTGGCGGCTAGGATTAGAGATTACGGCGAGAGATGTGAGAGGGGAAAGATGGAGGAGATCCTAGATTGGACCGGAGGAAGAAGGAAGGTGACGTCAATGCTGACATCACGGTGCGGCCCGAATGACAGGGGAGAGAGGGAAGGGCTGTGCGCGGGCTGCTACTGGGCTTGATGTGTTGCACACAGGCGGCAGATAGAAGGGAAGGTGGTGAGCTTTGGGCAGCCTTCTTCGCGGCCGGCTTCGCGCGGTGGGGCAGGGGCAAGGGGTTGGGCTGGCCCGGCTGCCTTTTTTGTTCTTTTTTTTCTCCTTTTATCAAATAGATTCATACCTTTTAAAATATAAGTCCAAATAATCTCAAACCGAATTCTTTAGCTTTGTAAAATCCTTCTTTTTCAAATGAAAACAATTATGTGTTGTTTTAACGCGATTAAAGTTTTATATTTTCAAATTATGAAATATAATAGCACTTAATATCATTTTAATTGAAAATATGACAAATTATTTGAAAAGAGGTTTTATGAAAATCGAAAAACATTCTATAAGTCCAATGTTATCTTCCAAAAGTCATTTACTTAATTTTCATATTTTATACTTTAAAATATGAGTAAAATCAAATAGCAGCTTAATTTCCTTTTCAAAATAGAAAATAATTAGTTGAATATATGGTAAATAAAACTTCAAAGATATACAATATTTGAAATATTGTTTCTCATTTTCCCATTTTTATATAATAAAGATTTTGTGAAAAACTTTTTATTTCTTGATCTTATCAATCCTAACACTTTGCCACGGAGGCTGCACATGCCCCCACCTTTTAAAGCCCCACGTAGCACGAGAGCCAATAGGAGTGCTTGTTTTTACGAATTGTAATACACCTTCCATATCCAAATATAGATATTTAACATTTTCTATACTCAACGTATCTAGACATTTGTTAATAAAAGATGCGCTCTCTTCGGCTCATATTAATTGTCTCAAACTTGAACAAAAATAGATGTATTTAGACATATTTTAGTGTTAGATACATATCTATTTTTGTCAAACTTTGAGCCACTTAATATGAGATGGAGGGAGTACGTGAATCTATGGAAACGATACTGCAACTTAGAAAATATTAAAATGTCTTATATTTTGGCTAGCAGTGTTGAGCTTGACGCGCCCGGTAAATTCGGTCACGTGTACGACTTGCTTGTAAGGGCTCCGCTATGTATAAGATGAGCTTTTCTCATAAGCTGGATTCCACTTGTCTTATGAAATTCTCCCACAGCATAGAAGTTAAGCCATAAGCTGGGTCTCACATGTCTTATCGTACTACTACATGCAAGAGATAGAGGAGAGAGGGTATTATTTTTCTATTGCTTATGGTAGACCACAATTTGAGGTGCACCTTAAACTTATGAATGACCTTATTTTTCTCCACGACGTATAAGGTGTAATTTGAATACCGGGTTAGAGTTAAGGTGTGCTTTTTTTCACATCGCGCGGATGCCCTAAGTCAACGGGAGAATGCAACCGTGCAACTATTGCCGTTGTACTCCCTCCGTCCACTTTTGTAAGGCACACTTCTTAGCATTTCAATAGTAAGAAGTGAACCCAGTAAAAGTGGACGGAGGGAGTAGTAACACAATAACTGGTCCTCGTTTCCAGTGCGTGCAAGTGAAAAGAAGAACGCCAAGCTACAGCCTACAGTGAGCAAGCGACCAGGTTCCTGCACACTCAGATATGTACGCCTGAATTCACGGCTGATAAAGAGAGCGATCGATAGGTTGCCGACACGACACATCATGCCAAGGCCCCATGCGCATCCGGAATTCGATGGAGCCCGAGTCGTCAAACCCCGGGGCCCGGCGCGTCCCCTGACGTGGTGGTCAAATTGGACGCTCCCGCGGGGCCCATCAACTGAGAACGGCTGATGATTTTGCTCCAAACCCAACACCGCGACAACGGCTGATCTCACGGACACCACGCGCTCCATTCTCCACTGCCGCCGCTGACGAGCACCGCACCGCGCACGCGCCGGCACCGTCCATTCCCCCATCCACTCCACAACTTCTCCCACGACTACAAATTCCGAACCTGAAAACCTCCACGCCAAACCACCCCTCGTCCATTTCCGCAAATCGGCACACGCTAGTACTAGCAGTAGAAGCTACCGCCCATCAGTCTCCAGCAGAGATGAACGGCTACACCAACCTCTCCTCGTCCCCTCCACCGCCCAGCGTCGAGCTCCCGGCCCCGGCCCCGGCCCCGGCCGGCGCGACGGACGAGAGCAAGTGGGAGGGGGTGGCGGTCGGCGCGGCGACCATGGTCAGGAACCTCTCCTCCGCCTCCCAGAGGTTCCCGGCCGTGGAGCGGAGCAAGTCGACCAACGCCCACCGCGGCGGCTTCCAGGCCGCGGTCAGGAGGGCCTTCTCCATGAGGCGGCAGCCGGCGTCCAGCCTCTCGGACGGGTACTGGAGGATCCACGACGGCCTGGACGACGCCGACAACCAAGAGCCCGAGCCGCCGCTCGAGGAGGCCGTCGACGAGCAGAAGAAGGGCGCGGAGGAGGAGCCTGCGCCTGCGCAGGTGCAGGGAGATGCAGCGGGCCACAAGGAGATCGAAGAGGAGAACAACAACAAGAAGAAGCGGGGCACTCGCATCTTCCGGGCGTGCAAGAAGCTTCTTGGATTCAAACGTGTCTAGCTTACAGCTTTGCCCCGCGATCTTCTATCGAGAGAAAATGCATGTTAATTACGAGATGTTTTTGCCTGCGCGGCTCGGTTCAGACTTCAGAGATTCATCATTTCTCTCGTTCTTGCTATGCTTCCGTTCTGGATCTTGGTTTTCGTCTTCTTGTCCATCGATTCGAGTAAATAAGGGCCTAGTTCCGTTGACTAGAACATGGGCGTTGTGTTGATGTGTACTGTACTTGTGCGTCACGTGAGCTAGATCTTGATGGCTTCGATTGGACTTTGGGGGCATGTGGCCCTGCAGCGAGTGCGTGCGTGATGCATTTACGAATGGCAACCAAGTCAAAGGAAGAGCACTTTTGTCCGGCCTGGTCATGGATCCGCCGCGCACTTCATCAGCTCTTCATCTTAAAAGTGCAGTGATCAAAGGTGAAATATGCTGTCCGTCTAACAAAAGGTCTGAAATATGCCTGTCCTTTTGAGTCGCCAAACGGCTAGGAAATCCGGCACCTCCGCAACCCGCCGTGTGAACTTAACGTGCATGACCCGTTTTACCTTTTTCTAAAATTCTTATATTTATACTAGGTCTAGAAGCCTTGTGGCCTTTTTACATAACTAGAAAAATTGCAAGCGCGTTGCTACGGGTTGATTATTATTTAATATTTTTAGTCCAATCATTTGCATTTTAGAAATCAGTATTGATATTTGTTGGAATTATACGACATGGCCGTATATCGGAAAAAATCCTATATGACCCCGGTCCTGAACCTTACTTTCCTGCTTACACGTGGCAAATTAGCAAGTGGATTTGATCAAGGACTTGATTTGATATTTGATCAAAGGTGCCAGATGTGGTCCATCACCGTGTCGTATAGGAATTTCTTCGTGTAAATCATGTGCATTTTAAGATCTAAAAAGGGACATTAAGAATGTAAAAATACCTCGAGTAAGTCATCTAGAATATTTTTATGTGCTCCTTTCTAGGAAATAGCAAATGCCTTATTTCTTCATATTTTACGGATCCAGTTGGAGCATTCTCAATATAAGCACTTTCTTCGGGATTGTGAGCAGAAATGTCCCAACAAATGTGATTTTTGGATGTATCCCATGTAAGTCCTTCTTTGTCTGCTGATGGATAGGATGAATTGGCAACACCATAATTTTCAGAACCTGTCGATTCTACATTGGCATCAGTATTTCATTATGATCCAAAACCATTGCCAGACTCTTCCATAGGTTGTTCCACATCACCTAGTCAATACCATTATTATTTACGAAATGTCCTAATCAATATCGTTTGCAGGAACATTAGAGTCAATGTGCTATACTCTCTCCATAAGCTTTTGATGTCTCTCCAAGGGAATTTTATACTGAGACATGCAGGGAGGCTAGAAGGATTAACCTTAAATGATTTCTGATTGGGGACCGCAGACTTGTATAGCAAATTTCTTCCACATCCAGTAATTTCTGATAAGTTTCACGTATTCCTGATTAAACATTATTCTCGGTATGACAGTCCGGTCAAAAGTTGTATAGTACACTCAATGGTTGTGAGACAGGATCATTGCAGAACTTCCAAGATTTTCCTAAATGTTGAATTTGCTGACCGTTAAATTGACGATATTCAAAGCAAGCAACACATTAGTAAAACACATTAACCAATATAATCAACCATTGTCGGATAGCATATGCACTGCGATGGAATTGGCGGACTCCAACTCGAAACAACCAATGTCACGCGACACGCTGCCGGAGGTTAACACAAGCTGGAATAATTTAGACGTATTAGAGTTTTTTTTTGTACAAGTAGACGTATTAGAGTAGGAGAGCGAACACCGAAGTCAACGAAAAGATGATCGTCGACAGGGATCCAGCCCCACACAATGAACAACTCCATATCAGACATCATGTATGCCGCTGGTCTTCTTGCACGGAAGTGGCCCTGGGCCATCTCCCCGTTACAGCATCTCCAGCCGCCCCAGGAGCCCATCTAAGACCTCTTTTTTTTTGCGCCGGTGCGCCGTTTTCCGCCCACTCGTCCCCCACGAGTCTAAATAGCGCCGGTTTGGGCCTAATCATCGTCCGGCGAATCCAGGCCAAACCCACCGCGTCGGGGCGCAGTTGGGTGCGCCGGATGAAGTGAAAAGGCGCGAAAGAGCTCCCGCGTCTTTTTTCGCCGCGTGGGCCCGTGCTGTCAGCGAGAGAGAACTTCTCCCTCCTCGGCTCCCGCGCGCGTTAATGCCGCCGCCGCGACTGACTGAGTGGAGCAGCCGAATCGCCTCCGCGAAGTAATGGCGGCGCGCCAGTAGACGCGTTCGTTCGCCTAAATAAAAGCCCCCAACCGCCGTCCTTCTCGCCCCACTCGTCCCATCCCCACCTTCTCGCCGAAACCTCTCGCCCAGAACCCACTCTTCCCCGGCGATGGCGGCACGCTTGCCCGGAGACGGCGCCGCGGCCAACGGTTTCGGAAGGCGGTGGCTGCACGAGAAGAAGGCGAGCCTCCTGTACGCGGCGGGCTACTCGGTGCCCCCAGACATGCGCTTGCCCGACGACTGGAGGTTGAGCGCGGGGGGACTGCCGGTACCCCCCGTACCTGAAGGCGACGACTTCGTCGCCGCGATCCACGACGAGCGCACCCGCCTGACTCCGGCGCAGCGCGTCGAGCCTCCCTTCCACCCTGCGAACTACGGCGCGCGGATGGTATACTTCCAGGAATGGCGCGACGACGAGCTCGCGGCCTACGAGGGGCCAGTTGCGCCGCCACGTGGCAACTCCGACGGACGCCGGCGCTGGTGGGGCGCCCCGGGCCGCACCCTCGACGTTGTTCTCGAACACATCGAGAACGGCAACGTCCCTCGCCTGGAGTATCCCCCACCCCCGCCGCGGGTGCCCAGCTTCTCTCGGCGCCGTGCGGGTGGCCCGTGGGCGGTGAGAAGAATGGCGGCAGTGTCGTCGTCCTCCTCCTCGCAATCCTCCGGCACCGCGCGTACGCCGGAGGTGCGTCCGGTGAAGACCGAGCACTCTGCTCCCCCTGCTCGCGCAGCCCGGGGAGTCGTCATAGGCGAACGCCGCTCCCCGTCGCCGCCAAGGGGCAACGGCCGGTTAGTCAAGCCGGAGAAGGAGGAGGACGACGACGAGATGGAGAGCGACCTAGCGGCGGTGCTCGACTGGTCCCGCAAAGAGCACATCGCCTCAGAGGTGACGAAGCAGCGGCGCGCTCTCGAGGAGTTTGCCGCCCGGGGACGCGGTCGCGAGGAGAACGGCGTCATCATGCTGAACAACGACGCAGCGCCAGGTCCGAGCAACGGCGGCGACCCCGGCCAGGGCTGCAGCTACGCTGTCCCGGAGAGGAGCCGGGCGCCTAGTTTAGTAGTTATTTTAAGTCGTATAATCGCCCCCGTGTAAATTCGCCCTATATTCGGCGCTATTAATGTGAATCCTCTAAATTTCGGCCAAATTTGTTCGAATTTGTTAATTTGTAGTCAAATCTCGCCATGTCGCCTGGATACGTGGCTGGAAACCCTCGCCCCCCAGGGCAAGAATACCGTCGGGCAGCCCCCATGAGGCGTTATTTTATGCCGAAAAATCGGCCCTGGGGGCCGAACGGCTGGAGATGCTCTTAGAGGTCGCGCGAGGGCGCGTAGCAGGAAGCAGGCCCAGACGGGTTCCGGGACATTAGGCGTTGCGCATGGAGGTGGAGGAGCTCCTCGGGCAGACGTGCAATCTCGCATGCCTCAGCCGGCACCGCCATTGGATTCCCGATTTCCCGGCAGCTTGCTTGGTCTCCTCGATTCGATTTGATTTGTAGAAGTTTGTGGGGTCGGTAGCAGCAATTATTTGTTCACCATGCCGTTAGACACCACATGCCCATCTTGGTCAGGGGAACAACGGTTTAGATTAGTACCTTCAAGATTTATCATGGCAACTTGAGCTCTAGCTACCTCCTCTATTCTCACCTGATTGACTTGTCTCTCCATGCTTCTAGAGATGAATCTGCTTGGTTGAGGTGCTTGAGTTGTGGGTCCCACTACATCTTTTGTGACTACTTGCTAATCATCAATAGCAGGCTCCATTTCTTGAGTCAAAACTACTTCAGGTTGAGATCCATCAAAAGAAATCACTTCTGCACGTCCAGACAGTGCTCCGAGAGTAGGAAGAGCAAAAACAATTGCTCCTCTAGGTAAGTAAGGAATGTGTGTATCCATTTCAGAATATTGGGAGCTCTCATCTGAGCTAGAGAAATCTTCCACCTGGCTATCTTCTACTTCTGCACCTTCTTGATCTTCTCTTTCCTGTTCATCTTGTTCTTCAATTGGTTCTAAGATATTCTTGAAATCTTTTTTTAACAAAAATTCCTTATCACTGCCACTGTTAGCCAATTTTTGAATGAAGGCCATGAAGCTTGGGTCATTTTCATGTGAAGATTTGATAGGCTGCTCTTCTTCAACAGTCCCCCTTCTATTCCCACCTTGTCCCTCTTTACACCATCAATATTTGTTCCTCCCATTCTTTCAAGCGCAAAAGATTGCATTATTTGATGCTGGATCTCACTCAAAGCATCCAACCCTTGAAGATTTTGTAGTCCTGGTTTTGGAAACTCCCACTCCTTGCATTGCTGCCATAGAAAATCTGGTTTAGTCTAGTGCCAAAAGATATACTGCTCGAGCTGGAAGACTGGTCCAATTGAAACACCGAGGAAGCAATTTCTTTCCCTTTATCAGTTCTTGTAGTTTGATTTTCATCTTTTCCTTCCTGAGTGGAACCTCTGGTTGTGTTTGTATTGCAGGGCATGCCATCACCTTCATTGGTGTTACTGTTCCTAACGGGAGCATTTGCTAGAGCAATAGAATTTACTCCTCCTCTTTCAATATGCACCTTAGTAGACTGAGTGTTTTCATCAGTATCCACTCCATCAACAACATTACTATAAAAGATATTTGGATCTACAGAGGTTTCAAAAAGCTCCCTAATGAACTGAAATTCATAAAGAACCCCTCTCAAGTTAGCTTCTCTGGTGTTTGGAACCAAAGTCACATACTTTCAACCCAGCTTCGCCCTGACATAGCTGGAATTTCTGATACTATTTTTATCTAAAGCCGGAGGTTTTCCTACCAAACTAGCAACATAAAAACAGTGGATATATCTCTGTTCCTCATAGGAATCCCCTTGATTCTGAACTGGGCCTCCTCCAGCATTGCTGCTAGAACAATGTCCCGGCGCCATTTTTTAATCTCAATTAGCATAGCAAGTTTTGTCTTCATGAAGAATCTTCCAATGAGACAGCTCTTCAAGGCACCTGACATTAAGGAATTTCATGTGGAATTCAGTCTCAGAGATCATTTTCGCATCGAATCTCCAATTGATCTACATGTATTCAGCCCAAAGTTGAAATTCATGTTCTAAATCTCTCCCATTTTCTTCACATACGATCACCTTCAAAATAGCGTGATGCAACACCTCTTGAGGTCTAACTTCATTCTCCAGAGCAGGGATGGAATAGAAACCCCGATCAAAATCAACACTCCCAAAGTAAGGAGCAACGTAATTCCAAGGGTCTCTCACCTGACACGTTGCAAGCCCATGAGTTCCCCCACAACAACTACATCTACCACCGTTTACCTTCCCCAGTTCTTCCAAAGACAAATTGTCAGTATTAGACACTCCCAACAAAGGTACATAGGACCCTGCTGCAGGTTTAACCTGACGATGATTCTGGCCCCCCAAGGTACCGGGCACAACAGAAGATTGATTAATCACAGGAGCCGTAGATCTCCTAGGAGGGTCATTGGAATGACGGGTAACGAATCACGCACTAAATCAGGAGTCTCCTGCAAGTAAGGAATAGGTTTGATCTCACCAGATGGGGCAGATGTAGCAGACGCCGTTGCGCTGTGGACGCCAAAGCCGCCGAAGCAGATTCGGCACCAGTCATCTCTTGACGATGATTCCACTGGTCTTGCCCCACTGTTGTTGCTGCTTCTCTTCGTCGTTGTTCCAGCAAAGCACGCTCCCTCGCTAGCCTCTCAGATTCATGGGATCTGGATAACATGCGTTGTTTCGCCTCTTGGCGCCTCAAATCCTCCCTGCAATGGACTTCGTCTTCCTCCCTGCGACGCTCATCCGAGCGACGCCTATCTTCCTCTCTCTCCTCCAGTTTCATCACGGCCCCACTCATCATCCATACGCCTCTCCTCCTGCCGACGGATCCCTTCTCTTCTGGCTGCTTCGTCGCCCATCCTGGATCTTCCCCCGTATGGGCCAGATATGTAAGGGATCCGCGGTGGAGATCGCCTTGGGCCTCCGTATCCACTCCCGTCGTAACCACCTCCATTCCCCCTTCCAAATCTTCGATCCATGGAATCTCTCACAACTTGAGTGAAGGATCTCTGGTCACCCGTCACCACTCCCGCCCACTCACTCGGATGATGGATATGTGGGGCAGTTCGCCTTCGGGACTGAGGGGAACGTACTAAGACGACGCTACAGAAACGCCTAGGGTTAGGGTTTGTTCCTTGCTCTCTCCCTCTCGCCCGTGGATGTGGATGAGAAATGAGCGTCTCTTCGAGCACACGGAAGGAAACTACATGATGTACCTCCACATAATCAGGGAAACTCAAGGTAGGCCCGATCCGAACTCCGGCGATCGACGCCGATGAGATACAGGGCAATCTCCAGACCATCGAGGCTCCGTAGTGGGATCCTATCTCGGCCATCTTATACAATCTCTCATCTACGAGTGACCTATCTCTCGAAGCCTGGAGAGTGGAAGATCGCAAGCCACCTAACCCTCGTCGGCGGCGGGGGAGATCATGTCGTACGGCGATGAAGGGGAAAGATGTGTCGCGAGAGCCATCTGAATATACAAAAATTTAATTATGGCAAGGTGAGACGACCGAAGGTGAAGCAAAGCGCCGTGACGCGAGGGAACATGGATGGGAGGGAGAAGAGCGGAGCGAGGCGGCGGGGAGCCGGGGCAGAGCTCGGCGACGGCGAGCCGGAGGAGAGCGAGAGGGGGAGCGAGTCTTGAGCGAGAGCGGCCATCTCCGACAGTTCACTAATTGTACGGGTTTTGCGAAAACAGTTATTATGGAGGGAGTAGTTCGATACACCATACAAATTCCTACATAATCACTTCTTCAGTCAGAGACTAGTACTAATATAAACAGATAAGGAAACAATCCCTACATAATCAAGTTCGACCGACCCCAACCACAACCTGCCATCTCGCTCCACCACCTCGCTCAGGGTCACGCCCTTAGCCGCCGTCAAATCCTCGACCTCCATGCCATCGCTGTTGAGTCGGACCCCAACTAAGTGTTTGCCCGGAGCCGTCGCATTTCGGCGTGTCTTCTCTTGGTTCAGTGCGACCCAGTAGCCATTTTGCCCGTCACGCCTCACGTTATCCGGGTAGCCCGGCAGGTCGGCGAATAGCTCGTAGTGTCCGGCCTTGGGCCCTTCGAGGTAGTACCTAAAGACCTGGCATGGCGCGGTGTGCGCCACAACAACATATGACATGTCGTAGCTGATGGCGACGCCATTGGGGTAGAGTAAGCCTTCCTTCAACACAATGACGTCTTTCGTCTCTGCATTGTATTTTAGCAGTCGTCCGGTGGCATCCGCGTTTATCACGATTTCGGTGTTGAATCTGCAAAGAAGTTTGGCATATCTACTGAATTGATTGAATTTTCACATGGCATGAGGTTGCTAGCAGCAACATAGCCAACAGTAAAGTTTCCTAGCACTTGGTACCTGCGCGGATAGGTGAGGCTGCTGTCGGTGAAGTAGACATCACCGGTAGCTTGATCGACATCGATGCCGTTGGCAAAGTTAAACGGCACCCCCTCCGCCCCGGTGGCCAGCACCTCCGCCTCGCCGCCGTCCGGCCCAACCCTCATGAGCCCCTTGTACGTGTTGAATATATTAGCAATTTAGCACATGATTTAATTCGAAATAGCAGTAGATGAATTGCGACAGTAGCAAATACAGTAATTATGCAAACGTCTAGATCTAGCACAGTAGACAGATTGATACAATCTATTGCAAGTACTAGACATACGAATTGCAGTAACATCTCATACAGATGAAAGAGAGATACGTACGATGGAGCGGTAGCGGCACCGCCGTTGTTGTTGTCCCCAGTGTCGGCCATGTCGTTGATGAAGAGGTTGCCGAGGTCGGGGAAGAAGTCGTCGTCGGGGAAGTCGTCGCCGTCAGCAGTCGCGCGAGTGCGCTCCCCAAAAACCTGATCGCCCCTCTCCCGTACAGGATCACAAGAGGCGGGGTTCCGGAGGCCTGCTGTCCCTTCTCGCGGTGCACGCCGGAAGGAGGGATGGAGAAGACTTGATTGGCGGCGCAGTGCTTTGGAACGGTGGTGCGAAACCATAAGACGAAGTGGCGGCTAGGGTTTACCGTATGCGCGTATTTATATGCGGGCTGGGAGAGACGTGGGCGTAACCCCACGTCTGAGTCGGTCCACGATCCAGAAAGGAAACGGAAACGGTTTTGGAATTAACGCGTCCGTTAATTACCAAATTAATGACTCATTAAGTTTTCCCAATCGACAAAATAAACGCTCTCGGCTCATTCCCGCAACCCGCGGCGCGTCGTGGCGTGGCGTGGCGTGGCGTGGCGTGGCGAGGCGAGGCGGGCGGCGGAGGAGGAGCGCGCGTGTGGCACACCTCTCCTCTTGCCTTACCTACTCATACATGAGCTAGAATGGCTCACCTTATAAGGTGCTCCCACTCTCTCCAAACTAGCAATGTGGGACTAAACTTTAGTCCCACTCACTCCACTTATTATTCATGAATGGGCCATGACAATTTCAGGATTTTAGTGGGCTTAGTGGGCTAGACATGTGAGCCCATATACATAGCCCATACAAAATTCCAACAGTACGCATCGGCGATGTACAGGTACCCCGAGCCGTAGTGGAACGCAAGCCCCAGCGGGCGGCCGCACAGGCTCTCCGTCTCCTCCGACGGCACCGTCGACCGCACGCACAGAGGAAGCTTCCTGCAGCAGCAGCACAGCCGGCGCACAACACGATTCGTCAAATCGTCGAGTCTCGAGCTGTAATCTAGCACGCGTAGAGAGTGACAGAAGTGATGCTGTGTACACGCAGTAGTATGTACCTGTAGTTGGCGTGGTGGGCGAATGTTGTCCAGCCAACAGTGGTGCCGCCCCACTTGAGGACGCGGCCGTCGGAGACGCCGGCGTAGGGGCCTCCGCCGTCCGCGTCGAAGGCGAGGCTCTCGGCGCCGGTGACGCCGCTGGGCAGCGGAAGGTGGAGGCCCCACCGAGTCTCGGTAGTCCTGACAAGCTCCGCGGCGCACGGTAAGACCACGGAGGCGAGGGCGACGAGGAGGAGAGCCGTCGTGCCGAGGTTGCGCTCCATGGTGTAGATCCACCCTGCCGGGGCATACAAGTCTGAACTCTGGCTTGGATCACATTTAAGCCAGCCGCTTCGATTCACCATCACGTCTTCGATCGTACTTCGAGCGTCCCATTTGGATTGATGATGAGTAGGAGCTCAGTCAGCACATGTCCTTGTGACTGGACAAGTCGGGGCACGTACGTACCGGGTGCTCAGCACGGTGCTTTCTTCGTGGTCCTCGCTAGGCAAACGAAGGTAGCTCGGCACGGTGCTTTCTTTCGGAGGTGGTTCCATGTTTCACACCAAGCAAATACTCGTACAGTTGTTGAGTGGTCGAGTCGACCGAGACGGGCAAGATTCAGATCTGGAACAAAAATGAACAATCAACGTACACACACTTAGAGCATGTCTAACAGGTCCCCTAAAGCGCGGGCACCCCGTAAAATTTCGGCGGCATACGGCAGCCCCCGTATGCGGCCCGGCACGTACGTAAAATTTAGGGGGCCTACGAAATAGCCCCCGCCGCCCCCTACAAGTAGTGGGTGAGGGTCGGGGTGGGGGTCCAACCCCCCACCCGCAACCCTAGCTCCGCCCCGCGCCGCCCTACCTCCGGCGAGCAATCCCGCGTCCCCCGCCGCCGCATTTCTAATTCCTCCGCCCCTAACGCCTCCGCCCCTAACGCCTCCTCCTCCCGGCGATGAGCTCTCCCAACGGATCGAGCTTCTCCACCGGCCGTTCGAAGCGCCGCCACGAGCCGGAGACGCTCGAGGAGGCGTGGCGGCTCCACTGCAAGCATTCATTCGCCGGGAGCCGCCGCGCCGCCTGGAAGTACGCGGCGTTCCCGGAGAACATGCCGCCGTCGCTGGTCGACTTCGCGGAGGGCGGCCGGTACTACTCGGCCGACCCGCCGCCGAGGCCGATGCGCGGCCCCCAATTCGAGAAATGGCGCGCCGAATGGGAGATGCTGCAGCAGTGCAAGCGGAGCCGCGGCGGCGCAAGAGGAAGCGGAGGAGGAGGCGCGGCGGTGGCGGCGACAGCGGAGGAGGAGGAGGCCGCGTTCTTGGCAGCCGTCGAGCTGTCCAAGAAGGACGCCGAGGCAGCGGCGCGCGCGGAAGCGGAGGAGGAGGCGCGGGCCCTCGCCGACGTCGAGGCCTTCAAGGCGATGGAGGCCGCCGGCGACGTCGTCTTCATAGATTAGGCTAGTAGTTAGGCTAGTAGATGAACGAGCTCGAGCTCGAGCAATGTAGCAGCAATGGTGATCAAATGGAATCGAACATTGTTTTCTCCCGCGAAGTTTTAATTCAAATATACATGCCGCCTATAGGGGGTCTGCTAGATGGACGAGTTCATCTGAGCAAAAAAATTGCTCGATTTCGTGTGCAGGGCCCTCTACACGCGATTTAGGGGGCGAAAATGTAAGGGGTATTAGGTATTACAGAGAGTCAGTCGGAGCCCTCTACATGCTCTTAGTCAGTCGGAGCCTTTAGCATGTTGCCCTCTTCCCGGGTATCAGGTATTACAGAGAGTGGTTGTTTCAGGCTGCTTAACAGAGTCCTGTCGAATATGAAACGAGTTCTTGTTTTTACCATGGAAGCGAAGGGTAAGACCAGCCGCAGCGTGTATGAGGTTCAAGTAAATAACTTAGAGAGTACTATTATTTGAATCGGTGATGTTTTACTGCAATGTGCAACTCCGGTTCAAAACCAGAGATGGAACCATCCAACAAAAACATACAAAACTGCTCCTATTCTGCCGGTGGCAAAATGGACAAAATTAGCCACAAAGGGGAAAAAGTTAACAAAATAAACGTTGACCGAAACTATTTCATAGAACGAACCATTTCGGGCACAGTCCAATAGGAAAGTGTTATGCTCTGCATAGTAGCGTCTTGTGATTAGGAGCTACAGACACTGTCAGCATGGCGGCCGCGGGGCTAGACGGGCCCTACTAGTGTCTAAGTAGCGCCTTGGTATTGCCCGCCCAGGTAAGTTAAGTCACGCGCAACTCTCTCACTCGTGCCCTAGTTCCTCTCCCGCCCACAAAATCTAGCCTACCCGAGATGAAGAAACATAGCGGCGGCGGCGGTTCTTACTCCCATTCTCTAACCCCCAACCAAATCCTCTCCTATTTGAAAGAAAATTGAGAGGATTTCCATCCCAACTACCTCCCGCATGTATTCTCCTCTGATCCATCTCTTTTCATCCATAAATTTCATCCCATTTGGCCTCCTAGTGCATGTTCGGGTGGAACCCTAATGTCTATTTAATTTTGATTTTGTTACGGAACAATGAGATGTTTGTATGATCTTTAGCATCAGAACGGGTATAGTATCCATTGGTAAAGTTTTAGTTGGTCAATTTTGTTTAGAAGCCGATTGTGTAGAATATATGTTAGGTGGTTTTATTCTTATTCAGAACGTGTATAGAACTATGTGTGGAAGTAACATGTGTAGAACTATTTGTAGAAATTGTTTGATGCAAATATTCGTCACATATTCGGTCACATAGTTACATTTGTAACTCAAATATTAAGAATATATGTGTAGAACTACCATTTTTGAAGTGTGAGATACACTCACATAGTACAATGTCCTATTGTTTGGAATAAGTAGGATGGTGTGGTTACTCCATAATTACTATGTTGTTGAACACTCGGCCTATTTGAGGCAGAGAAGGGGAAGGTAATAAAATTACTCTTGGACTTGTATGTTTCCAATTTCATATTCTTGTGCCCAAATGTGTAGGACATGTTGTAATACTTTAACTTTTATGTTTGCGGAAGTTTCGACCCTTGAAGATTCGGTCTCATGGGGCGTCGTCGAGTGACATGTCGTACGATGAGCGGTACACTCCGTACATAGAGACGCTAGGCCTCCGCCCGTTTATCCAACTTGTTTGCTGGTCCACCCCAAACTTGAACGCGGCTGCACTCACCGCCCTTGTCGACTGATGGAGGTCGGAGACACACATTTTTTCACCTTCGGACCAGCAAGATGACCCACACTCTTATGGATGTTTACGTGATACTTGGACTTCCTATCGAGTGGAAGCCTCTATGTATGAGCACAGATTCTAAAGGGTGGCACGCACAGATGGAGGCCCTTATCGGCACGTCTCTGGATGAGGGTGAAGACAAGAGAGACTGATCCTCCACTACTTACAAGTGGATAGTAGATAACTCCGGGCATTGCCCTGTGGAAAACAATGACGAGGTGATCCAGGCGTATGCTCGCGTGTACGTGTTGTATGTTATCTCTAAGATTCTGTTTGCTTATAGCAGTGGCAGGACCGCTTAATGGATGTGGCTAAAGGTGTTGACTGTCTTTAACTCCAAATGGAGTTAGGGTTCTACCGCACTTGCCTACTTGTACCGGCAGGCAACGAATTGGTAAACGTTTGTACATTTCTATTTCAAACATGTCTTAACTTTGTTTGCATTTATGTGCAGTTGGACGATGCTTGTCGTAGGACCCTGCCCAAAACCGGAATTTGTGGTACTATACTTCTACTCTTGGTATGGAGCTGGGATTGCTTACCAGTTGGACGCCCGGAAGAGGTGGATTCCTTCCCTGGAACAACCCTCCACGGCTCGACACTTGATCTTACAAGTATGACGTGGTATAGGAGGCTCACAGCGGTACCGGCAACATGTACTGCTAGTACACCAACCAATTCGGTGTGCTTACCCTTACATCACTTGCTCGCATGCATTTGATCTTCTGCCAAATTAATGTTGTTGTGCTATGTTGTAGGTGAAACGGGAGCTTGTCGAAGAGTGGCATGTCCTAGGACAGGAGCTCTCAAGAGGTTCGAACACAGGGGGCTAACCACGCTCTCTTCACCTCTAGTGAGGCCGATATCAAGACAGCCAACAATGGTGACATGGGGAGTTTATCCAGGTTCGGGCCACCTCGCGGTGTAACACCCTAATCTGATTGTCTGATGGATTGCACTGTGATTGATTACAGTACAAGTTACGAGCTTGTGCTCGGGTCAGACTAGGGGTGCTCGGGATGGAATGAGTCGTCCCCTTCTATGGGAGTGCGTTGCTCCTTATGTACTCGCTCTGGCCCTGTCGTGGGATAATCACGGCAGATGTTACCAGGGGTAACTGATCTTGGGGCAAGTCGACACAGGCGTTCGGGAGAGGGTTTAGCTCAAAGGAAGACATGATACAGCTTGATATGACAGCCGGCAATCGAAGTCGCCGGATCTCTATTCTCGATACAATAACACGATTAGGGTTTACACTGGATACTCGATACCACTCGATATTGCTAAGGTTCTCGAATCTCTGTCTCAATCTACGCCCGGGGGTCGGTTTATATAGCTCCCATACCCCCTAACTTACTTTACAAGGCACACCCGGGTCCTACCCAGACACGGCATGCTAACCCTAACTTTCCTTTACAACACCCACAACCCGGGTCACTAGGCCCACGAGCTTGGGCCTCCACAAACATCTTTATCCCTAGCCGTATCCTGCTCACTGTCTCTGGGCCGGGTTATTCCTCGGATCTTGGCATACCAGGTTAGCATCCCCCCATCAGTAGTCCCCAGAATAGCCTGGGCTTCACGGATCTCCTTGAAGCGCTTGCTATTCCTGAAAAGATATCAATCACACGGGCACATGGAAACCGGGTTAAGATGTTTCAACATCCAGCTAGGCTTTGCTCCTTGGTGGCCATGCGATAACTCAGGTTTTTCCCTCCAAACACCTTGGTTCAAACTTCTGGATCCAAATCATAACGCCAAGATCCTATGCTTGACAGTTAATCCCATCATCGCGGAACGAATCCCCTTCTTTCTTTATCCGGATGCTTTACTCAATACCGGGCGCATATCTCGCAGGAATTTTAAATTAATAGCCGTTTTACCCCCACAATTCCCGGCCTCCACTCACCGAACCGGGCTTATCCAGTCGCACTATAAAAAAGCTCCTTAGGAATGACTCAAACCCTAACGGCTCATTTCCCCCACTCCATTCCTTTCTCCTCTTGAGCTCTCTTTCTTCCTGAGCGCCACCACGGACCTTCCACGCACATCACCGGAACCCATTGCCCGAAGGCTGCGCTCCGCCACCGGTCGCTCCGCGCCGCCGCCAAGATCCGCCGGCAAATTCTCATCCGGCCCAGCAAGAACCGCGAAAGGACACCAGGCCTGCGCCATCTGCCTCCGCAAGGCCTCCCTCGGATCTCCTCCGGTAAGCCTTTGGCGTTCATCAACTTTCCCTCGCAACCTCTGATTCTTTTCCTCAGATTAGATCCAGATCCGTCCGCCTCAGATTTCTTGGCTGGACCGGATTAGGCTACCCATAGTCTCTTTTAGTTCGCACAAAGGATAAAGCGCATGCTCCAACCAACTCGCCTACTGCCCACAATCATCACCTTCGCCACGAATTTGAAAATAAAACTTCCAATCTAGGCTCGTACTGCCCAAGATTTCCGCCCCTGCCTCGGTCACTCGGCTGGACTGCTTCTTTTTAATCCCCTTTATTCACATTTGGCGCTTAAGCCACTGCCCATCGTTTTCAAAAAGCTTCTTTACCATTTAGACCCCATAAATTTCTCCATAATACGCAATACCCGGAACTTCCGAGCTTGATTCTACGGGCTAACACCCGGATCTCCTGCCATACCTCAATACCATCCGGCTAATACCTGACTGTTTCATAACTTCCACGTCTTAATCTTTTTCTTATTTGAAACCTTGCAGGTCAACCACATGGCTCCCAAGAAACAGATGAAAACCCCAACCAAGACTAAAGCCACCAACACCATTTCTGCCAACTGGGGGCGGTCAATGGTCACGAAGGCCAAGTTGGAGGAACTACTGGAGCTGGGAGTTCTCCCTCCTCAGGAGGATATCCAATGGAGGGTGCCGGGTAAGGAGACCCGGCCCACCCCTACAAAAGACGAGGTAATCTGCTTTGTGGAACATGTGACCCGGGGTTTTCGCCCACCCGGTCATCCTTTTTTCCGTGACATTCTTAGTCACTATGGCCTTCGCGTCTTCGACATCGGGCCCAATTCCGTGCTAAATATCACCCACTTTATTGTCCTTTCTGAATCCTATTTATGCACTCCACCAAACCTAGCTCTTTTTATCGAGCTTTATCAATGCAAACCATGCCGCGAAAGCGGTGATGGAGCGCTTCTCACTTGCGGCGGGGTTTCGATCCAGCGCCGCAAGAACTCTCCGATGCCATCCCTCACCCTTAATTCTCATGTCAAACACTGGCAGCTTTCTTATTTCTACTGCCAGGACACTTCCCCATCCGGCCAAAAGAAACTGTCGGGTTATTCTGATGGTCTTCTTGATATCTCTGATAAATTTAGTGCCTTTGCCCCTGACTCAGATAGGGAGGCAATCCAACCCCTGCTATACAAACTCGCCACTCTTAGAGCCCAGGGCCTCATTGGGCTCAACCTAGTGAAGACCTGAGTCTACTTCAGAATTCAACCCAACTCCATCCGCACAAAGCTGATGTGCGAGTACTCTGGGGAACCCTCTGATCCGCTACGATACTCTGACAACGTCTTCGCAGTTGGCGACACTCTGAAGACCATCAAGGGTTTTCTTACGGAGAAGCTCGAGGTAATCCGGAACATATCCGGGTTAGAGCCCTTCACACTTGAAAACCCGGCCCCCCAGGTGAAAACCCGACTCTGACGCCTTTACTTTCGCTCTTTCCACTTGATGCAACTGATAACCCGTATTTTTATCGCCTTTCAGGATGATGACGACTTTTGGAACACCAATACCCCCCTAGCTCCGAAGGTCCAGAGGAGCAAGAAGCTGTTCACTCAGACGAAGGTACTCTCTGAATTTTACTTGACTCGTTTGAACTCACCGTAACCCCTTTATTTCCAACCGTAATCTTGACGATATTCAGAACAAGAAGATGACGAGGAAGAAGATTCGGACGGCAAGGTAGAATCTGCCAGTGATGAGGAAGAACCGGAGCCGGCAACCAAAGCCGGATCTAAGAGAAAAGCTCAAGGAGCCACCTCCAAGGTTTCACCCCCCTTCACAGATTCACTTTATATTACCGTAATGATATTCTTGAACCTTTCCTGACGTTATTCCACTGGTCAATCTTGAAGGGATCGCCCACGCCTAAGCGCAGGTCGACTCGAAATCACCCGGGTAACGACGCCCTTAACCCGGGTTCTTCACCGCTCCCCACTCGGCAAGCTGGTACTTGCTCTATCTTTTCTTGGTTAGCACGGTTTCCACAAAGCATTCTCGCATAATATTTAACTTGACATTTTCCAGCCTCCCCCGGGTCTGACGATGGATTTCCTTGTGACTTTGCGGTGAATGCCGGGTAAAAATCCCCTTCCAGATACTTTCCGGTACTTCGCCATCTTTTCCCGACTGCATATTTAGCTGCTTCGTGATAACATCTACAGGGCCACGGTCGCTGTCAGCGATCAAGAGGATTCGGAAGATAAGGGCTCGGGTAAGGGGAACCCAGCTGATAAAACTGCAACCGCGTCTGGCGATGAAGAACAGACATCGCCGACTAAACCGGATCAGCAGGAAGCCGAATATCCAATTGCTTCTCATGCCAGCAAGAGAAAGACCACTGCCTTAGGTGCAGAAGGAGCGCCGGATTCCAACGTGCAAATGACCCGGGTTCCACCTCCTTCTAAGAAGAAAACCTCTTCTAGGAAATTCCAAGGACCCGAGTCTTCTGACACGAATAAAGATACTTTCGAACAATTGATGGACAAGCTTCTCACCATGAAGGCTTCGGAGAGCGAGACTTTAGAGCGCATGGCTGCAGAGCACCAGGTAAGCGCGCTTGTTATCTTATATTCCCTATCTAGTCCCCAAGTTCCGAGTATAACTTGCAAAAGTTATGCTTGGTACTTCTCACCATACTCTTCTTGCCATAACACTCAGCTGGTTCTTGCACCCACTTACAGGCACATGTAACTCGGTCTGATGAAACCTTGCTGAAGACTGAACAGCTCCTTCTTGCCGAGATAAAACGCCGAGAAATCCTTGAGGATAATATGAAAACTTTGAAGAAGGATGTCTCCAAATACAAGGAGAAGTGCCTCGCCGCTCGGGCCGATTTGAAGAAGTTATCGGATCAAGTCTCCGATACTTATCAGATCTTACTTAGTAAGTGTTTGCCTGCCGACTAATTTTTGCCTGCCGACTAATTTCATACCCGGCTGCTACTGATACGTTCTTGCTTCTGTTTCCACTATAGGTGCGAACCTTGCAGCTCCAGAGGAAGATGCTATTGTCAAGGTTAGGACCCTGAAGGCTGTGCTCCGGACTTTCTTTGCCGGCACCAAATTTATATTGAATGCCATTAATTGGCCCACGGAAGCCTATCCGGGTGAAGAGAACCTTGTCCAAGCCTGCTCCACTGTACCCGGATGGATTGAACTCTGGAAGCGTTCGTCCTGCCGTACTGGTATAGTGCGGGCTTTGACCTTGGCCAAAGCCTACTTTCCGAAGCTTGACCCGGCGAAGATAATCTCCGGGTTTCCTGAGTTCAAGGCGGATGGCGCCAAATTTACGCCTAAGGATTTCAAGGCCATTCAGTCGGCAGTGCGCCCCTCTGCCACCACTCTAGCCGATAGCTTGAACCTTAATACACTAATGGCTGCGTATGACGCTGATGACAAGATTATCACAGAGGAAGCACCCCCGCCCTTCGATCTCTTGGAGAAGTGGGCTGATTACTCAGCTAAGAAGAAGGAGGCAACTTCGAAGAGGGAGGCCGACTTAAAATCAGGGCCGTCCGCCTCTACACCGTCCGTCCTTCCTCCTATCCGCCCTGGCGCGGCGAGTCCGGGTGGCTCTGCCAAAAAAGCTAAGAAGCAGGTCCAGGAGCAGGACCCGGAAGATCGCGCTCAGGAGGCCGAGTAGAGCAAGGACGTCATAATACCTTAGTCACGTGGGACCTTTTTGTTTGAGCTATTTTATTCTGTTAATGGTGCGCCTGTGCACTTCTGATACCGATGCAAAAGCTTGTAATATACTTCTATTTGGTGACATATTTTCGCGGCTTTCCTAGCCTTTTGATAATCATACTTTTTGCTGTTCTTCTGAACTTGTTCTTGATACCCATCTCTCTTTTTAGCTCCCTTCATAAGACTCGTTTTTTCCGAGACCAGGGGCTTTGATAAGTGAAATTCTCTTGAAGTTCCCAAGACTCGGATAATAGGGCCGTTTTGAACCTTGGTATCAAAGTGGTTTGTTTCTGTTACGAAGTCCGCAGTCCCCATGACCCAAAGAACGAGTCATGAGGGTGTGGCCTTTCTCAGAGGACAAATCACTCCCTACCAAGGCAAAACCCTAAAACCATCTCATGTAAATACTGAAGTTATGCTTGATAATCACTGAGTTTCCGGCTTATCAGCCTTGTACTCTGCATAAACTTGTGGTTTAGATGACCCTTTTGACTATCTTATACTATAAGCCGGCTTTCGCGTGGATACCATGTTGTTACATCCATACGAGAACAGTGTCAGGCAAGTCCCATTGGGCTCCATGGCTGATTGTAATCGTAAGCGAACGAATCATGCCACTTTAGTGCGAGTCACATCAAGCTTAAGTAAGATAAGTCAAGAAAAATTGGCTTCTTTGCCCAGTCATAAGATTGCAGCCGTGCTCGTTTGCGAGGAATCGGCCCTTATAACTTATAGCTATCTATGCCGGGTCATTTGGGTTAGTGGTTGGTTACCTGAGCAACCAACCCCCAAGACCTACATGCAATCGATGCTTTTGATGATACTGAATTATCGATGTCGCATTGATACTACTTACTTGTGATAAAGGCGAAAAGACATAGGACTTGATAACCATCTCTTTATTGATACCAGAAATTTTGGGTCAGCAGGCCGCCTCATTAAAAACCTTCCAGTCCCCGTAGGTACCCTGGGTAGGAAAAGAGCGCGTCTGAAACCTGCCGCCCGTTACATTACTCAGTTCTTTGTAAGCACTGGTCCTGATCCGGCTTGACCAATGCACATCCTCCATAAGTTGGACTTTTTCCTGATGAGTACCGGGTTTGCCAGCCAACCCGGGTGGGGTGTCTCCATGACTTTGCTGGTTGTGGGCGGCCGTGTAACTTCTTCCTTTACAGCAGACTGCTTGGGAGAGTCAACTTCGATTAAGGCCACCAATTTAGCATCTTGCGTTACCTTGGACTTTGCTTTTTCGCCTTCAGTACTCGGCCTTTTTGATGTGCCTATATCCTCCGGGTCTGCTTGAGATCGGTAGTGCTTGAGCTCTTCTTTTCTACAGGCCTGCTCGGCCATTGCTGCGTCTCCTTCGTCACATTCAGCTGCTATATCTCGATTTCCATGTATGGTAATGGTCTTCTTGGGACCCGGGATTTTTAGTTGTAGATATACATAACACGGCCTAGCCATGAATTTGGCATAAGCCGGCCTTCCAAACAGCGCGTGATAGGGGCTGCGTAATTTCACTACCTCAAAGGTGAGCCACTCAATTCGATAGTTATCCTTTGATTCTCCGAAAGCTACCTCTAGTGCGATTTTTCCCTCGGGGCATGCCGAATGACCCGGCACTATTCCATGAAAAACTGTTGAGCTTTTTTGCAGTTGAGATTCCTTGAGACCCATGCGTAGGAAGGTTTCCCAATACAGTATATTGATGCTGCTTCCACCATCCATTAAAACCTTCTTTAGCTCGTACCCATTAACTTGCGGTGCGACTACTAGTGCCAAGACTCCTGGGTGTTCCACTCTTTCCGGGTGATCCCTTCTGCTCCATGTTACCTCCTGTTCTGACCATCTCAAGTATCTCGGGACGGCTAACGAAACTGAGTTGACCGCTTGCTTCAGTATCTTTTTGTCCTTGTTAGATCCTCCTGTGGTATGCACATGATATTGACCCAATTGTTTGGGGTTAGCCTGGAAGCCTCCAGCTCCCCCTTGGTTGTTGCCCTGGTTTCCAGTTGCCGGGTTTCCGGCTGGGGGTGGTCCATTGCCAGGGTTTCCACCCGGACCTGGCCCTCCTCCTCGACCTGTCCTCGCATAGCCCTGTTTACTTCTTCGTTTTTCCATCTTTGCAAGTCGGCGCACTGCTCCAAGGAGTGGTTAGCCGGCCTGCCGTTCCTGCTGTGTTTTGGGCACGCCATTCTGAAGATGTCCCAACTATTACTCGGCCGGGGCGGCCCTTGGTAGTTTCCTCCGTTGTGATTCCCAGTATTGAAATTTCCCTCTGCTCTGGGTCTTGAAGACCCGGCTTCTGTATTGGCGACAAACTCGGAGCCTCCTTCGAAGGGACGCTTGTTCTGACTACTTCCATTGTTTCCTGACGCTGTTCCGTTGCCGGTTCTTCCATTACCGCTTGTGTTTGCTTTTGTCTTCTTGTCATCAGCTTCTTCTTCTGTGGTATCTGTCGCAGCGTGTTTGTTGCACGCATCCATCAATTCTCCCATTGTGACTTCTGACGCATTTCGACTGGACTTCATGCGAGTTAACTTTTGCACTAAAGGTATATACTTGCATGTTTTTGCCATGGCTTGTAGCGCATCCTTGGGCTGGATGTCTGTGGATGAGTGAAGTATCTCCATAACCCGGCGCACCCAACTGCGCGCCGATTCTCCCTTCTTTTGGACGCATCGCTCCAGATCATCAATGGTGAATAATTTCCTGCAGGTTCCGTGAAAGTGCTTGATAAACGCGGTCTTCAATTCCTCCCAAGACTTGATCGATCCCTCTGGTAGATTGGTGAACCACAATTTTGCTGCTCCTTCAGACATCATCAGATACATGAATTTGGCTTGGAGGTTCTCGGACGCGTTGCGAATTGACATTGCCATCTCGTAACTGCTTAGCCACGTTTCGGGATCCATGGTTGGCTCATAATTCACTACTTTCCCTGGCTCTTTGAACTTTTCCGGGTAAGGTTCAGCTCTAATATTGTCCGAGAGACACTTGGGCCCCGCAAGAATGATTGAAGCCGGCCTTGCCCTGGAAACGTGTGATGCCGCGGGGGGCGCGTCTGGGCGCTGTGCTGCGGGAGGCCCATGCGCTGCAGACCCGGCCGCGGCCCTCCGAGCCCTAGAACTGTCCACGACGGCCTGTGCTGCTGATACTGCCTGAGCGCGGGGAGGAGGCGGCATTTGCTGCTGCTCTTCCCTCCGCCGTGCCGAACTCGTCTGTAAATTCCCTTGCTGCTGGCTGACATATGGCGTCCCGTGCATTCCGCTTCTGTGATCCGGGTAATTGGCTTGCTGCGCCACCGCAGTGTGCAACAGCTCGATGGCTTGCCGAGTCTTCTCTGCATGGGGCGACTCTCCCACAGGTATTTGATTCAATGCGAGTGTCGCCGCATATACGTTGTCCATAGGATTGTTGTAGTGGCCGGCTGGCGTGCGGAATCGTGATGGTGGCGGCGGTAGTAGATCGTTGCCGGTTGTGACTCTAGTTTGCGGTGGGGGTAATCCGGTCCGTTCATTCGCCGGATGTCGGATATATACCGAATAGGGGTATAGAAGATGGTAGACAAAAGAGCTGGACTACCAGGGTGGCCTGCAAGGTAATGGGCTTAGGTCCATTGGGCGGCCCAGTAGTCCAACGCGTAGAAGCCGGATTCTAGAAGAACCCGGATCACGGCCCGCGTGATCTGGCTTGGAGGAGAAGACGGATTCCGTACTTTCCAAGTTACAAGTTAAACGTAGTCTTCTAGGTTTCTGGTTCTGTAAGCCCTAATCCGGCTATTATATAAAGCCGGACGGGAGATAGATTTCATAAGTTCAATAAGTTCCTTTAGTTCCAAGGTTCTAGGTTCAAGCTCAAGCCTTACGCAACTCGCCGAGAAGTTCATCCTCGACGAGTAGCTAGATCTATTCCTTTACATTGTAACCTTATTATACGGGCTTTAGTCCCACATAGTGAGAAGTGCAGGAGTAGGTACGCCGTACTGTCGCGACGTACCGAACCTGGGTAAAATCCCGTGTTCTGTGTTACTACGCTATCCCGTTACCCCACGTCTCTACCGTAGTCTCATGGCACCCCAGTCTATGAAAACTACTACGATGTCTCGACAGTTGGCGCCCACCGTGGGGCAAACGACGTCAGGCGTGAAGTTCCGATCTGGGATATTAGGCGGAATCGGAAGATCGATCACTGTCGGAAGTTTGGAATTCGACGACGACGTCGGGCGCTTCCTCGACAACGGATCCTACATACCGGCGCAAAACCATCTGGTAAGTGCCTGCGTTTTACCGATTGGATCTGCTAATATCTTTATCGGATTAACCGCGGAAGCAATGGGGTTTTGCGGTGAAAGCAATTATCTCCCACCCGCCCTATACCCAGTCGAAGACGACTATGATGTCGGATTTTGCTCAGATCGCCGACAAAACAGTGATACGCACTTTATCGGCATGGTGCAATCCGAGATCGCCGAAAACACGGATGACGGAAACCCCGTGCAAGAGGCAGACAACGATACACCCGTCACAGAGACGGAAGAACCAATACCCGTCACAGAGACGGAAGATCCGACATCCGTCAACCAGACGATGAACTCGGAAACAGAGTCCGTGCTTGCCGCCATTGAGGCGAGATTGGAGTCGGAAACCGGATCGGATAACTTCTCCGAAGACGAAGATGATGATGCCTTCGTAAGAAAAGTTAAATCCTTTCAAGAGGGGTTCCATGAAGTGCTAATGGCAAAACCAGCTGATACAACGGGTGCCGATAGCCAGGAAAGCCCTAAAACCCCTCCGCCAGCAGAGGAGAGGGAAGACGGAGAAATTTCTCCGATATTTCCTAATGTCAAGGAGATGACAGAGGATGAACCTGTCAAAAAACCTCCCTCTTCCAAGAAAAAGCACCGTGCTTCTAAAAAACTCCAGTACAAACTCCGGAAGAAAAAGTCAGCTGATCTCGCTGATGAAAACCTGGAAGTTGGAGATATTAGTGGCACAAAGCCTACGGAAAAGAAATCTAAGGAAATCACTGCTCCGCCAATGACAGAACTGGAAGAGCAAGAACTATTACAAACTCCAGTGGGACCCAATGAACCCCCTGAGATGCTGGAAGCCAGGAGACAAGCTTTCCAACGGCAACAGCAACAACTGCTTAGATCTCGGCAACACCTCCAACAAACCCATAATGACATCAAAATCATGAAGGAAGAAATTGAGGAGTACGAGAGAAAGCACAGATCTGCCTTAAAACCTACAAGGTTACCCGGAATTGCAAAACCGGAAGAACTGCCGCCGAAAGAAAGGTTCTATAACCCATCTTGGCAAAAGCAGTTAAACGGCAAAGATGCTAAGGGCGAACCAATATACAAAACCGCAGCTGAAAACGCGGAAGCAGCGTTCGCCATCCTGAACAATGATCTGTACTCCAACGGGGAAAAACTCCAAGGGGTGTATGCTTTCCTAGGAAAAGCATTACAGCAGCAACAGCGAGGACAAGAGCGATCAGGGAGGCTGCATGATAATTCCGCCCTCTGCAAAACTGTTACTTGCGCTGCTGGAGCACCTGGACCGGAAGAACCCGGAGATTCGGATAAAAAAGAGGATCCGAGAAAAGACAAGAAAAACCCCGACAACCGGGACGCAGCGTCTAGAACCGGACCTCATCTCCCGAAAGATGGATATAAACCACACGATCGGGAAGACAAACACCGGAATGACGGCAAAATAATGCCACCTCCGAGAAACCCAGCTGAAAAAGCTGGAAGATACGATACACCTCACAGGCGTGAAAGATCTCGGACACCGCCCAAAGATAAGGAAAGGTACAGGAGCAGGACTCCACCTAATCCCAGAGGGCGTGACAACGGAAGAGATAGAGATAACCTCGGAAAAACGCGTCCGCGTAACAATGGAAAAGAAAGGAGCAGATCCCCTTCTGTCCATTCAGCCGGGAGATATTCTGCACATATTGACAGAGCAGAAAAGGATGATCTATACTTTGGTCCTAAGTGTTTTACTGACAGGATCCGAAGGATAACCCTGCATTCTGGCTTTGCCAAAGTTGGTCCAACCTACCAAAAATATACCGGCAGTACAAACCCGGATACCTGGCTTTCAGATTATTACACAGCCGTCCAGATCAACAACGGGACAGACCTGGAAGCTGTCAAGTTTCTTCCCCTAATGTTGCTAGACGGAGCCAGAGATTGGATTAATGGTTTACCATCAAGAACTGTCGACAGTTGGGATGATATGGCGAGGGTATTTACTCAGCATTTTCGAGGAACATACAAACGCCCAAATAGCATCAACCAGCTGAACCGTTGCACCCAATTTGAAGACGAACCATATGTGGATTTCATCTCCAGATGGACTGCAATGAAGAATAGTTGCTCTGGGGTAACTGACGTACAAGCAATGCATGCTTTCGTCAATGGCCTAAAACCCGGACTTGTACCGTTCATGGTTGGCTCTAAAAAGCACAAAGATCTCGGATCTATGCTTACAACCGCTAATGAGCATGCTGCAGCCGAAGACGATATCAGAGCAAGAGGAGGCAATATTGAGTCACTGATACTGGCCAAGAAAACACCTCGTTCTGATAAAAAAGGAACTCCGGAGTCAACGACAAAGCCCAAGGAGGTTAACTTAGCCTTTGGAGGAGAAAAAGGGAACAAGTGGAAAGGCCGCAGTCCGGATCCCATCAATTACACTCCTGAAGAATGGGAGAGAATTAAGTCGGAACCCTGCGTCCACCACTCTCAGTTTGGGAAACCAACCCACACGAACGCGCAATGCCGGCTAAACAAGCATATGAAAGGCAATGCAGGATCCGGAAGTAAAGGGAAGGGTTCCAAGAGGAAACCTGCCAAACAAAAGCCAGAAGCTGAAAAAGAAGACAGTGAATCGGACACTGATGACAAAATCCAGGAACAACAGCGAAAAGGCGAACCTAAATTTCCGAGAGTTGACGGAGAAGCAATGCTAACTTTCCTAGCAACCCCGTCAGCAAAGGTGGCCAAAAGGACACTTCGAGAAATAAACGCGGTTGTTCCTGCAACCCCAAAATTCTTGAAGTATTCCAACACACCGATAATCTGGGATCAGTCTGATCATCCCGGAAATATCCCTGAACCCAGCACACAAGCTCTTGTTGTAAGCCCTATTGTTCAAAACACTAGGCTAAGAAGAGTGCTGATGGACGGAGGATCCAGCATCAATATAATGTACCTGGATACACTGAAACACTTGAAGATATCCGAGTCCCAGCTCAATTACAGCAATATACGCTTCCATGGCATCGTTCCTGGCAGGCAAGCACGATCCCTAGGAGAAATTTCCCTAGATGTCACCTTCGGAGATAAAGATCACTTCCGGCAGGAAAAAGTATCCTTCGAAGTTGTGCCGTTCGAGAGCGTGTATCACGCAATACTCGGACGTCCGGCTTTCGCCAAGTTTATGGCAAGATCTTGCTACATCTACAACAAGCTGAAGATGCCAGGACCCAAAGGAGGAGTAATCACTATTGCCGGTGATTTCAAGCTGGCAAACGAGTTGGAGAAGCAAAACGCCCTTTGCGCTCAAAGAGTTATAGCTCAGGAAGAACTGAAGGAGTTAGCCAAGGAGGTATCGCCGAAAGAAATGCCGGCAGGAAAAGAAACTCGGAAGCCAACAGACAGCTTCAAGGCATCCGAGAATACAAGACAGGTAATCCTAGATCCCAAAGATCCGACAAAATTCGTCGTTGTAGGGACTGGGATGACCGACAAATAGGAAGGCGAGCTCATCAAGTTCCTCCGTGAGAACTGGGACATTTTTGCTTGGTGTCCAGCTGACATGCCAGGCGTACCCAGGGAACTTGCTGAGCACCAACTCAAGGTTATTCCCGGATCAAAACCCGTCAAACAAGGTCTCCGTCGATTTGACGGAAGAAGACGGAAGGCTGTTGGCAAGGAAATTATCCGGCTTTTAGCAGCGGATTTCATCAAGGAGGTAATCCATACTGACTGGTCCGCAAATCCGGTATTAGTACCGAAGAAAGACACAACTGCCCTCAGAATGTGTATAGATTACACAGGATTGAACAAGTTGTGTCCGAAAGATAGGTTTGCGCTGCCGCGAATCGATCAAATAATAGACGCCACTGCAGGCTCTGAGCTTTTATGCTTTTTGGATGCATACTCCGGGTACCACCAAATACGCATGAAAAAGGAAGATCAAATCAAGACTTCTTTTATAACCCCGTACGGGACGTATTACTACGTAACCATGCCTTTTGGCCTGAAGAACGCAGGTGCAACCTACCAGCGTTGCATGCAACGTTGTTTGCATAGTCAGATTGGAAAAAACGTCCATGTTTACGTGGACGATATTGCTGTCGTAACCAAGGAAAAAGATACACTCCTTGAGGATTTGCGAGAAACTTTCGAAAACTTGCGCACTTACAAGATGAAGTTGAATCCATCTAAGTGCGTATTCGGGGTTCCCTCAGGAAAACTTCTAGGTTTCATCGTTTCTCACAGAGGAATAGAAGTGAACCCGGAAAAGATCAAGGCAATCTTGAATATCTCAAAGCCTACATGTGTAAAAGATGTCCAAAGATTGACGGGTTCCGCTGCAGCCGTCAGCAGATTTATTAGTCGGCTGGGGGATAAAGCCTTGCCACTATACAAACTGTTAAAGAAATCCGACAAGTTTGAATGGACAGAAGAGGCCGACGCAGCGTTAACCCAGTTAAAAGAAACCTTGATGAACGCTCCCATCTTGGCATCTCCCAAAGATGAAGAACCCATGTTATTATACCTTACGGCTACTAGTCGGGTTATTAGCGCGGTAATCGTTGTGGAACGGACAAAAGAAGAGCAAAGCATACCAGATCAACATCCGGTATACTACATAAGCGAAGTTTTTTCCGAATCCAAACAAAGATACCCGCACTATCAGAAACTGGCATATGGCGTATTTTTCGCATCCAGAAAGCTGCGCCATTACTTCCAAGGACATTCTATAACAGTGGTATGTAAAGCACCACTAGGAGATATTATAAACAATGCGGAGGCAACCGGCCGAGTAGCTAAATGGGGCATCGAGCTGGCAGCCTTCGACATTAAGTATCAGCCAAGGACGGCAATAAAATCCCAGGTTTTGGCAGATTTCGTCGCCGACAGGACAGAAGCAATGGAAAATACACCGATGCCAGAATCCGAGTACTGGATCATGCACTTTGACGGATCTAAGATGAAGGAAGGAGCTGGGGCCGGCGTAGTTCTAAAATCTCCCAAGGGAGACACAATGGAGTACGTATTGCAAATACACTTCAACGCCAGTAATAATGTGGCAGAATACGAAGCTTTGCTTCATGGCTTGCATATTGCAAAAGAAATAGGGGTAAAACGCATCTTGTGTTACGGAGACTCGGATTTGGTACAGCATCAGCTCAACCAAACCTGGGACGCGAAAAGCCCCATAATGGCCGAATATCGGAGAACGGTGGATGAGTTTGCCATCTGTTTCTTCGGGTTCGAAGTCCTTCACATAAAAAGGGAGGAAAACTGGAACGCGGATGCGTTAGCCCGCATGGGATCAGAGAGAGTAAAAACTTTACCACCAGGGGTATTCGTCCAGCATTTGCATGAACCATCCATAAAAGGTGGAGACGTCGATTACCCTTTAGCATCTGAAACAATTGAAGTCATGTTCGTTAAACCGGATTGGACAATCCCGTACCTAAACTTCTTAGTCAGTCAGAAGTACCCGGAAGGAGCAGACGAAGTCCTGCAAAGGCAAATACAACGTCGATGCAAAGGATACGTAGTAATCAACGACCACTTATACAAACGCAGTACTTCTGGAGTTTTTCTGCGGTGTATTTCACCAGAGGAAGGAAGAGAAATATTGCAAGAAATCCATGCCGGCGATTGCGGACATCATGCTCAATCAAAAAGCATAGTCAAAAAAGCATTCCGTGCAGGGTTTTTCTGGCTAACAGCCAAGACAGACGCCGAACGCATAGTGAATACATGCGAAGGATGTCAATATTATGCCAAGCAGACCAATTTGCCGGCCCAAGCATTAAAAACTATCCCTATCACTTGGCCGTTTGCGGTCTGGGGGCTAGACATGATGGGACCGTTCAAAACTGCAAGAGGTGGACTTACACATTTACTCGTAGCAGTAGATAAGTACACAAAATGGGTGGAGGCTAAACCCATCAAAAAGCTGGACGGCGCAACTGCCAGAAATTTCATTATCGATTTAGTAATGAGGTATGGCGTCCCACACAGCATAATAACTGATAACGGGACGAATTTCTCCATTGGGGAGTTGGCAAAATACTGCCAACAAACGGGAATTCGCTTGGATCTTGCATCCGTGGCACACCCGCAATCCAATGGACAGGTTGAAAGAATGAATAGCTCAATCCTTCAAGGAATACGCCCAAGACTTGAAACTCCTCTTCATAGAGCAGCTGGAGCATGGGTAGAAGAACTGCCTTCCGTGTTATGGAGTATTCGAACGACGCCAAATAGGTCAACTGAGCAAACCCCGTTTTTCCTAGTTTATGGTGCGGAAGCTATGCTTCCAACAGACATGATCCATGACAGCCCAAGAGTGCAAAATTTTGACGACTCGGATGCCGAAGAAGCACGACAGGATGCTGTCGATCTCCTAGAAGAGGAACGAGAACTTGTGCTTCAAAGATCCGCCATCTACCAGCAAGGTTTACGACGTTATCATAGTCGTAAAATCAGGCATCGTTCTTTTAAGGAAGGTGACTTGGTGCTGAGATTGGTGCAACAAAGAAAGCACAAATTGGCCCCAGTATGGGAAGGACCATTTGTCATCAGTAAAGCCATGAAGAATGGATCATATTATCTTGTCGACATTCGAGATACGGAGGATGATCCCAAAAAGCCGAATCGCAAAAGAAAGAGAAAAATAGATGCTGAACTAGGAGAGACAAATAGGCCTTGGAGTATCCAGCAATTACGTCCCTTCTACACTTAGTTCAATTTCTATGTAAACATCTTTGAGATCATGAAATAAAGTTATCGGAAATCATATTCATTATAAGTACAAAATATTTCCGTTTTATCTATTTCCCAATGATCTTACAAATACTCAATGTTGACCCGAATTGTGCCTGCGTGCTCGGTGTTTAAAAGCTGAATGATTCGGCCTGTTAAAGGTTAAAGGAAACTCGGATTGTGCCTGCGTGCCCAAGTTTCAGAACAGTTCCTTGTTTTCTCTAAGTTTTATCTGATCGTGCGTATGATGGGTTACTGGAACTAGTTAGTAAAAATGCCTGTAGCATGATTCATGTTTTCGAGTTTCAAAACTGCTTGGTTCGTCCCCAGTTACTCGGCATAACGATTCATAATGCTATTTGAGCCATTTCAAACACTAAAGACAGTTAAAGCATATATACCAGATTACTTAGAAGATAAAGGAGCAGCCAAACCCGGAAAAACTTTGCAATAAGTATGAAATCGCAAAAGGCGGAGTTCTTGTTCCGACAAATGACATAGAAGTATTACAATATGAACTACATTGTAAGGAAGCTACTATACGCATCCATCATCCAGGTTAAGTGCGCCCCCTTTAAATTTCTGAGTCTTCATCACTGCCATCATTCTCGGGGGCTGCGGGCACTTCTTCTTCCGGATAAGTAATGGAGATATTTACCATGGAAGCAATCTGCGTGGCATGGCCTTCAACTTCTTTAAAGATCGCATTTACTTGTGCCTCTGAGCATTCTTGAGGAATACCGGATGCTAAACGCCAGGATTTTGCATCAGGGTAGTGTAAGCGCATGAGGCCAAGTGCCATTCGCGCACCACCCCGTGCTGCAGAGCGAAGGAAAGATTCCTTCGAATTTGCTACTTCCATAATGCCATCCGGAAGCCGGTAAACTTCTGAGAATTGTATACTGCTTGTGGGCAGGAATTTACTAATTAAGTGCATGCCTGCATTTCTGATTGAATTCCATATCTTCCCAAAGGCCCGGATCTTTTCCGTCCGAGAAATCCCTGGAAAATTTCCTGCTTTTTTGACAAAAGGCAAAGATTAGAAAATATAAGAATATGGCTCGAAAGTATTGGTAAAAGAAGTCAACTTACCAAGAACCGCGTCAATTTCATCGCTTTCTTTCATACGAGGAAATAGCATACTTTCTAAATCATTGATAATAGATTTATCCTCTGCTGCCTGCAAAGAAGCCTTGGATTGCGCGATCCCAAGGGCTAGATTACTGGCTTCCAATTCTTCTCGAACTTTTGAAAGTTCTCTTTGAAGGTTGGAGTTTTCTTCACGAAGTTGAGAAAAATAAGCAGCGTTTGCTGTGAGCTTATTGGCTTTGGTTAAAGCAGCTGAAAAGTAGGGACAAAATAATCCAACATTACGGCACGATTTTGAAATGACTTTTCCAGCAAAAATCAACAAACATGAAGAAAAATACCGGTGGCTTTGGATAATTGCTTTTGAGTCGACGCCAGTTCGTTGCTTTTTGACTCAATAGCAGATTGAAGTGTTTTTACTTCTTTGCTTTTGAGGCTAAGTTTTTTCAAAACTTCCACGTTTATGGCATCTGCGGAATGCTGAAACATGGAAATGAAAGCCAGATGCTTAAGTTTGAACAAGCATACAAAGAATCATTAAGAAGAATTTAGATTTTCAACTTAATGCTTGGGGGCTAGAGGTATTACCTGGCTCATTTCTCGCAAATCAGTTAAAGTCTCCTTGAATTCTTTGGCATATTCCATGAAAAGAATTCCTACGTGGTGAAGGCCATCGTGTATGACCTGGCGGGGCGAGAACGCGATATTATTGCGGATAACTAATCCATTTTGTGGCCAAGGGCGAACCAGGGGCGCAGGAGCAAAAAACTTCTTAGCTTCCGGACGAATATATCCGAGTTCGTCGAAAAGTTCTTCTTTCACCCGGATATTATCTGGAGCAGGAATGGATTCGTCTCTGACGGGTGATTGAAAATTTCCGCCCATTGGCATATTCGTTTTCCCCTTTTTACACGCAGCTGCAGAAGGAAACTCTTCTTTAATGGTAGTTTGCCTCTTGCGCTTTTGGTTGTTGTAAAACTCGGCGTACAATTGGTTGATTTCAGCATCAGAAGCAAGATCATTTCCTCCAAGTTCGTCAAACTAGGAAAGAATCAGCAGTATGTTAAAAATGAAGAGAGAAGATAATCTGAGGAAACTCAGAAACAAGGGAAGAAAAGTACCTTAGGAACCAGATTTTCCGCATGATATATGGCTAGATTTTCTTCAACCTGGCTATCGGCGGCAACTATCTGATGAAGGCGTTCTATAAAATCGTTCTTGCTAAAGGACCTATCGGTGCCTCTCATGCTATCTTCCGGTCCCGTGTACTCACAAAGAAGTCGGGAACGAAGGGATAAAGGTTGTACGCGACGTCCAAACCAGCATAACACGATATCCTTCCAGACCAAAGGTGGTTGAGAAGAAGAAAGTTTGGCAATGCGACGTTTTATTTTCATCAGGTTTTCAGGCAAATCCTATGTTATTGCGAGTGTCCAATTTTCATGAGGAATGGCAGCAGAATTGACAAAGGGAGGAAGTCCGGTTTCTTTGTTGGGAAACGGAATGTCTTGGTGATAAAAGAAAGAACCTAGCCAAGATTGGTCAGGTTTCGGCATTCTTATCCTTGGATACCATTCTTCCCTAAAGTTTCTGAGGATAAAAGATATGGTGCCGCAGATGGGCGAAACACCGTTTGTGATGTTGTGCTTTACCTCGAAACAATAATGCCAGAAGTCTAAGTTGGGAGTTATCCCAAGATACCCTTCGAAAAGAGCTTGGAAACTAGCTAATTGGAGGATGGAATTTGGAGAGATATTATGTGGTTGAACACCATAAAAGTTGAGGACGTCTAGGAAAAAGGCGGAAGGCGGAAAACCCATACCTCTTGTGATATGAGAGGTGAGGAGGACGCGCTCTCCTTCCTTTGGCTTGGGCTCTAGCTCATTCTTCGAGATCCGCCATTTGCCTTTAACTATCAATCTATCCCTTGACATCCGACGAAGGAGGACGAGTGAAGTATCACTCTGATTCCAAATTCCGACAAATTCTGCTTCTTCATCAGCTCCGGCGGAGAAGCGCTCAGTGCCACGAGAGTGAATCTTGGCCTCCGCCGTCTCCGGTGCGAACGGCGGGGATGTTGTGGTGCTTGGGCCCGCTACGTCTGCGGCGGCGGGAGCATTTCCTCCGCCCGCCGCAGATGCCGTGGCTTTTTCCGGCCCGCCGCCGGCATGCTTGGGCGACCCCAGTTGTGGATCCAGATCGCCTAAAAGCTCGTCGATGGAGGCGCGGGCCGGAGAGGACGACGGAGAGGCCATCGTTTTCGGTGGTGACGGAGCGCTCCGGCGTGCAAAGGGCTCGTCGGGGCAAGGAATCGTTCTCGCTCTCGAGCTCACGTTCGCACCAATGGTGAAGGCAGTGAGGGAGTGAAGAAGGTTGATGAGGAGGACGAAGACGGCTATTTATAGCCTAAAAACCCTCTAGATACGCGCTAACGGCTCTTTTGACCGTTGGATGTTCGACGCGTGTCGCTCGCCGGAAAATCCGGGAAACGGAACGACAGAGGAATGATGGCTATCTCCTCGTTTCTCGTGAGAATCTGTCAGAGATACGTTGCAGGGTTTCCCGCGTGAAACCAAGCGGCGCTTACGTCAGTATGATTAAAGCGCTGATGTCACGTGTTCCTTTTCCGCGAAGGATCGCGAGAAGAAAAGCCGGATTTTCATAGTTCCGAGTTTTATGTTACCATCTCCTTCAACAAGAAAGAAGAAAGAATCAAGACTGCTGAATCAAGTTTCCCGAACAAAATGTATTTGACGAAAGGCGGAGTTTCAGAGTTTTGATCCTTCCTGGGGGCTACTGTCGGATATATACCGAATAGGGGTATAGAAGATGGTAGACAAAAGAGCTGGACTACCAGGGTGGCCTGCAAGGTAATGGGCTTAGGTCCATTGGGCGGCCCAGTAGTCCAACGCGTAGAAGCCGGATTCTAGAAGAACCCGGATCACGGCCCGCGTGATCTGGCTTGGAGGAGAAGACGGATTCCGTACTTTCCAAGTTACAAGTTAAACGTAGTCTTCTAGGTTTCTGGTTCTGTAAGCCCTAATCCGGCTATTATATAAAGCCGGACGGGAGATAGATTTCATAAGTTCAATAAGTTCCTTTAGTTCCAAGGTTCTAGGTTCAAGCTCAAGCCTTACGCAACTCGCCGAGAAGTTCATCCTCGACGAGTAGCTAGATCTATTCCTTTACATTGTAACCTTATTATACGGGCTTTAGTCCCACATAGTGAGAAGTGCAGGAGTAGGTACGCCGTACTGTCGCGACGTACCGAACCTGGGTAAAATCCCGTGTTCTGTGTTACTACGCTATCCCGTTACCCCACGTCTCTACCGTAGTCTCATGGCACCCCAGTCTATGAAAACTACTACGATGTCTCGACACCGGACGCGTCGCTGCTGTTGTCTGTTGGGGTGCGGTTCCCTGGTTCGCCACTGGTATCGGTTGATCCTGAGGCGTGATGAACAAATTAGCCGGATTAATAACCCCGCCCGTTGCTGGCAACCTGGTGTGGTGCCTTTGATGTATCCTGGTCGTTTCCTCTCGAAGCCGGGTTTCCAACGCGTCTAGCTCGCGCCGCCGGGTGGCCATCCCCTGTCTATCTGCTTCCACTTGCCTTCTTTGCTGTTCCAATGCACGACGAGCCACGTCCAGACCTCTAACACGTTCTGCCGCGTTTTCTGGGGTGATAACAGTGGCGAGGACTGTAGGATCCAAGATCAAATTATTATCGAACAGGGCCGGGTGACGCGGATTCGAGGGACCCGCCCCTGGTGTCCGATTGGCTTGAAACCCGAACATGTTGGCGTGTTGCTCCTCATCTGCCGCGCGACTGGTGACCGATGCTGACTCTCCATCGACCCGGGTCAAGACTGGGTCTCCGTTAACCGCGCCCTGTTGCTGGGCCACCGCCCCGACTGGTGCCGCGGCTGTGTTTCCTTGGTTAGCCGCGGGGGCTGCATAGACTGCAACTCGGCGCGCGACATCCGGTGTAAATTCAGGCTGTTCCTCTTCACCGTTCTCCTCATACCGGTTTTCCAGTAGATCCAGGATAGACCCGGTGTCATCTTCTCCTTGGGCCCGGTCGCGTGGGGTCCATGCCGGCTCCTCCGGCTGTTCCCACTCCGCGATGGGTTCTTCTGCTGGATATGTCGTTCCCGTCGATTCTTCATCATCTGATCGGGTAGACGTGGCTTTTCCTGGCATAGAATCAGATCCAACGTTGTCAGGGACCGAATTGGAAGCACATACCATACCGATGAAGACGTTGATCCGGCCGATTGTTATGACGGATCCGGTTTCGAGGTGATCCGACTCCGGCCCCCAGCCGGAATCGTCCACCACCTTTTCTCCTTCGTGGTCGATGTAGATCTCGCCGATGACAAGATTCTCCATGCCCTTCCGAGCTTCTCCCGTGATGTAGACACCTTTGGACGCAGGCCCCACGGTGGGCGCCAACTGTCGTGGGATAATCACGGCAGATGTTACCAGGGGTAACTGATCTTGGGGCAAGTCGACACAGGCGTTCGGGAGAGGGTTTAGCTCAAAGGAAGACATGATACAGCTTGATATGACAGCCGGCAATCGAAGTCGCCGGATCTCTATTCTCGATACAATAACACGATTAGGGTTTACACTGGATACTCGATACCACTCGATATTGCTAAGGTTCTCGAATCTCTGTCTCAATCTACGCCCGGGGGTCGGTTTATATAGCTCCCATACCCCCTAACTTACTTTACAAGGCACACCCGGGTCCTACCCAGACACGGCATGCTAACCCTAACTTTCCTTTACAACACCCACAACCCGGGTCACTAGGCCCACGAGCTTGGGCCTCCACAAACATCTTTATCCCTAGCCGTATCCTGCTCACTGTCTCTGGGCCGGGTTATTCCTCGGATCTTGGCATACCGGGTTAGCATCCCCCCATCAGGCCCTCTTTCCCGCTTATTCTTGGCGGGAAAGGGTTACCACAACGAAAAGGAGCAGACAGATCGTGCCCTGCAGCTTCTGGCTGTCTTGGTCTTCGGGGGAGAGCGCCACCGCCCATAGAAGATTTGTGGGGGCTCCCCATGACGCTCCCTTCGTACTGTAGCGCTGGCTTGGTCCTCTTGCACCAAAGAGGAAAGTCTTGGGTGGCGTTTTGGTGCATGCAACTGTCACCTACACTTTATACACGAGAATGACAACTGCGGCCAAAGTGGCCATGTGGCTCTGCGGTGCTCTCATCAGCGCGCAGAGCTGTATGCATCACCCGCACATGGATGTTTCCTTCTGAAAGAAAAGTCTTCTAGAGAGGGGCGGAGAGCTCGAGGTAGAACTCCTCCCCAAGGAAAGACGAGTGTGCTCCTCCGGAGAAGCCAGCCACCGTATGGCTGCATCTCGAGAGAGGCGAAAGTCTCATGAGGGAGGCTTTCCTCCGAAAGCATCCTTGTGGAGGCCTTTCTATGCCCACTGGGCTGGGTCTCAACAGACGGTCCATGGCACCATGGTGCCACTGGACCGACAAAGCTCTTATGGGGGCAATTTTGGTGTTCCACCTACTTACCGGTTGAAGCAGAAATGCTTAGAGGAAAAGCTTTTGTGGTTCATGTGCTCCCCATTTGTATTCAATTGGGTGGTTGAGCGTCACTTTCCATACCGCGTGATGAGGCAGTTTGGGTTGTTTCAGATTCACCCGCCTGAGTGGAAAGACACGGAGAAGGAGCTACTGTGCATGTCATACTAAGCATAGAAATCGATTTAGATCCACAGATCTACAAGGCATACGACGGGTTAGAGATCAACTTGGATGAAACCCTTGATGATGGCGGGATGACGTGAGGTCGTCGCCTCGTCGGTACCAATGAAGATCCTGCCCACAAAAGGATGTAGAGGAGAGGAGACGAAGATGGTCGCCGTGGTGCTCCCGAGGTGACAGCAAAAGGGAAACCGCTGACAGAGAAAGAGAGAGGAGAGAGGATGAGCCGAGTGAGTTAGTAGGGTGGAAACGGGTTAGTGAGCGGCGAGGGGATTTACATCGCGTGTTCCCTTTTTCTCCCACTCTACCCCGTGCGCGTACATGCACGAGCCACTTATCTGTCATACGAAGATGGATCCACGGAAAAACGTGATTCGCTAGCTTTTGGGTGGCTTTAAGAGCATCTCCAGTCGCGCCCCCAATAAGCGCCCGGACCGGCGCCCGGGTCCACCCTTTGGGGGCTCGTCCGTACAGCACCGCGCCCACGGGGCTGCCCCGTTCCCAGTCGGCGCCCCAACCCAAACCTCTTCGGGCTGCGGGCCCGCCCTGTCAGCGAGGGAGAGGCTCGTCGCCTCGGGAGCCGCACGCATTGACGCCTCGACGAGACGGAACGCTGCGGCGGAGCAGTCCAATCGCCCACGCGGCCGAGTAATGGCGCTGCCGCCGCCTCGTCTTGTCCGCCCCGGCTACAAAACCCGGCCCCGTCGCCTCGCCTCGCCGCTCTTCCTTCCTTCTCTTCTTCCGTCATCCCTCGTCGCTCTTCCCGCCTCTCCTCGCCATGGTGCACCACGACTACCTCGCCGGCGCGGCCGCCAACGGGTTCGGCCGCCGAACCCTGCGCATCTGGGAGGCGCGCCTGCTGTACGAGGCGAACTACCACTCGCCGCCGGGGATGAGCGCGCCAAGGCACCGACGGCTCAACGCAGACGGCGTGCATGTGCCTCCGCCGCCCACTGGGCCCGAGCGTGTCGCCGAGATCGAGGAGATCCAGGCGCGGATGACGCCGGCGATGCGCAACCAGCCTGAGTGGCATCCCGCCAACAAGGCGGCCTGGACGCCGTGCTTCCAGGACAGGTCCGAGAGGGATCGAGCCGCAACAATGCCGCATGTGGTGGAGCAAGCCCGGGCGCACGCTCACCTGTGTCCTCGCCCACATCGAGCGGCAGATGAGGCGGGGGATGAACCGCCGCACCACGACGGTGCCTGCTCTCCCGCCCACTCCTCTCGCCGTTGTCAAGGAGGAACCATAGGATGCGCCTCCACGCCGGAGGACTCGCAGCCAGTCCCTCGTCATCAGGGAAGGGCACGCTTCTCCGCAGGCGCCGGGCGACGTCATCCTCCTCTCGGACAGCAGCGACGATGACGACACATGCCCTCTCCCGCCAGTGTACCTTGGCGACCCAGGGCAGGGCAGCAGCAGCGCCGCCCCGAAGGTGCCGCCGAGCGACGACGACGGCGGCGACTACACCAAGATGCACAAGGCCCTAGGCATATAGGCGACGACGGCGACTACGCCGCCTTAGTTTAAATTTCGTCTAGAATATGTAAAAAGTTGCCTATATTCGGCCCCTATCAATGAAAACTAGTTTGTTCGCCAAATTTTAGCACATTGTTTGTCAAATTTCGCCTACTTGGGCGGCGGCGCTGTGAGACAGAGGACGCAGACGTGGCGGCGTGTGCCAGTTTTTCGCCGTCTCGGGTCGATGGCAAGACGGGCCCGCGGCGCGGAACGACTCGTCCGGCACCCCCACGGGAGCCCCTGGGAGGCGGGTTGGGCTGAGTTTGCCGGACGGGAATAAGGGGGCTTCCGGACGGGAAGACCCAAAGGGGGGCGCGAGTGGGCACGCTCAGGGACCGTCCGGACGGGAAGAGTCCATGGGGTTGCGTTTGGGGGGCGCGACTGGAGATGCTCTAAGGGCATATACAATGGTTGATAAGTCTGCCATATCTTAAACACGGCCACGTAATAAGATATGACAAAAACACATGTTGTACAATGCCAATACACCAACCGGACCCCGCGTCGCCTAACCCTAGGCGGCTCGGGGGAGAGAGCCGCCGCGGCCCCAAGACCACACCGCCCATCACTCCCTCCCCGTCGTCGCCCGAGGCCTCGCGGGGCAGTGCCTGGGCGGCGCCCGTGACGGCGGCGGCGGGGCTTCTCCGCGCGCGTGGCGGCCGGGAGCGCCGTCGTGGTCGAGCTGCGAGGTCCGGACGGGTCGACGGCGATGCGACGTGGGGCTGCGAGGAGGCGCGAGCAGTGGCAACGGCGGCGGCCCGATCTACACGTGGCGGTGGCGCTCCCTGCTGTGGAGGCGACGACGGCCATCGGTCATCGACGTACCGACAGCAGGAGGGTGCGGGGGGCGCTGGGTCTCGCCGACTGCTTGGCATCATGGCGATGTCGGCGACCGGCGTGCCGACGGTGGCTGGCTCTCCTCCAACCAGCCCCTGATCTCGGTGCCCATGGTGGAGGCGGCGCCAAGGAAACCCTCCTTGTCGGCCGGCGGCGGTGGCTCCTCTTCGGACGGCGATTCCGGCGAGCGTGGCGGCCGTAGATCGGATCCTGCTCCGATCTGGTCGTGGGTTGGCTCTTGGTTGGCCGATGACGCGTGGAGGGTCGGCGAGGTGCGTTTGGAGGTTCCCTGCCGAGGTCCCAATGGTGGAGCTTTCGCTGCGCCACCGTGCAGATCCGGCCAGTGGCAGGGTTGGGGGCGCGACTACCGATGAAGATCGCGCCGACTTCGGTCATGACGGACGATGGCGGCGTCTTCGACGTCTTTCCTCTCAGGGCATCGTCATTGCAGTTCGTATTACCTCGCCCGGCTTGCTTCGGGTGAAAACCTAAATCTGGGTCTCCCGGATTGGATGATGACGGCGCCATTAGTGTCGACCTCCCTCCTGAGGGCATCATTTTGAAGCAATGGTCGGAGGGACTTGAAGATGAAGTGGTCGTTTGTCTACTGCATCGACGACGGCGAGGCTCGATGGCGTGGTGCCGTGGGGTCTCGGTGACGGAGGCGGGATGATGGACGACGCACATGGCGGTGGTGCTGGTTGGTGTCATGGCGGCATCGACGGCAAGTCTGATATGGTGAAAGCCTTGACCTCTGTTCTGAAGGCGGGTGAGCGGAAGGCGGTGGCGGCAACGTCTGGAGCGCGTACGTCGGTGTGCGCTGCGATGGGCCGGACCGGTTGTGCCCCTTGCTCGCTACCGGGGGGCTTGGTGAGGCCTTCAGTTTTATAGATGATGTGCGTTGGTGGATTGTCAGGGTATCTGCCCTGTACTTGGTCACCCCCTTCATCAGTCTTGTAGGTAGCGAGATGTCGCTAGGTTGGTGGCTTCAGATTCAGCCAGTTAATGTTTTTACTTGTAAGGCTTCGTGGTTTCTGCTTTATTATTAATAAAATCCAGCTGTGTGCATCATTTTGATGCAGAGGCTGGGGGTAGAACCTCCATTTCAAAAAAAATAAAAACATGTTGTACAATGGGTTATTTTTTAGTCTTATCTCCGATCCTAAATATGTGGTGAGACAATTGGTGCTAAGAGGTGATCTCTTAGCTAAGAGAAGGCTAAGGTCTTTTTTCGTTTCTCCCTCCGCCAACTCAGCAATTATCCTATGTGACATTGTTAAGATAAGGCTAAGATAAAACCATTGTACATGCCCTAAGTTCCGTGCCATGAGCATAGAGGTTTTGCCCCGGACAAGCAAACAACCCAAATATAATTACACTCACCGTATGGAGGACTTGCGACAACCAAACAAGACCTAAAGTTTCTTTCTACGTTGCTTGTGGTCACCTAGCCGTGACCAGGCCAGCCACTGGTTACCCGTCGTTTGATCTTTATTATTGTTATTATTACCACAGTATAACATTAACAGTACTCCCTCCGTCCTGGTGTATAGGGCATATATAGCAATTCTCTAGTCCCTAGGTAGTCATTCATTGGGGTTTAAACATTACATGCATTGGTGGAGAGGGATGGAGAAAGCCAACCACCCACTAATTAGAAGAGAATTAATGCAAAATGTGCCTAATAGATGGGACTGCATGTTTTTGAGATTGTGCCCTATACACCAGGACGGAGGGAGTACGTAGTAGATGCAATAATCGACGCACAGTTGGTTCCACTGGGGTCCGGGGCTCCATGGTGCAACAACCTGACACGAGACGAAAACGACACTGCCGCGGAAAGCGGAAACAGTTGTGACATCTCAAACGAAGAGCATTCAGTAGAACTACTGTATCACTAAGCTACTGTAGCAACTAGCCGTCCACTTAATTAAACGTCTCAAAAGGTGAAGTGGAAGTAAACATCAGAGCTGAACTACTCCATTTGGGGAAGCGGCGGTAGAAATCGATGCCATGGTAGAAGCAGCCAAGCAGTGACTTGAAACGCCAGACAAACTCTCAGTTCTCTCTGGGGTTCGACACGCACGCGGGGAAGGGTTCAGAGTTGTGGTGTGTTTCGGCAAAGGGTAGATGCGCCAGAGGCGGAAGAATCCTCCCACTTGCCGTTGCCCTCACTCATCAAAAGCCGTATGGTGTGCCTAAAATGGGATGCCCGTGCCGTTCTCTTGGCCGTTGCAAGCCCGATGGCAACTCGTCGATCCTGAAACGCAGAACATCCCAAGATTGCAAAGCGATGGCGGACAAGATTGTAGTACCAATCTAGAGAAACCGCCACGTTATCTTCAGCGTTGGTGAGATGATGATAAGGTAATCTTGTGTGACGCGTAGCGCCAAACCCTTACGTGCACCCACCCATGGATAAAAACGTAGGCACAACAGCAGATATGCGTCCTGTCCATGGAGCTACTCAAAAAGGAGGCGACACGGTTGCACAAAAGATGCTACCCTGCCGCCTGCCGCCGGTGTCGTCACGCCACTCTGGCCCCGTAAAGAAACAGAGGAAGCAGAGGCCTGACCGGAGTTGACGAGGTGCTTTCTTTCCGCAACCGGCGTCTGCGGGGACTAGACTGCACGCTGACCAGTCGGTACCCAAAAGGGGCAAATATCGCATCACCCCCCGTGCGCAACGACCGATCGACAGCCACCCAGGGGGCCCTGACACGGGTCTGTATACTTGACACCGAGTATTACTCGCCTAACAATAATCTGGCATCACATTCCCCGCATGGGCTACAAAGGTAGGCTTTGACCCAACATGCACGTTTCCATGTACTAACAACCATCCATATTCTACACAGGGTAATAAGCTCGGTATTAGCACTTACGAATACACATACCAAAAAAAAAATAGACTAGGGTAAAATCAGTTATTTTCCCTTAACCGAATACCCCAATTACGTCCACACGCAAGGAAAAGTGAAAAAAAAAGAGCTCCAATTATATCAGCATCAGGGCATGTACAGTGTTGCCAAAGCCAAATTTGCCACATAGATTTATTTGGCATGAGTGCTAAGGTTGCTATGTTAGCTACAATGTGGTAAAGCCAAAGCCAAATGCCAAAATCACTAATTGTGTGGCCCACTAGGTGTAAAGTAATAATAAAATATTCATGGGCTGCTCACTTCTCTCTAGTCCCACCCCTCCATCCTATTATTTTATTCACTCAAGTGAATTTGGCATTGGATCTTCTAGTTGCTCCTACGCCAAATTATTTGGCTTTGGCATCAAGATTTGGCACCTCTACGGTGTAGCAAACCGATGCCAAAAGCCAAATATGCTATTTGGCATCCATATTTGGCACACACTGTGGATGCCCTCAGCTGCCGAGCCGAGCCCTGCCCGACCCACAACAGGGGTGAGATCCCCTCCTCCACGGTTTCCTCTCCACCGTCCCGTGCAGGTTTTCCTCTCCCAGTCTTCGTCTTCCTCTCCCGAGTCCTGACCTACCCAAGCAAGCTCCAATCCCGCCCCCCTCCATGCGCCTCCACACAATCCCTCTCCCATATACTCTGCATCCATCCTCTCTTGCCCTACAGCTGCCCGCCGTAGCTCAGCGTCTCACCGCCTGCTCCCCGCCGCCATCGTCCGCGTCGCTGCTGTCTCGACGCCGCTCGTCAATCCTGCCCAATCGGTGAGCTCCCGTCATCCCGTGATTACACAAATCCCACTTGCCCTCCCGCAAATTCCGGATGCGTGCCGCGCAATTTCTCGGCACATACATACGCTGGTGCAAACCCGCCGTCTTGATCCGCCCTAGCTGGAGCTCGGAGCTCCCGTCTCGGTCGGCCGGTGTTTTAGGGTTTGATTCATGCTTTGCTTACGCGCTCGAAATCGGACATGTGCTGATTATCCCTTGCGGATACTCTGCTTTGTGGCGGGGGTTGGGAATCTGATATTACTATGCTTATTTAGCATTAATTGCCGATTAATGTCCGCGCAGGGAAGATCATTTTAGGCCCTAATCCTCTGCATTTGCGTGTCTTATGTGTCAAGACAGGGGGCTGGAAAGGTGATGCGACCTCATGTTCCTCACTGCCTTTTATGTGCATTTGGTGGCCAGCCTGCTCTTTTCAGGTATTGTACTCATGCTTCGCTGCACCATTTGGGGCTTTGCTTTTGGTGCTTCGGGATCTTTGGAGTGCAACCCTGGTTGATCCTGTTTTATTTCAGGGTGTAAATGTGCAAATATTGTCTATATCAACTCTTAATTGAGAGGATAATACTAAGAGATTTGTCTTTCATGACTTCAAAATCCTTTGATAGAGTTTACTCAACAAAAAAAATCCTCTGACTTCAAAACGCTGTGGTTTCGTTTCTATGAAATGGAACTGGGGAGCGCTCCCTTTTACTCAAAAAAAAAAATCCTTGGTAGAGTTTATATGATCTTTTTTGGTGATCATGCTTGTGTGGGGGCTTGCATCCTGAACTTTCTGGGAAAATTGTGAGCTCCAGCTTATTGGGAGGTCGTACGATGAACATCAGATTTATCATATCTGCTACTTATAAAATGTTAAGTTTAGGCTGGCTTCTTACTGGCTGGAAGAGTGATATAGCTGGAGCTAAGTGCTAGCAGAGAGTTCATTCTCAGCGTCATCACGCGAATTGAGAACCCTTCAACTGTTTTAGAATTGTGAAGACAAATGCTAGTTTTGCTCAGTATAATCTCTTAATCCTTCATAAGATGTTTGAGAGTTCATTGTCAGCGTCATCAGGCGAATTGAGAACCCTTCAACTGTTTGATAATCGCAAATGCTAGTTTTCCTCAGCATAATCTTTTAATCCTGTACAAGATGTTGGTGGATAATGCTATACTGGTAATCAACAAGTTAACCCCGGCTAATCAATTCTTTTCTAGAACCCATGCCATACTATCCAAGATCCTTACTCTCTTCAGGATCTCGTAAGCCACAGGAAGTAAATAAACACTTGTACATGGAAGTCCCATGTTTGTAACATCCTTCAACTTTTCATGATCCCAACTGGCAAACATAATTTTACTAAACTATCCATTGTTTATTTTCGTAACTTCATATCACATCATGTGTAGTTTGTCCATTTTGACATTTACTAACAATCTGGTGAGGTCATACGGTGTAACCATCAATATTTCGAATAAAAGGCACACTTAAGCGACACCTTTATGGTTGAATGTTATTTAGTTCTTTCTGCCTTTGGGTCTATTCTGCTGCACTCTTATAAAATTCATATTTAGGAACACAAAAAATCGTATGTTCAGGTTTTGTTACGATTATGTATGAACACAACAATATGCCCACTCTAGAAATGGCCTTCGATACATTCGCCAACACTGGAATATATCCTCGCATTTGCACTGAGGCTGGTGCTATGCATTATGACTCGGATTCGCAGAAAACATAATAAAGTCTTTAAGTCCAGTCAATTTGGGTATCTTTATTTTTCATGAAATTGTTGGGTTTATCAGTCACATTCAGGATATGCCTCTGCTTTTCACTTAATCATATTTATTTTTTGTATTCGAGTCAAAGAAGTAGGGAAGTATAAAAATTCTGTAACTACCAAAAATTTCAATCTTTTCATTGGAATGGCTTCTTTAGTTATATATAGTTGCATAAAATGTGTGTACTCGTTCTGACATCCTTGATGCTGTTGGAATTTTAACTACTGAAGTCTGCTATTATTCTTCATAAATTGAGTTTCTTAATCACATTGTTTCTTATGCAGGTTTCATGTTCGTTGCTGACCTGCCTTATCAATAGACGTCCTGAGATAAATAACACGTTAAGGTGTGTGCCCCCCTATGTTTGTATCTGCATGCCTGACATTCACTAATAGCCCATTTCCTGAGCTTTCATGCCTAAAAGTTACCTGTGGATTTTCGTTTTACAGGTTTAGTCATTTTAAGCATCAGACCAAGCTTTACTTTATTATCGGATAAACTTGAGGTATGTAAGTTTGTATTGTACGAATTTTATTCTGGAATTGCGCAGTTTTCACTCTGGATATACAAAATTAAGAAAAACTGCATAGGCTCATCATTCTTTATGCTTTGGCATATATGTGTACTGTTAAGACATTGGATTATAAATGATTATGAACTCTTTTTTGCAACCTAAATGATTATGAACTTGTACTGCTCTCATCATTTCCCTATTTCGTATCATGCAAAGTTCAGGAATTTGATTCATGTTAGTACATTCTCAGTGTTACTATACATTGATATTTGTGATATACTCATGATACATTGTGAACACTGAATCCTTTTTATTTTGAAGATGAGTCGGCTTATAAACAATGAGTGTCATAGATTTTCTGTTATCCAGGGGGACAATATTTGGTTTATCCATAAAAAATAATTTAGTTTCGTTTGGACTTGTTTTCAACTCATCCTCATATTTCAAGTCAAATACTCATGTTTTCGACAGGCTCATCCTTACATTTCAAGTCAAATACATAGGCAAACCCTTGTCTTAACCCTTGTCATATTTCAAGTCAAATACTCATGTTTTCGACAGGCTCATCCTTACATTTCAAGTCAAATACATAGGCGAACCCTTGTCTTAACCTGGTGTAGTATGAATGATGTACGTTAAACTTAGAAATGCTCCATTACGCTGCATTATCCTATCTAAATGTTGCCATGTTGTCAAGCATTTGTTTATCCTAGTTTAATTGACATTTATTGGTGCTGTAAGAATATTAATCTGGCAGAAAAATCGCTTTATGTCTTTTATTCTTAACTTTTCCAAGTTTTCATTGCAGAACTGCAAAGGAAATTGCAGAGAGGATTACTTCTAGAGAGAATAGACAAAAAAATCCTGGTTAGAAAGACAAGATTCCATTAACTGAAGGTCTAGTGATGGGCCTCAGGCTCTGCTCCTTACTCTCTCTCGCTCTCAGTATTTACATTTCACTACATTATGTACAGTCACCCCACAGTTGCCAGGCGCCCAAATTTGCCGGCACCGCCAACAGATGGCCCTATCTCATCCTTGCACCTCCCTGCAGCACCCATGTCCACTCTGCCGCCGCCACTTCCGCCTCCACCCCCACGACTCTTTCCTTTGCGTGGACTTGCACACTTCATGCAGATGAAATTCTCTGGGACTTCTTCAAAATCGCTGATCCCTGAGCACCTGGTGTGCTGCCAGACTCCACATACATCACATGCCATCATCCTCTCACCATCATCGTCCTTGGCGCCACATGAGCAGTCCACCGTCCAGTTCTCCAGACCCCTCTCCATCCTGAACTGTACAATTCTCCGGTGATCCCCAGTGCACCGTCCTCTCACCCTTACAAGCTGGCTTGAGCCAAGCACGTGCTTCACAGGTGTTGTGTCACTTATGTTCGGGAAGTCAGGGAGCTGTTCAGCCTGGAAGCTATGGAACATGAGGTACGTTTCTTGGAAGACCCTTGCAGCCTGCATTTTCAGTTCACCGATGGTTGCACTTGCTGGTAAAATTAGAAGTTCCACCGGAGGTGCAGTGTAGTCCTTTGGGTGATCAAGCAGTTCAATGGAGCAACTCACAGAAGTCAGTAATGGGTTCAAAAGAGCTTCTGGAGCACTCTCATCATAGTGCTTGATGAACTGCTTGCAGTCAAGGATTTTTGCAGCTGCGTTGTGTGATGATGCAGCCACCACATCTGGTTGCGAAGACAGCATTGTTTCTGGGTTCAGCAGAGCATCGTACAGGAATCGAAGATCATGCACAAGATGCTCCACAGAGGGCCCAAACACAGTTGCATCAACTGGGAACTGATTGGAATATGTTTCCAGCCTGCTTGCCATGAAAGAGAAGTCAAGAGGATTGCCTAATGAAGTAATGCAAGTTGGAGCAACATACTGGAAACATGGTGTGTACCTGTATTCAATTGCACTAGTCTCAGCATTGCAGCGGACAGCAATGAAATGGCCATCATCCATCAGTTTTCCTCGCAGTCCTCGAAGAGAATAATCCAGCAGCTCCTGTGAATCAACAGCCTTGGACGCAGCTCCCCTAAGTGCACGCCAAGACACCCAGCGGCCAGCCTGGACAGTGCGGAGAATCTTGAGCATTGCAGCTTCTGCTCGATCGATGTCCTCTTTGTTCCACATGCAGAGCACATTAGATTCGGCTTCTCCATGCTCATCCATGGCTGGTTTTGACATCTGAGCATCCTTGCGAGCTTGATGAAGCAGGTGCATTATGAACCGGAAGAGGTCCCTCACAGTCACAAGCTGTCGATCGGAAAGGGCCCAATACAGAGCAATCGTGTTCTGTAACGGGGTCCTGATGGGGTTGCGGTGCGAGAAGTACAGCGCCAGGTGTATGCCAGAGAGCACATCAACTGCCTCCTGGAAGGTGTCTGAGGTGTGTGCAAAGCTACCAGCGCCGAACTTGTATCCCCATTCACCGTACCATGGATGGCCACTTGTGATGGCATGTAGAAGCCTGTAGTCCATTCCATGTTTCTTGGATATGTCCATGACAGTGACCTTCCTGCAAGGGGATGAATGGCATTCTTAGTGCTACAGCTGGATGGTTTTCAAATAATGGTCAGGTCATGAGGGGGTAGCCACCACCAGTAATGAAGGGCCTGTTTACCTTACATGCAGCACCTTGCACAGGCGATCCCAAAAGCTCATTATATCACGACCAGTGAGATGTCTTGACCCGCCCTCACGGCCATTCACCCTGAGAAGATGCCCATAGCCGTTTGCATGCACAACTGCGTGCAGCAAGTGAGAGGGATCGTCCAGATGAAGGTACCCGCACTCTTCCAGCTCCTCGCCTTCCATGTCAAAGTTGCACAAGAGGCACCTGGAGAAGAAATTGCATCCACGGTAAGGATAGCTGGTAGTATCTTCGCCCAGAAGAATAATTTCTTTTACAACAAACTAGTTGAACGAACGCGCTGTACAACAAAATGGCCCACCCAGCACATAGGCTTAACAAATTGAGGAGCTCTCATGATTATGGAAGGGCACTCGTTTACATTCTTAGGTGATGCTTGCGTTATGCAGAAAGTATGTTCGTTTTGTCCCGAAATTAACAATGGTGGTTCCTCCAACCTTGATTCTGCAGCGGCCATGGGAGTCCCGCAGCGGAGGCAGCAGGTGCGGCGCCGGCCAGCCATCTGGATGCTGTCGTTCTCGACGATGAAATGGTAGCGCTTCCCGCAGACAGGGTGCCCACTCCATCCTGCAATCGCATTAGAGAATGATATTACATTACTGTTGCTGTTTGATTGTGACAAATAAGAGAACATGAAAACAAACATAGACATTGTACAATTCAAAAGCAACACCCCAACAAAGAAATTTGTAACACTTGGCTTTAGAAAAAGCTTCAGGAAAATCTACAATGCCAGACAGCCGGGCATTTACGTCAGTCACTCTCAAAAATTGTACCAACCGACAAAATAATTAAAAAAGAAATCAATAATAAAAAGCAAGAAAGAAAGACATTATCTAATGAACGTTTTTCCCAAAAATCCAAAAAAAAACTATACAGGAAAACAATGTTGTGAGGACAGAGAAAAAACAAAAAAAAAAAGGTGAAAGGAAAGCAACTCACCTACGACTCTGCACTGATCACAATACACAGATCGCGATCTGAGCACATCCTCCTCCACGACGTTGAGCTCCACCGCGCAGCCACCGTCGCCGTCCTCCGCCCCGTCCTCGCCGACCCTCAGCGACACCCTCCACGTCAGCAGGTGCGGCGGGGCGGCCGCGGCCGCCGGCGAGAAGATGGAGGGCAGCGGCAGCAGCCGCGCGTGCCTCGCGAGGAAGCCCCTCACCGCCTCCCGGAACGTCCCGAGCGCCCCGCCGTCCGCGGCCGCCGGGAACACCGCGAAGTCCCTGGCTTCCGCCCGTGTCCTCGCCTTCTTTAGCGGCCGGCCGTTCACCACCATCTCCCCTCCCCGCTCCGTCGGATCTCCTCAGATCTGGCCGATCCACCTCCGTCTGCCTCCTTCGTCGTCGTCGTCGTCCAACCAGATCGGAACCAGGGTTAGGGTTCGCGGCGGCGGCGGCTCCGAGATAAAGAGGAGGGAGGTGATGGGGTCGATTCCTTCGAGGGGAAGCACGATCCCGTGCGCCTGGTCCTTGTACACCAAGCGCGGCGCAATGAATTGCCGGGCCCACGGGTAAGGGGAGGTCTATGGTGGTACGGGTGTATGCGCCTTTGGATGCGACGGGCTCGTCAGGTCGTGGCAGAGCGCTAACCAGGGTTGGGTGGGTGGTTGGGTTGGGTTCGAGGGGCTTTCCGGAAAGATAGCGGCAGGAATGGGAGGGAATAAAGACTCGGGGCATAATGGTCATTTCCTACCCCCGGTTTCCGGAGAGGACGATTGCGAGAGATGGACGTGGCCCCGCGATGATGGAATGACCTTAATACCCTCTCTTTGGTCTCGGGATTCGCCCTTTTCTGGATCTGTTGGCGGCTGGGTGCAATTTGTCGCCACCTACCACGTGGCGATGGCCTTAACCAAAGACATCAAGAGGGAAAAAGAGCGGTAGCATTTGGTTCCGGCAAACCAACGTACTTCACTCTATTTTGAACCAAAACAAGTCATAATTGTCAATCTATTTTTAAACAAAACAAATGATCGTGTGTCTGGACAAAACAACCAAATGTTACCTCCGTATAGCTTTGAGATAAATACACCACGAGTCCCAATAGTTGTCCACGACGTGCAAACTGATCCCAATTCTTCTAAACGGGGGCCAGGTGGTCCTAAAAGTTGCTAGTAGGTGCAAATTGGTCCCAAAATGGTTCTGGTGCTGACATGTGGCATATTACTTTTGCAAAAACACCCCTATCAATTTTCGTATAGCACATATAACCTCACAGGTGCTAACATACGTGGGTACATCCAACCTTACCGACGTGGGTCCCGCATGTCAGCCGGGACGGATAAATGCAAAAATTATTAGAGGCGCCCTGGGTTCGAACCTGCGACCAAAGAGAGATTCTACTGCGTGCGAACATGCGGTTACCACTGAACCTTGTATGCTGTTGTGATAACTATACACTGACGTATTTTTAACTCAACAGGTCTGGCACTGACATCCGACATATTTTCAGTAAACACACGCGGTCACTTTTCTTTAGAGCTAGCACAGGCAGACTTGTAAAGTTAATACTCCCGTCACTCAATAACGCCACGCACATGCGCTCAGACTTGTTTTTTAGAGCACGCACATGCAGACTTTTTTAACTCATCAGTAACGACTTTCAAATTTACATTTTGTCCAGTGCGTGCAACTTTCAAATCGTTTTTAAATTCCGGCCGCGTGAGGTATCAACTAGTTTGATTAAAATCTGGGTTAATTGTATTTAAATAAATGATCACAATAAGTACGTGTATGGTGTATTTAATAATAAATGTTCAATCTAATTGTTTGACAATAATATTTATGAGCTGTAGTGGCAGCGGGGCCCTGCTAGAGCAAAAGAGGTTGCGGGTTTTAATCCAGCGCCCCTGCAATAATTTTGGGCATGCGGGACCTACCTCTATATGTTTACACGAGTATAAAACAAATCAATCTACTTGTTGACACAAACGCTGAATAGCTGCAGTGGCACCGTGTTCCTGCTCAAGCGCGAGGTAGCGCGATCGATACTCAGCGCTTGCCAGCAATTTTTGATATTTTTCCGAGCCAACTGACAAGCGGGACCCATGTCTGCCAGTACATGTAAAGTTGCTTGTGTTATACGGAAAATTGATAGGGGCGTTTCCGCAAAAATACTATGCCACATGTCAGCGCCGGAGCTATTTTGGGACCAATTTGCACGTGCTAGCAACTTCTAGGACCACCTGGCCCCAATTTAGAAGAATTGGGACCAGTTTGCACGTCATGGACAACTATTAGGACTTGTGGTGTATTTATCTCTATAGCTTTCTCACATCAGTTTTCTTCATTTTCTTTTGCCCTCTTAACTTGCGGCTTTATCTTTTTTTTTTTTGTACTCTTTCTGTTCCATATTAGATGACTCTCAAATAGGTGCATCTAGAACTAAAATGTGTCTAAATACATCTATCTCAAAGTCATCTAATATAGAACGGGAGGAAGTATACAGTTGGTATAACACTAAAAAATAATAAAACTGATTTAGGCCCGCCTTGAGCCTGTCGTTGATTCCTCAAAAAGAAAACAACCGTACCATTTGGTTTGGAGAGTATGTGTTTGATTGATGAACTTTTCATTTGATTCGCTTTTGATTTTAGAGTGAATTCCACCTTTTACCCTCTTATGCATTTGTGACATCAATTACCCCATCTAATGAGCACTCTTTGATGCCCGATTAAAAAAAGTTGGGTCATCTTTCTCTAATGTATATCGGCTGGACTAGGTGTGAAGTGATAATCGAGGTTAGAGGATAGTATTTAGATACGTCAAAGACAAGTCCTAAATATAGGAAAACGAGAACATAAACAAAGTACATTGCTATTATAAAATTACACAAATTTGTGCATGCTTATGAACAAGTTGAAACAGCATATCACATCATAATTAAAAATTGAGGGGAGTAATCTTGACCCCTTGGTTCTCCATATTCCTTGCCTTCTCGTAATTAGAAGTGGTAGCATATATGGACATTGTTGATTTCTCTCCTTACTGCATAATTTTATGGATCACAATGAATCAATTCTGCTATTCTATTTGGTACTATAAAACATAGTCGGACATGCATACAACAGATTCAAGAACAAGCGAGCATAGCCATGAAATCGTAATGTGGACTCGGTCTGTTCAACTCTTATCTATCGACATACTCGAGAGTGAGCAAACCCAACGACTTAAATATAAATGTTGCATGGACATTTGAGAGAGTTAGTCAAACAAAACCAATCTTATTGAAGGATGTCATACATTGCAGAGGAAGCTTTACTTCTCTATATACATACATCAGTTTTTTGATTTTGTAAGTGTTGTCTGCTGAAATATAGAGCTCAACAACTTCATTTACGGGAAATCCTAATTATGTGAATGTTTTAGGTATGTTTAAACCCAAGTTTGTTGTACCAATATTTGGCTAGCTAAAATTTTGGTCAAGTCTTCGCATGTCGACGAGCTTACCAGCATTGCCAATAAGAATGAACTAGATTTGTCCATCACTGTCAAGCTAAAATATTGATAACCATCCAAAAGTTTTGATCATGGCTAAAAAATAGCAGACTGGATTTTTGCTACCATTAAGTATATCCCTTATTTTGTGGTTGGTTTGTCTCGCCTTTGTATCTCTAAATAACCTCCTTCTTTTCCCTTGCCAAATCCTTTCCCTTTTCTTCCGGGCTGGGTGTCGGCACCACGTGACCTCCGTTTTCAAATAAATCCTCTGCAATATGCTCTATGTTGCACTAGATTTATGCTCACACGCACTTGAAGCAGGTACTTTTTATTGCGTTTCGAGTTTGCCTCTTCCGGATCGGGCATAGATGGTTCGGATGAATAATATGTTATGTAGCATGTCATCGGCTTCCCTGATGTGCTTCGGGTAGTCCAAAATGATGCTTCCTATCTTGAGATTCTGGTGCATGTCGTCACCAATTTTTTTGAAGCTAGCGATTCTTCTTGCTCGTAAGTGTTGTCCATGAGGGTTCAGTTGGTGTGGAAGGATGACGGTGGCCTCGCGTCTTCACCGGTGGCAACCGAATCTCTAGTTCTTGAGGCGAAGATAGGAATGATGTTTGCCACATGTTGTTGCGACGGAAATTTTGAGTGTGGTCTGGTGCTCGAAGGATGTATATAGTTCTTCGTCTGATACATGTCCATCATGGTCTCCAATATATCTATAAAAGTGGGTCATGTTGGTCCGGCTCATGTTCTCTAGTGTAATATAATGCAGATACTTTTCCCCCAAAATATTGAGCATTACATGTTATACAAATAGTAAGTGGATCATAGTATGAAGAAATTTTTCATAAAACTCTTGTTCCAAGCTTCCAGCCGATACATTATAATCAGTGTTTAAGAGAGTTAATGTATTTTGCACATAATAGTAGAAAAATATAAAGGTTGGCTTGTCTATCGCATGGTGACCTAAAATTTTAAAATATGTGTAACATTAGAATTCAAATATATAATATATATAGTTTACATTATATTTGCACTAAATTTATGTCCTTGAGGAAATTATGTATTGACATAATTTTTTATTGCACCACATATCACTAAACTCGATTGATGCGTGTACTTTAGTCCGAAAACTCTAAAATTGTGAAGTGAGACTTTAAACTTTGTTTTGAGTTTGACTTATGCCCGAAACTGTGCGTGAAAGAGACAATTTGGCTACTAAGAGCATCTCCGTGATGTAAAATATCAGCCAAAAACAGCGTGATGTAAAATATACATCACAAAAACATGATTTATAGGGTAAGGAAAGTGTGAAACTCCAACAAGTGACGTATTTTCGAGCGCCAATTCCCCGGTAGTTGATGTAAAATAGCGCCCTCGTGCGGCAATCTCCAATCAAAAAATATGAACAAAATACTCATATGAATATAATTGAATTCAAACATGACAAAATAACAATGAAAAGTCCACGACTCATAAAATTTATTACAAAATTCATCAAGTTCATCATATCCAACAAGAAGCACAAATTATTACAATAAGATTCATGTGAATACGATAAAGTCTTCATTTATTCCCATGCCATGTCCACAACTCAACATGAGTATCAGCGTCCCTAATCTCAAGATAAGAATGCAGGAACCGCTGATTTCAGTTTGTATTTTTACAAGGCCACACATAGTGTCCCATGAGGTCAAATACAGTGTAGTCCTTGTTCTATCCACGCTCGTTCTTAATAATCATGGTATGCAAGATGACGCACATAGTCATGATATACCAAAGGATTTCTTGATCCCAAAACCTAGCCGGACCTCGCACAATAGCAAACTAGGACTGCGAAATGCTAAAATTCCTCTCCACATCCTTTCTAGCAGCGGTTTGAGAATTATGAAAATATAGTTATTTCTTACCTTGGGGGCATGTGACTGCTTGACAAATGTTACCCACTTCGGATAGATAGCAACCATAGTTGTACGTGTGACCATTTGCTTCGAACTCCACCGGTGTGTGCTCTCCATTGGCTAATTTGGCAAAAAGAGGTGATCGGTTCAGTACATTGATATCATTGCATGATCTAAACATCCCAAAATATTCATGCTAAAACCATGTCTCATGCTCAGCCACAGCCTCAAGAATAATGGTGGCATCCTTTTTGTGTCCTTTGAATTGTCCATGCAAAGCAACGGGATAATTCTTCCACTTCCAATCAATGGAACCAAGCATATAAAGAAACCCTCTAGCTTTGTTTACCTCCAATAACATTTGAGTGTCTTGAGCATTGGGTGCTCTCATATATTCTTTGCCGAACACATCTACTATCTCCTTCGCAAATGTTTTGACATAAAAGATTGAAATGCTTTCTGCCATTGCCAGATGAGCATCAATTAAATCTGCATAACGTCGTATGCCATCATGCGCAATGCGGCTATGGCCTTTGGCTCAGTGATGTGTCCAAGCATACCACATGCATTTCTCCTTTGTTCAAATGAGCGATCATATTGCTTCACAAAATTGCAAACATGACAGAACAAATTTAGGGACATTCTGAACTGGCAGCGAAAGTACTCCTCTGGAGGGATTCGGAACAAAATAGTTTCTCATCAATCTACCACGAGCCTCTACCCATTCTCGTCGCAAGAACTTATAGCCAAATATGAAATTGCCATGTTTTGGCCGCTTGTTCTTATGCACCATCGTCAACATTGTATATCTTCCTCTTCGGCCAAATCTAACTCTTCATCGGAGGACGACGAATCATAGTCAGAAAAACTCATCTAAACAATTAAAAATCTTAATCAGTGATCTAGTTTGTTGCAATATAAAAAAAAGAACGAAAAAAGAATTTACCTTAACCGGGCGGAGCCGCGCCGACAGCGAAGGGTGGGGCGGCTGCAGAGACGACGACGGAGCTCGGGGCTGGTGCAGAGGTGACGGCTAGTGGCTGAACACGGGGAGGAGACAAATCAGAGACGATGGATCCATGATTGGGAAACGGGGAGGCAGTGGGTTGGGGTGGGATTGTGGCGGCCGTGTGCTGCCGGGGAAGGACGTGCGGGCTCGTGTCGGCGGTGCGGGGTAGCGGCAGAGTCGCGGCGGGTCCGGGAAGGGCTAGCGGCCGGCGGGGGAGGAGCAGAGGGGACATCGACGGTAGCGTAACCGCCCTTTAGATGCGCGCGGGATCTTTCCGATCGGCAGTTGGACGCGCACACGGACTTTCAGATTTTACAACACCACCAAGTTGATGTATATTTGAATCACCTTACATCGTGCCCCATATTTGTTTTAGCAAATTTAGATCACGGGCAACTGGTGGAGAGCTGTTTTTGGCCCCAAGTGATGTAGACGTGGTTAACTTTTAGTTTGCATCGTCTATTGGAGATGCTCTAACAAAGCCAATGGCGTGATTATTTTTTTTGCTTATGTGCAAATCCCCGCTCGATGTGTAATGACTCATTCCTTCTCATATGTTATTTACCACCCACCTTATCATTTTGTTGATATTCTTGTGATGAAGTGACAACTCAAGGGCGACCGAATGTAGGAAAAAAGAGAGCTACCATATGGGCTAGTGATTTAGGAGAGATTAGGGAAGGAATGGAATTATCTATGGCTTTAAGCCGGGAGCCGACGGAGGCTTCTGAGGCCATCTGCCGAATCCGCTGACGCTGTGGTGTGGGCCTTATTTTTCGCATTTGGGCATGCGGTGCAGCTGTCGATGGAAACGCATCTTTTCGGCCACGCGTCGCATTGGTGGTTGGTTCCATCTCCCAGTAAATCCCCGTCTCCTCTCCTTCGAACAAACCGACGGCGATTGACCTCGACGAGCGGTGCTCCTCCCTTTCTCTCACCGGCACTAGCCGTCGCGCATCGCCGATCCAGATCCAACCCCTTCCCAAGGTTAGCGCTCCCCCCTCTCTCCCCGGCAGAGCAGGTTGCGGGAAGAGCACCGCCATGGAAAGAAGCTCCGGGAGCTAGCCTCCCGTACCCGCACCGGCAGTCGCACGCACTCCATATCCTTCGTCTTCCCAAGTCCGGCGCCCTCCTCTATCTCCCTTCCACAACCCCCCTCCCCCCATGCCCGATTTCTGCCATATCCAGTCCCCTTTTCCACCGAACGTTGGTGTGCCGAAGATAAGAAGCAGGAGGAGGAGGGAGGGGGCAATGTGTGTGTCGGTAGAGCAGGTGGCGGGGAACAGTGCCGCAGGTGATATGTGTGTGTGGGTGGGGTGGGGGAGCACTTTTTTTTTTTTTTTTTTTTTTTTTGAATAATAGCAGGAGAGCTGCTATGTTTATTTCATAGAGGGAGGAAACTTACAAAGGCAAAAACGAAACCAAAAGGGCAAAAAGCAACGATGCTTCTCCCCAAAACCGAAAAAGAAGAAAGAAAAACCTCATCAGCCAGGGTCAAAAGGCGCCCCGCCTGCCTGCTCTCGAAGCATAATTGGCGCCCCAGCTTGGACCCAAACGTTAGCCTCATCCTTTATCCGATTGTGGAGTGCAATTCCACTCAACTCTTTTCTGTCGAAAATTCTTCTATTCCGCTCACGCCAAATCTCCCAACAAATTAGTTTCAAACAGGTTGAGGCAGACTTCTTTCTCTCCTTGGAACAAGAAAGCGTAATTTTGTGAAACCACTCGCGGAGTGAAGCCGTCTGGGAGCCCCACGATTCCGGTTTGAAACTCGCTTCCCCGAAGAAGACCGCCGCCCGTGACCACACCAGCCTGCTGAAAGGACATTCTCTAAACAGATGGCTGGCTGTTTCAAGGTTTCTACAACATAATGGGCAGAAATAATCATTCGGCCAGCCACGCTTCAGCAGTTGGTCAGCCGTCAACACCCTCCCCAACAGTAAGGTCCAGATGAAGAACTTGCATTTCGCCGGAGCCCATCCCTTCCAAACATCGTTCTGCATGAGGGACCTCTCTGCTCCAATGAATTGTAACTTGTAAGCCGAACTAGCAGAGTAGACACCTTTGTTCCCGTAACACCAAGTGATCTTATCATGCTCTTGAGTCAAAGTAATTCTATCCAGATCGTTTGCCAAAGAAACTAGCTGCTCGGTGTGTTGTTGGTCCAAGGAGAACCGAAGGTCCGTAAGCCATCTGTCATTTCGTAGAGCATCCTCCACTGATCTGTTTTTTCGGACTGAAATTCTGAATAGATCAGGTGCCAACAAAGCAGGCACCTGCCCGTGTAGCCATTTGTCAGTCCAGAATTTCGCCGTCCTGCCATTCCCCAGTGTAACTATAGTTGCTGCCTGGAACATGCTGCGGTCTATCTTGTTGCAAGGTAGGGTGAAGTGAGCCCAGGTCTTGGTCGGTTCATCCCAGCGCTGCCAAAGCCATCTCAATCTCAAAGCTCTGCTAAAAGCTGAGATACAATGCACCCCAAGCCCCCCTAGAGACTTTGGCCTGCACACTTGTTTCCAATTGACTCTGCATTTCCCACCTCCACAAGTGGATTCGCCTGCCCAGAGCCAAGCTCTCTGTCGCCTGTCAAACTCCTTCTTAACCCAAGCTGGCATCTCATGAATACTCATTTGGTAAACTGCAAGTGAGGTTAGCACAGAATTGAGCAAAACAAGTCTACCCGCTTTGCTCAGCAATCTAGCCTTCCATGCTGCAAGATACTTGTCGACCTTGTCCAAAAGAGGCTGCCACTCAGCTTTGGTGAGCTTCTTTACGGACAAGGGCATACCAAGGTAGGTACACGGGAGGTGCACAATTGGCATTTGCAAGTTGGCCAATAAAACATCAAGGTTTAAGTCCTGGCAGCTGATCGGTGTGACTGAGCTTTTGGTGAAGTTAGTAACTAGACCTGTGACATTACCAAAGCAACTGAAAACTTCCTTAATACCAGCCAGGTCTCTAGGTGTAGGGTTAACAAACAGTGCAACATCGTCCGCGAAGAGGGACGTCCTGAAAGAACACTGCTTGCCCTTGATCTTGGAAAGCACACCAGTCTCAGTGGCGATATCCAAAAGCCGATGAAGAGGTTCCATCGCTAAGACGAATAAGAAGGGGGATAGAGAGTCCCCTTGCCGTAGTCCACGGCAATGAGTAATCGGCCTACCGGGCACCCCATTGACTAGAGGTCTAGAGGTGGCAGAGCGAAAAATCATAGCCATCCAGTTCCTCCATCTCGACGGAAAACCTCTTGCCTCCATCATGTCCAGAAGGTACGACCAGCAGACCGTATCAAAAGCTTTAGCAATGTCAAGCTTCAACAGCAACGACGGGGTCTTGGTGCGATGCAGATGCTTCAGCATAGAGCTCACATACAGGAAGTTATCCTGTATACTCCTTTTGGCGATGAAAGCACTCTGGCAAGGTGAAATCAGCTCGTCCAGCCTCGGGCTCAGTCGTCTAGCCAACACCTTCGTCATAAGCTTAGAGAAGGCATGAATTAGACTGATGGGTCTGTACTGAGAAATATTCGTTGGCTGGTCGATCTTCGGAAGAAGGAAGTAGTGTGCTGTGTTCAGACTTCCAAAAGAGCGATCATCAAGATTGTAGAACTTGTTGACTGCATTCATAACATCAGTCTTAATCGTGTTCCAAGAAGCCCGGAAGAAAGCTCCAGAGAAACCGTCAGGCCCAGGCGCTTTATCCAATTCGCAGTCGAAGATTGCCTCCCTCACCTCCTCCGTGGTGAAACTCTCCACAAGTTCTGACAGGTCAGCCACCGGAAGACTCAATTGTGACCAATCAAAGCGCAGAGAAACAGGCACATGGGCGCCAACAATCGAGTTGAAATGTGTGTTGACAACTTCTTCAAGCTCCCAAGGCAAGGTTGCTACCCCAACATTCGACTCCAAGGAGTGAATTCTATTCTTCTGTTTCCTGCGAGCTGCCCTTAAGTGGAAGAATCTAGTGTTGGCATCACCAAGCTGTAGCCATCTAATCCTGGCACGCTGTCTTTGCTTAACTCTGTTAGCGAGCACACGAAGATTTCCCCTCCTTTTTTTTTGGATCAATCGCAAAGGAGCAACTAGCTAGGAGATGATAAGCAGCAATCACGGGAGATGATGCTGGAAGGCTAATCCGGCCTCGTCTCGCGCTCCCTGCCGGGAACCTCGCTAACGAGGTCTCCTTCCTCAGCGGCAAGCGCCCCGACACCGAAGGACGACTTCGACGTGGAAGACATGGACGAGGTGGAGGGCGGTAGCAGCGGGAAGCGCAACAAGTCGCCCTCCCACAGCCGCACACGCCGGACTTCACGGATGGCCATGTCTCCTCAGGCAGTGTTGGAGACCAGCAAGGCTCTGGGAGTATTGGTGAGATTGGTCGTGACCTCGCCATTAACTGCCTCTTCTGGCTCACCAGGTCAGACTACAGCTCTTTGGCCTCTCTCGACAGGGACTCCAATTCTATGTTGTGGAATGGGGATTGATAGCTGTATTACTTCCATCTTAGAAGATAATAATATTAGTTGTCTATGTATCTTTCAGTTATAATGGAATCAACAAGAAGCAATAGTCAGGAGTTCATCCATTGCTGCAAAGTGGGGAGGATAGATAGATTCGCCATCACCATATTTGCTAGGTATCACATATTAGTGTATTTTCGGTTGTGTTTGTCTTAATGGTTTGAGACTGAACATATTTACACAGACGATTTAGGGGTAAGCACTACTCTACTTCTGGAAATGATGTCACTTTGTGCACATAAATCTCTCTGTCTTTCAGTTAAATGACGTGAATGAATTAGTTTTAATGCAGTTTTATTCAGGTTTGGCTTGATAAGGCTGTGTTTAAGCAAACAAGATGCTCATGGTGCTAGATGTTTTGTAGGTAATTAATATCCTCCTGCAGGTAGATGTTTTTCGTTTCATCAAATAAATTTATTTTTTCTCCCATGCAACGGTTTGTGGCATACCAATCAGCACCATCAACCTAAGCATCAATAGAGAACTATAAGAGCGGACATTAGATGCCAGTAGAGTACAAGCAGTTTCCATGATCTTGACTTCTTCCTCCTGGAGGTGAAACATGATGGTTATCCCCATACTCCCATGGAAACTTTCTTGGAAATATATAGATGCAGCATGGTTGTGTGCCACTTACATATATGTATATGTGTTAAAATGCATCTGGGTGTTGCAAGGTCGCAATTCTACAAGGCCAGATGCTTCCTTTCTTCTTGGTTTTGATTGTATTGTTCTTCAGATTCTGCAATTTTATTCTGGGTATATCTGTTTTATAGCACGGTACTTGAATTATTTTATTCAGGGATCATATATGCATGCATCATTCAGAAGTTCAGTAGAGAATGCATTGCGGTATTTGTGCTTTTGCTCAAATTCCTTGTTTCAGATAATTTTGTTTTTGATTGATCACCTTACAGTCTCGCACAAATACTCTAATGGCTTGGTACAACAAATTTGATGGCTTTAACTTTTTCTGTCTGTGAATCAGGAGGATCCTTTTGGTGCTAGCCATGGCAGCCAGGCTAGAGGCTTTAGGAGAAAGCCAAGCTCTCACGGCTGTGTGGAGTCTCAAGAACTTGTAGCCGCCTCCGAATAGGACAAGGCAGCCATAGCCATGGATCATAGCCGGCTGGTTTTGAGTCCTCCTGGTAGTCACCTCCCACACGTGCGCGCGGCGTGACGGCTTAATGACGAGATGGTTCCCTGAGACGTGGTGCCGGGATGGGTGTTCGCTGATGTGGGACCTCTGTGATATCAGACCGAGGTGGCGAACTCCGTGCTAATAAGCACGTACGTAGGGAGAACTACTTCGACACCGTCAAGGGGCTGCTCTTCGCGGACGAGGCGAGCTACAACATCCTGATCAGGTGCGTGTGCGACGATGGCGATGAGAGAAGGAAGATTAGATTCCTTGTTGTGGGCACCGAACTACTTTGTCTACAGATACAACATCCTAACCACATGGACCAGGGCTGATCTGATGAACTCGTCGTGGTATTTTGCTTTCAGGAAAAAAATGTGTTTGTTGCTTTGTGTACTATGTTGTGAGAGGTAGCTTTCAAAACTTATGTAAGACACCAGTTTGGTTGCATTTTAAATGAAATTAGGGGGAGTCCCTTTTTATCTAAAAGAAATGACATGTATGCATCCGGAGCCGATTACTTACAGAATGTCAGTTTGCATCTTTCTTTCTTTTAGTACGTCTTTTCGTCTACGCATTACACAACAACTCAATGAATACAAACTAAGTTGGTAATCTAATAACATGAATCCACCATCGGACAAGACTGATAATCTGATAACACCATGCTACCACCAACACAAAACGCCGAAAGAACATAACACGTTGGCCATGGCATATAGAAACATGATAGACACACGGCGCAGCGGAGCGCGCTGCTCCGTCTAGTTGTCTTGGATTTGGGAGGGTTCCTTTCTTCATCCAGTTATAGGTGTACATCGAGTATTCAATTCTGTCCCACAATAAGTGTACGTCTACACTTATGCAGTCAATAAATCCAATTTCCTCCTCGGAAACACTCCCCCACTGTATCCTCCAATCCTCTTTTTTCTCCTCTGCATCATCCCCCAATCCTCATTCCTCTCATTTAATTTTATTGGGTGAGGACGAGAGGAGGAGAAAGAACTAATTAATATGTCACCCGTTTTCTAAATGTGCACTTATAACCGGGCGGAGGGAGTAGATGATATGTGCTAAAAGAGTCATTTTGCGTTAAGCATTATTTTTCGTGTACCGTAACATTTGCAAAAGATACTCCCTGATCTCTAGGTGAAAATTCCATCAAATCATATGCAACTTTTGCTTGAACAATCAATATGTATAATTGCTTGGTTGGTTTTGGTTGCTTTGGACCTTTAGGTGAACAAAATTTCTATGCTAAAACCCCTTTCAACGGGGAGAGTTTTGATACCGAGAGAGAGACGAGTGTGCATATTTTATTTAAGGACCTCTTTCATGCAAATGATTTTTACAGAAATTTGTGGACTAAAATCTCTAGGAATTTTTTTTAATGGGATGTTCAATTGGTAGGATTAAATCACATAGTGAACTGTTCTAAGGATTTCTTTGCGCTACATTTACATAGTAATTTTTTTTGTCGACTCGAACCCATTGGGACAGATCAAATGCTTTCCATGTACTCCCTTCAATCAAAAAATATGTCGCAACTTGTGTTGTGAGTTATACAGTTCACTTTTCACGACAGTTTTAACGGTTCAGAGAAACTAATGTAAATTAACGAACTTTGATTTTATATACTTTTTTAATGGGTTTGGCTGTACATACTCAATTTTAAATAATTCAAGTGAATACAACACTAGAGTGTACTTGGTGGGAATGTGCGAATCAAAGAAGCATTGAACCCTAAGTTGTTGCGGTGCGCTTAATGAGGCACAGAATCGCATGTTGGCATTGGTACTAGCAGTACTCATAGTGCCAGTCTGCCTGTGTATAGCAGAGCAGAAGCGGTAGAGGCGAAAGCAGCCGCAGAGGGCAAAAGCGGCAACGCGCACCGGGAAACCCGTACGCCTACCCGACGAAAACACCCCTCCAAATTCTACTATTCCCGCGAGACATGGACGGGGGTGTCCAGTGGAAGAAGCGTCGCCCCGAGAACCGCCGTTTCTGCATTTCTTTTCTGGGTGTTTCCTCTCTTTTCTCCATCTCTCGGGCGCCTGATGCCGGAGCGGGCACGTGGCGCGGCACGGCTGATTAGACGGATGGATCTGGAGCCGATAATTGCTGCTTGATCTGCCGCACGCGTCGATATCAGACTTGACTTGACTTGGTGTGGTTTTCTAGGACGGGTTCGGTTCGGACGGATGCAGACGACCGAACGGGCGGAAGGGTGCGGGTCATCGTCATTAGGCTAGGGAGATTAGAGGCTGATTGGTGGGGTCACACCTCAATCTGTGGGCTAATCTTTGTCCTTTTTGGACGGAATCTGTGGGCCAATCCCGAGGGTATACACTCCCCGTGGTTACACCTCATTGTGAATTCTTGGACGATGCTTGCTAATTCTGCTAGATGCTTCGGTTTCGTACTGAGTAGATTCCTTTACGAAGTTAACGTCCGGATAAATAATCGCGCTCGTTGCATGGTTATTCCGGTCTCTTTACTTACTTTTATTTTATCTTGGTTGGTATGCTTGTTTATTTTCTATGCTAGATTGTATATTTTTTAATAAAAATAATATATTAATATCAATACTATTTACACCCAACATTTGTAACAACTCAATGCCCTAATGGTATTACGGATGCATACAACTAGAAAAAAAAGAAGCTAAAAAAGAAACCCACGCTTTAGAGTTTCAGTTCTTAGACTCCCTATAGTAGCAGCAACACAACCACCGTCAAGACAACACCTGAAGTCCAAATTCTTCAAAAGCGACGCCTCCAAGAAGAAAAACAGTGCACAAATACCATAGTTACCTGATCCTAGATCTTGGGTTTTCACCCTGAAGATCGCCCCCGCTCTCAAAACAACTTCAATAATGTCATTATGAGGCACAACCAATTAAGATCAGATTTTGGATTTTCACCCAAGCCGTAGAACTTCGCATGTGTTGTCATCCCACTTATATGCCGCCACTACGAAACTCCGAACAAGTTCCTCGCCACCACAAAGACTCGAATCACCATTATCAGTCCTTCGATCTCGTCTTACATGACCTTCTCTGCCGCTGACTTCACCATGGAACAAAATATCACATGATGGCAACAGATAGCAAATCGTCGCGCCACTCCCTTCTTAACAGAGAACTATTGGACACGACCGAATCCCACCTGATTCAGCAATTTTCAGGCATATAACGCGCCCATGGGAGTTCGGTGGCGGAGCCTTCCGGAACCCGGCACTCTGCCCACTTGGAGGACGAGCGTCGGGCAGATCCTTGTCTTGTCGGTAGAGAAACCCTAGGACTGCATCCATTATTCAGTAAAACCAACCAGCCCCCATGCCGCCGGTCAGAGCAACCGAGAAGAGAACGGTCGCAACTTTACCATACCCGCAACACTCCAATCAAAGCAGACCCGGCCGGCCCAGATCGAACCCACCACATGCGCCGCTAGAGGTCTCGCTCCAGGAAGCGTCCACCGCCCGCCTTCGCCTCGCCGCTCCGGCCTCAAGCCCAGGTTCTGAAACCACGTGGCCCTGCACCCAGGGCCGGTCCTAGGGGGGGAGGAGCAGCCGCCCCGGGCCCAGAAATTTTGGGGGCCCCTCCCAGCTATGTGTAACTACAAGGCTTAGTTTTGTGTTTGCAGAAAACAAAAAACAAAAACAATTAGCTTAACAAGGACATACGAGGTAGTTGCTTACCAATTGGGCCTAAAGTTTCCGCTCGTAGCTGCACGGGAACCACACGAATACCCGATCAAGTCTGCCTAGCCTGGACGTCTTGTGCTCTTGTGCGTCCGGAGAGATGAGAACTACACCATATATACCGATTTGATCCCATCTGTTTTGTGTCTCATACGACGGAAAACGCATCAACATCGCCGCATCAGGCCATGCGCCTGCATCAGCCATCGATCGCGCGTTGCAGCTCGACTGATTACGTGATTCATTGTCGTATTCCCTTTTATTTCCGATTGACCGAGAGGTATTTGGTTAATTTCGATCTTCCTTACATTTTTATTATAGATTTATGCCCACATGTGGATTACTAATTATATTTTGCTTAGCATCATATTGAAGCTCTATCTCAGAGTATGAAAAGAAAAAAGGAGGGAACTAAAAAAATTGATAGACTTCTTTTTATATTTTTTGGAAGAGTAACAACAAGTACATCAATAAACCTAGACGAATTGGCACCGGCTCTTACAATAAACAAAATAATGTTAATTTGGAAAATATGATCCATATCGTAGACTATATTGACATCAACGCGGATAATAACAATGTGACTGATTACAAGCCTATAAGTATCATCGTTAATGACTTTGCTTCTAGAAATGTAAGGAAAAAATTAGAGTATGAGAAAATTGTAGCACATCTCCATCATAATACATTAAGCCTTCTTTCGTCTGTAGTAATTTCTCGCTAGGGTTTACCATGTAAAATTTGTTTCTCGTCTCTTATTTGATTTTCATTTCGCCAACATATATATATATATATGTCTACTTATAGTTAGGGGGCCCAAATTCTAGTCCCGTCCCGGGCTCCAAAAATCTCAGGACTGCACCGCCAGGGCCGGTCCCGAGGGAGGGGGGGGGGGGGGGCAGGAGGGGCGGCCGCCCCGGACCCAGAAATATTGGGGGCCCCTCCCAGCTATGTGTAACTACTAGGCTTAGTTTTGTGTTTGCAAAAAAAAAACAATTAGCTTAACAAGGCTGGACGAGGTAGTTTCGTATCAATTGGGACTAAAGTTTTCGCTCGTAGCTGCACGGGAACCACACGAATACGCGATCAAGTCTGCCTAGCCTGGACGTCCTGTACTCTTGTGCGTCCAGAGAGGTGAGAACTACACCATTTATACCGATTTGATCCCATCCGTTTTGTGTCTGATAAGACGGAAAACACATCTACATCGCCGCATTAGGCCCTGCGCCTGCATCAGCCGTTGATCGCGCGTTGCAGCTCGGCTGATTACTTGATTCATTGTCGTATTCCCTTTTATTTTCCGATTGACCGAGAAGTATTTGGTTAATTTCGATCTTCCTTAGATTTTTATTATAGATTTATGCCCAAATGTGGATTACTAATTATATTTTGCTTAACATCATATTGAAGCTCGGTCTGAGAGTATGAAAAGAAAAAAGAGGAAACTAAAAAAAATTGATAGACTTCTTTTCATATTTTTTTAGAAGAGTAACAACAAGCACATCAATAAACCTAGACGAATTGGCACGGGCTCTTACGATAAACAAAATAATGTTAATTTGGAAAATATGATCCATATCGAAGACTATCTTGACATCAACGAGGATAATAACAACGTGACCGATTACGAGCCCGTAAGTATCATCGTTAATGACTTTGTTTCTAGAATTGTAAGAAAAAAATTAGAGTATGAGGAAATTGTAGCACATCTCCATCATAATACATTAAGCCTTCTTTCGTCTGTAGTAACTAGAAGGATACCCCGCGCGTTGCGGCGGGATCCCTTATAGTAAATGGAATTTTTTTTATGTAGAGGCAAGGGTCTTAACCTCCTTTAAGAAAAACAGCATAATACATTATATAGTCTAAAGAAATATGAAAAATTCGATTGTACTCGTGATACTAAATTTTATAGACATGCATGCGATGCGTATTATTAACCATTAATTTGAAAAATGGATGGTTTAAGAAATATATGATATGTAGCTTGCATAAATCATTAAATTAAAAAATTGATGGTTAAAAAATATGTGATATGTAGCTTGCATGTAATAATTAATAATATTAGAGGAGGTGACATGCACAATTGATTGGCTAAGAGAATGGATGATGTGGATAGCTTGCATGTTGAGATAGAAAAATAATTAATACATGTTAGTGGGGTTTTGTTTTATAAGAAGTATAGATTTCTCGCTAGGGTTTACCATGTAAAATTTGTTTCTCGTCTCTCATTTGATTTTACATATATGTCTACTTATAGTTAGGGGGCCCAAATTCTAGTCCCGCCCCGGGCCCCAAAAATCGCACCGCCGCCACCACCCCACCATCGCCCATGAAGCGAATCCACGAGCCCTCCCCATCCCTCTGACCACGACGAGAAGGGCGCCGCTACCGCCCCCGCCGCCGATGACGACGACAGACAAGAGGAGAGGACAACGAGAGAAGGACCGGCGGGAACAATCTGGACCCTCCGGAGTCGCTTGGGCAGGAGCGGCCCGGGAGGAGGAGACGTACGCCCGCTAGATAATATCCTAGTTGTCGTGCAGGTTGTTTACTTAGTTGCACAATCTAGAAAAGCTATACTTGTATTATTCCTAAATCAATATGAAAAGGTTAAAAATTTATAATCGTCTATTAACCTATACTAGCAGAATACCCGTGCTTTGCAACGGGTTATAACAAATAATAAATTGTTCTCGTCAAAACATATTTGGTGGGAATCAAATTATTTCTGATCTGGAGGTAAAACACAGTGTCGGTCTTCCGTTTTCTTCGGATATATGCACTAAGATCTTTAATTCGATGTACAAATTCTCGTCTGAACTTTTTTAAAGTGGCACATACCGAGAGAGATGCTCACCGTAGAAGCAGCATACGCCTTGGCATAATTTAGAAAAATACTTAACGGCAAATACAAGCTGTACTATACATCTCTATTTCCACCATTGCCGTTGCTTCGAAGATTATCAATCTCACTCCTAGACCGAGGCTACAAATACACTGCATCCTCTCCTCTAAGTTGCAACCAACAATTCCATTCGAGGTATCAACCAGCCATGGCTTGTGCTAATGCTCACCCGGTGGAGCTCTCCCTTGCTCTTCTCCTCTGCATGGTTTGATTTTTATTGTGCCGGCGGGGATGATGATGATAAAGAACTGCAATCAATGTCACTCATCTGTGTCTCAGCAACAAGCAACAGTAATAATCTCGGAACAAACAACAGAAGACCACAATATCTGCTTAGCTCAGTCTATCTCTTCTCTGAATCAGCAGCTCAGTCTTCCTGTCCCAGCAATCAGCAGCTAACACACACACACAACTTGCCATCGGCAACAGTGGCAAAGCACATAGAGCGGCACCAATCTCTCGTTCTATCTCTTCTCTCAATCTCTCACATGCAGCAGCTCGGTCTTCTCCTCCTTGCCATCCTCATGTCCCCTCTTCCCGTGCCTCCCCTTCCCTCCATGGAGCTCCTCGCAGGCAGAGGTAGGAGGCCTGCTCGAGCTCAGATCAATGCGGTGTAACCTGGTAATGTTCGGTGACCACACCTGTGAGCTGGAGAGCTGGCATGTTCCAGGTTACGCTTCTGCGCCTGTGCGGATGTTGCGGCTGGCCTCGTGTCGGAGCCGGAGGAGGGAGCCCTCGGCAGGAACAACTCTGACCCCGTCATCAGATTGGTAGTCCTCCACCCCACCATTGCTCCTCTGTTCCGTCCTTCCCACTTTCCGCCCTTCTCTCCCTAAGTGGATTTCTCCGGCGGCGGCAAAAAAAGGCGGGCTCCGGAGTGGCGCACCGCGCCGGCACGGCGTAAAGCTGCGCCGAGGATGCCGAGCCGGAGCAGTTAGGAGCGTGGGGGTAAGATGCAAAATCTTTTCAGGGCATGCTAAGCAGATCGGAGTAGTAGAGATTACATAAGCGGCGTGGGACGCACCAGGACCATCGGAAAACACTCATACAGCAACCAGCGGGATCAAACTATACTGCATACGCCGTTGACCCGCGGATCTTCTTCGAGCTCACCACGTTCACCTGCAAACCTTGTTACCGTCCGGCCGCTCCCCTCGGACCTTGCCTTAGGCAGCCGCTAGCCGCGCCGTCGCATTCTGCGCCAACAAGGGACGCGAAGCCGCCTACGCCATGCGCCTCGTCAGGACATGAAGCCGAAGCCCAAATCATTCATGTAGAACACCGCTATAATGGCGCTGTCCGACGGGCCCAGTCCAGACGCGGCCGTGACACTGTTCCTCGACATGCTCCGGTCGCCCACGCCGCCGGAGCTGCACCACATTCTCGTCGTTTTTCGCGACGTACGCAGGACGCTCCACGGCATGGTGATCAAGCCCGGTCTCGCCGGGACGCATACACGCGCTCAAGCTCGACCTCGCCGTGGACGTCATGTTGCTCAAGATTGTGGGGACATGGAGCAGCATGGTAAATTGGTGAGCACACACGTACCCCACGCTGGCAGGCGCCAAGACGTCGTAGATCTCCTCTCCACGATTTCAGTGGACGGCGTGGAGCCGAACGTCAACGTGCTCGTGAGCGTCCTCAGCACGCTGGAGCATGGCGCGTGGCTGCACGCATACATGATACATCTCGACAAGCACGGCGTCTCCATGAACGCGCTTGTAGTCACCGCCCTCGTGAACATGTGCTGCAAGTGTGCCTCAATACACATGTGTCTGGCCAGGTGCTCAACACCTCAACATCACATGCTCTGCCGTCCTGTACTCGGTGCTGGCAGTGCACGGGCCATGGAACCGAGTGCCAGCGCCATGGAGTCTCGAGGCGGCGGTAGCGGTGGCGCCGCGGTGTCCGTGATTTTTTTTCGCCTGCCCGCGTGGGTGTCCAAGGAACGAATTAAGTGGGATAGGATAAGCGGTGCCGTGGGATAAGCAAAGAAGTTCCACTTCTTATGGTTGCATCGTTGAGATAAACAGGGATTTGTGAGCCATAAAAAAAAGGATGGTTTGTTTGTAAAGATAATTTCAGTTAAGATATGCATGACCGGATAGATAAGAAACGGGAGGCGGTGGCATTTGGAGTGTAAATAAAGTAAAGTGTGACACCACCGCCACAGCAACCTTAATAGTAAAGATTTGTCATAATTAAACAAGCCGGTCCGGCCCACAAGGAGCGAAATGGGCTCTGCGAGCATAGCACCATAGTGCGCGAGTTCTCTTGGGAAAAGCTGCCATGATACCGAGGAAAAGATTGCCATGACACGATGAAGCAGCTCGACATGGATTGTTGAAGAAGTTTGTGCCGCCACCATCTACGCGTGTGCGTCGTGGCGAGGAGGAGGCTCAACGGCTAGGGTTTGAGGTCGCCCCCGGGTTGTCCGTCCGGACATACGGGGATTTACTACATGCACACTTTTTTCAGCTTGCTACATACACACATTATTTTACTGCATTGGCTATTTTGCTCCACTAGTATTTTTAAATCATGTGACATATGTTGTCCTGTTTATAATACAAACTGAGAAGAAATGTTGTGATGCAAACATACAAACAAAATGTTACGTGGGTGGTTTAAGGACGATCGGGTGGCCGGGGATCGAGATCTTACGACATATTTGACGGCTCGGGATCACGGCCTTAAGTCAGATCGGTGGCCTAGGAGGCGGTCGATCTAAATCTCGCTCCATCCGGCTGAAGAACAACACCGCTGCCCAGTGGTGGTGGCCAATAGTTTGCCCCGACGTGCACAGTACTAATGGCCATGGTTATGCTAAAGGTATGTTTTTTTTGATAATGGGCTTTATTACTTTAAAAAAGTATTACACCCGGCTTCTGCATAACATGATGCACACGGCCGATAGAAAATAAAAATAAAAGTGCAAATCAGTAGCAACATGCCGATTACAACCAATATGAAGAATCAGCTGTCGTCTATGGAGCCGTAATCCGTAAATCAAGCGGCCATCCATGTGGGATAAAAATATCCCTCGCCACTCTTTCCAGCCGTACACATGCCTCCGTAAAAAGGCCTCGATACTCCGCCCGTTGTAATATGCACCACGAACGGAGAATACCTGTGCAGCGGAAAAGAACCTGCAAACGAGAGAAATTTTTATCATTAAAAATCTTGTCATTTCTACACAGCCAGAGCGACCATATAACAGCTAGCGCTCCTACCCTAAACATAGTTTTAAACCTATTATCGATTCCATTCAACCAGTTGCCAAAAATATTTGCAATGGATGTTGGAGGATATAAGTTCGAAGCCATTTGGATAGCTGACCATATAGACCGCGCAAAAACGCACTCGAAGAATAAGTGTTTTATCGTTTCGTCCATAGGACACGAAACACACTTTGTACTTCCATGCCAATTACGCTTGACAAGATTATCTTTTGTTAATATAACACCTTTTCGAAGGTACCATGCAAAGATTTTCATCTTAAGAGGTATCCTCATGCGCCATATTTTCTTATTATTATCGACCGGCACTCCTGAATGGATCATAGCTCTATACAAGGAATCCACTGAGAACATACCATTCTTAGTTAAATTCCATCGAAATTCATCGGTGCCTTGTGATAATTGGATCAAAGCCAATCTATCTAACAGAGCATTCCAAGATTGTAATCTTGGTCCGAGAACATCTCGCCTGAACGTCACATTAGGTGGGAGCGTTTGCATTACTGTAGCTAACGTATCGCTTTGTGACGAACACTATTGTATAGGGCCGGATACTGTTCCCTAGTGTGGCATTTCCTAGCCATTGATCCTCCCAAAACCGTATCTGAGATCCATCCTTGATATTAAATACCCCATAGCGAAAGAAATAATTCTTTTCGCCATTAGGCCAGCCAAAAGTGAGAATCACCTGGTTTCCAAACAACCTGTGATAACGCTTTTGTGCCGAGTATTTTCGTCTTAGGAGGGTTTGCCAAACACCATTTTCTGTAAGTAGCTTAAATAGCCATTTACCTAGAAGAGCTGAGTTTTTGACCTTAATGTCATGAATCCCCAGCCCTCCCTGATTTTGGGTGCTACACACCACGTCCATCTTGCCAGTCGATATTTCTTCTTTTCATTATCCCCTTGCCAAAAGAATCGCGATCTGAAGTAATCCACTTCTTCAAGACTCCTTTGGGTAACTGGAAGAATGATATCATATACAGTACCATATTTGTCAGGACTGAATTTATGAGTACCAATCTTCCACCTAGGGATATAGTTTTCCTTTCCAACTTGCTAACCTTTTTTGCAGACGATCTTCAACATATTTCCATTCGGCATTAGTCAGTCTCCTATAATGTATTGGGATACCCAAATACTGAATAGGGAACTGACCTTGCTCACATCCAAAAAGTTCGGAATATTGAGCACTTGCCTCCTGGGCTTCGCCAAAGCAAAACAATTCACTTTTATGAAAATTGATCTTTAATCCAGATAATTGCTCGAATGCTGAAAGAATTAACTTTAGATTCGTTGCTTTCTCTAGATCATGTTCCATAAAGAGGATTGTATCATCTGCATATTGAAGAATAGATAGCCCCCCCATCCACAAGGTGAGGAACCACCCCTTCAATGAGGCCATTTTCTTTAGCTCGTTCAATCATGATCGCTAACATATCCGCCACAATATTAAAAAGTATGGGCGATAATGGATCACCTTGCCTCAATCCCTTTTTGGTCTGGAAGTATTTGCCTATCTCATCATTAATTTTAACGGCAACACTACCCCCAGACACAAAATTATGGATCATGGCACACCACTCCTCTGAGAAACCTTTCATTCTCAGAGTTTGATGGAGGAACGACCAGTTAACTTTATCATAGGCCTTTTCAAAGTCAATTTTGAAAATTACTCCATTTAGCTTTTTAGTGTGCATCTCATGGACAGTTTCGTGTAACACCACGACCCCGTCAAGTATATTCCTACCCTGCATAAAAGCAGTTTGTGTAGGCTTAACCACATGATCAGCCACCGCGTTCAGCCGCAGGGTAGCAACTTTCTTAAAGATTTTGAAGCTAACATTTAGTAGGCAGATTGGTCTATATTGTTGAATCCGTTCTGCTTCCAAAATCTTAGGCAACAAAATGATTTCCCCATAGTTAAGGCGAAACAGATCTAGTTGGCCTGCATGCAAGCAACCAAACAATTCCAGTAAATCATCCTTGATGATGTCACAGAAATGCTGATAAAACTCTGCCGGGAAGCCATCCGGTCCTGGTGCCTTATTGTGTTCCATCAAAAAGACCGCATTTTTAATCTCCTCCTCCGTGAAGGGAGCATTAAGGAAGGTGTTCTCCTCGACAGATACTTGGGGAATATCCTCTGTTCGTGACTCATCCATAGATATATTAGTATCCATCGGAGCCCCAAACAAATCTTTATAGAACTTTGTGATATAGGCCTTGAGATGATCCTATCCTTCGATCAGGTCTTCATCCTGTACCAGAGAATGAATCTGCTTCTTTATATGTCGCCCATTGGCTACATTATGAAAATAGCGTGTATTCGAGTCTCCTTCTAAGATGAATTTAGCCTTTGATCTCTGGTATCATTTGATCTCTTCCTCCCGCAACAAGGAGTCTACTTTCGCATTAGATTGGCTTTTTAGCTCAATTTCCTGCTGATCTAGTAGTCTACTTTCTGCGATGAGGTCAAGCTCATTAATAATGGAACACAGGCGCTCTTTCTCTTTTTTTAGATTACCAGCGGTATGTCTAGCCCAACCACGAAGATATCGGCGAACATTGTGCATCTTAATGTTCCATCTTCCAATCGGGGTATTCCCTGCCACTGGTATCGCCCATACCTTTTTAACCAGTTCATCAAAACCATCACGCAACAACCATCCCAATTCAAATTTGAACTGTGGCTGAGTAGTTGGTCTTAATGTACCAGTAGAAAGTAGGATGGGTGCATGATCCGATAGAGACTCAATACGTTCCAGAGCTCGTACTGTGACCAATGGGTATTTATCTTCCCAATCAGTGGTCATAAGTACTCGATCAAGTTTTTCGTATGTCGGCTCCGGGAGACTATTAGCCCACGTGAACTGTCTCCCGGACATATGAACCTCTCTCAAATCCAAGCTGTCAATGACAACATTGAACAAGAAAGGCCAATGTCTATCGAACCTTCCTTTGCTTTTTTCATGTTGGAATCTTAGCATATTAAAATCCCCGCCTATAATCATAGGATACGGGTTCTCATTTGCCAAATTTACCAACTCGCGAAGGAAAGATGCTTTATGCTCTTCTTGGGCAGCCCCATAGACAGTAACCAAACTCCATATGAACTTATCAGCTTTGTTCCGGATGTGTGCTTTAATATGAAAGTCACCATCCGATACTGCCAACACATCCATAGAGTCTGATTTCACGCCTAATAGAATGCCACCAGATCTTCCACGAGGAGGGATAGAATGCCAAGTGAACTGTACACCGCCTGAAAGACGATCCAAAACACCTCGGCGTAAAATCCCTTCTACCCGTTTCAGAAATAGCCAAAAACTCGAGACTATGATCCCTCACATACTGAGCAAAATTCAAATGTTTAGCCAAGTCACCAAGACCTCTGCTATTAGCGAAAATGCCGTTCATTGGGAAACATATGGAGTTTTAGTTGACCTCTCGTTTTTACTAGCTAACTTGTTTCTTTTGTCCTTGGCAGATTTAGATTTTCGGCCTGAGGCATACAGATCATGTAATGATCCTAGCTCGTCCTCATCCAAACCCACCTCCGTCACCTCACCCACTAAATGTGATAGAAGCTGTCCATCAGTCGTGGCATTCACTTCCTCATCATCTGTGGGTGAGATAATCGGCTTAGTAGATCCACATGGAGCAACCCGAAGGCGATCATGCTCCACATGTTTCAATACATTAGCCGAGACAGAAATTTCATTCTCATTTTTACCTAACTTAACTCCTATATCAGCTAAACAAGATGATAATTTAGAAGTCGAAAACGGTAAAAAAGAGCTAGTAGAGGCAGACGTACCCACGGCAGTAGGAGAAAACATCGCCGCCTTACGACGCATTGCCTTGGCGAGCGCATCTTCATCCGTTGCCGAAGATCCGTCCGCTGCCACGTGGTGTCTAGCACTACGGCGCACCGTAGCAGTGTGCAACCTCGTGCCCGTCGTCACTGCGGAAGGGGGCGGCGGTGGAGAAGATGCCCCCTCGACCACAGCGGTAGGAGCCGAGACCGAAGCTGAAGCCACCGTCGGACCGGTGGCCTTACGCCTAGGCCCACCGTCGGAGCCGCTCCCTCCTGATGACACGAAGGCCGCGCTGCCGGCGTCCCCCCGGCCTGTCTGCACACTAGGTGGGCTCGAAGTAGGCTGGAAGGCCCGAGCGGAGCTTAACAGCTCGACGCTCGGCGCAGGACCCAGCCCACTGGCCACCGGGCTTGCAGGAGGCTCTCGGGCGGAGCTTAGTCGCCCAGCGCCTAGCGCGGCGTCCATCACCGAGGCTGCTGCCAGCTGGGCCGTTGCCGGGCCACCCAAGGCGACTGGACCCAACGGGGAAGAGGCCCGGGCGGAGCCAGCCTGCTCCACGCCCGACGCCTGCACCTGCTCGGCCACCACAGAAACCCCAGCACCTCTGCTTGCAGCGACCGATCCCTCCGCCTCGTTAAAACTCCCCAACAGCCCTCTGGTACCACACTCATGCGACTGCAGCTGCCTCGGAACCAAAAGAGAATTCCTCAACACCATGTACAATGGTTGAGAAGAAATTCTTATCTTACACACGTAACACAACTAAGATATGACAATAAAATACCATGTACAATTGATTATATCTTAGTCTTATCTCTGTTAATTAGATATCACTAAATTTATGGTGAGATAAATTATGCCAAGAGAGCGTTTCTTAGCTAAGATAAGACAAACCTCTTTTTTCCATTCTATTCTATTTCCTCCATCTCAACAATTAATCCATACGATAAGACTAAGAGCGATTGTGCATGCCCTAATTATCAGCGGCCACTTGCCGGACGAGTCCCGGGTCGCCGGGAGCCGGCTCCGCCACTACCTATTAGTATAATTTACCCGTTCGTTCTCTCCAAGCACAAAATTCATTTGTAGCCTTTTAGTTGTTAGTTACTGGTGTATGAAGGACAAAACATGCAACAAATGCGGCGATGGTCATTTCCCGAAGAGGTGCATTGAAGCTCGGGCAGAAATTAACTTTAGCACCTAGGTGCATATGTACCCGTTATTTAAAAATCATATCTTCAAAACTCAAAAAATCTAAAATAAAATTTCGCAGATACATATTCATATTCTATACGGTCTCAAAGTGGTTTCGCGAAAAACGGATATTTTTATAGCCAGTGTAGAAAAGAAAAAAAATATCTCGTGAAAAGACTTATTTTAGCATCAAATTTTATCTTTTTTACACAAGTCACAAACATGTCGGTTTTTCGTGAAACAACTTTGTGGACTCATAGGATGTTAAAATTCTATGCGTGAACTTTTTTTTTCAAATTTTTTAATATTTCGAAATATGTTTAAAATGCATTTCAATTAAATGGTGCATATGCACCGGGAGCCAAGACACCACTCCCGAGCCAAGAGGGCAAGATTATGTCCCATGTGCTGATACAAATATTCTTCAATATATGCAGAAGTGTAACATTAGCCCTTGATTACAATGCTCAGCACAAAAATATGCAGAAGTGTAACATTATCCCTTGATTACAATGCTCAGCACAAAAATTGCAGAAGAATGACATTTGTTCCTTTATTCAGGTATACAAACAAATGGTCCCCCGAAATGAAAGCCACTTAAACCGGTAAACTAACTGCTGTGTGTTTACAACACAATGCTGAGCGAATTCTGCAGCCTTGCGGTTGACGACTTAGTTCCTCAGACTTTGCAGGATATATTCAGCGTATAGGTCCCTGAGACAGCAGCACATTGGTTAAACAGTGATATAATTTGATCTCCGGTTGAGTAATTTATATTTGTGTTAAGTTCAATAGACACCTTTATTAAGGCCATGTGCATCAATTGATGCACTGGCCGAGGGTACTCCCTTTTTATTAACGAAAACATGCTTTAACAGAAGACGGTGGCAGTTTGCATCTCATTATAATCTGGAGCATTCATGGGCATAACCCCAATGGCTCATGTTTTCTGGAGAACCCCATGGGCATAACAAGTTTATTAACGAAAACATTTGCTTCCCTATTTGCTGGTTTATAAACCTATAAAGTTATTTCAGGAACAACTCACATGGAGTGTTTAACGGCCTCCTGTGCAGTGTTCGATGACAAGAAGTCATTCACAGCAACCTCCTTGTTCTCATTTTTCTTGTCTGCAAATGCATAACATGGAACAAACTTCAGCACTTCAGGATGGTGCCGTGATTGTCGTAAATCTGATAATACGGGTAGAAACGGAGTTTACAATCTTCGAAGAAGCGGCGGATTTCAGCTAGGCGATGGGGAGAGAGCTCCTTAAGATCATTTAAATGGCGGTACTCAGGATCATCAACGCAAACTGCAATGATCTTATCATCTTTCTCACCCTTTTTGTCCCCAAAAGTAATTACAGTATCAGGAAGACATGATGTGAGATTTCACAGTGAAAGTCATAAAGAAACTATCTTACCTGATCAATCATGGGCATAACCCCAATGGCTTTAGCTCGAAGAAAGCAACCAGGTATCACTGGTTCCTGTCCAGGTGTAGGCTAGTTAGGACTCAGACGACACTCTTGGACACAATCTGCATATCACCTAGCGAGTTGCATAAACAAAACACCAGTAGTGTCATACTCACCTGCATCAGGACCAAGACATCAATTGGATCCCCATCTTCACACAACGTCCGTGGTACAAAACCATAATTGTGTGGGTAGACCACGGATGAGTACAGAACTCTATCCACCTAGAGAGACATCTTAGTTATTCCCCAATTGCGAAAATAAAATGTTTCAGAAGTTTTTATTTTTATTTTTTGCCGCCAAGCTGAACCTTTTGTGGAGAATGTGTACCTTGATCAGGCCGGTCTTCTTGTCAAGTTCATATTTAACTTTGCTCCCTTTTGTGATCTCAACAACCTACAAGTATGCAACCGCTTTGATGCATCTGAACTGTTTGCCTAATTTACAAAGCATGTCAAGGAAATAGGGTCCTGCTGTGTTGATGCTTACAACGTTGAAGACCTGAGGGGCTCCAGGTCCTAGAATTTGGAGAAATGAGGCATCAGCTTATCTGTTCACATATATAGCTTTTGCCCATATGGGTAATGATTTTTTCTGAAAGGCAGGACAATATATAGGATATGTGTATTTATTTACCTATCTCCAGATCATGCCAGGAATGTGCAGCGGCAGATCGCCTTGAGAGGGATGACACGATGCGCTGGTTCACCTTCGGATGATCCTTCTTCTCTTCACTCATTGTTTACACTACAGTCCCCTCACCCCACAAGGAAAGAATCATGAATTTCCTTGCAAAGGAATTACCAATGCACAAGAAAGCAAAAGGTACTTCATGCTAATTAATACAATTTTTGCACAACAACAGATTTCCTCTTGCCTTGACAGCAATAAAATGTAAATTGATATCTGGCGAGAAGGAATGGTGTTTGGACTTTTACCAAATTTCGATAGGAGTTGACCCTGATGGCTGACGTGATTACCAGGAGAAGAAGACGGGCACATGAAGCACGGGAGTAGCAGCTGCTTATATAGATTTCTTGGTGGGTTGGACATCCTGGAGAAGTGGCGAGAGCAGCGGCCGCTCGGACACCTCCCGCATGCGTCCTGAAATTAGACGAGAACACAAGCCATGCAATGCTCTCCAAAGAGTGGCTTGCATTCACGCAGATGTGTAAATACGGAGTTGAATTGCTTTTTTTGGGGATTAATATGTCTTTATACTGTTGAAATAGTTTTTTTCCCCGTTTTATAACGATCATACATGACATGAGTTCAAGTGCACAAAATGTTTGACAACAACACAAATATGCCCCCACAAAAAAAACACCACGACGAAGCAAGATGGCGGCCATTGCGCCATCGAGGCTCCACGACCTTGACGCAGATTGGCATCGGCCCACCACATGGCTTAAGTAGTACATGCTTATGTATATAATCCATCCGTCCACTTTTATAAGGCATACCTCTTACCATTTCAGAAGTATGCCTTATAAAAGTGGACGGAATATATTTTTTCTATATAAGTTAACAGCGTATTCAAAAAATCTGCAAAGCACACGAAGAATCGGGATGTGCAAACATAACCTCATATGTGCCAAATTTTGAAGCATGAATAGTGGTGGCACCCACAATAGGAATATTATGCTGAATATTATCCAATGATCGGAGAAGAAATCAGAAGTTAAAATATGGAAGGGAAACACTCCGTTGCCTCTGGAGTATTCCGTCTCTTGATCCTTAGCGCCGCGTGTCCTAAAAATTGAGGCCACGTTTTCCAGCCTTATCCCCTTTCGGTCGCTCCTGTCCACTCGTTTTTCCCTACTTTCTTTCTCTCCTCGGCCATCTCCTACCTCTAGTATCTGCTCCCGCGAACATATCCTCCTCTCCGATGTCGGTGCCCTATACCACCTCCCACGCAGCCGGAGTGGCTCCACCTCCTCCCGCCTGCAGCACCCCTCTCCTTCCCTCCTATTGTTGCTACACGGGGTTGCGTGATGCTCCAATAGATGTTCGTTGAAGCTGGGTGACCGGAGCACCGATGATGCAAATGGTGTGTGGCATAGCTTCGAGACTGGAGCGCCGATGATGCAATCGGTGCGCGGCGGAGCTGCTACCCACGATGTATGGTGTTGCTGTCATCGAGGACAGGTGACGCTACAATGGTGAGGGTAGTGCTACGGCGACATGTGGTGACAGGCGGTGCTACAAGGGGTGATCAGCGGTGCTACCAACGACGTGCGATGGCGCACCATCGGCTACATGAGGTGCTAGAATGGTTGAGGGGTGGTGCTACCGGCGATATGCGGTGGTGCTGCCATCGGCGATGGGAGGTGCTACAACTACAATGGTTGAGAGGTTGTGTACCGACGACGTGCCGTGGTGCTGCCATCAACGACAGGCGGTGCTACAATGGGTGAGTTGTTGTGCTGCCTTCGCTCAAGACCGGTGCTCCCGTGGGGAGACGGCGGTGCTACCTGCTCTCAAGGCCGATGCTCCCGGAGGTCAGTGGCGGTGCTTCCACTGTGAGACGACGGTGCTCCCATAGGTCAACGAGGGATGGGGGAGATGGTGGTGCTGCGTTTGCTCAAGGCCGATGCTCCCATAGGTCAGCGACGGTGCTGCCATGGGAGGGAGCGGGTGCTCCTGTAAGCCGGCGACGGTGCTTCCATGGGGGACTGTCCTACGAGTCCTCCTCGCAGTTTTTTGCCGGTACTAGGGGATGGCGGTGGAGCTACAAGGAGCGGGAGGCCATCCTATGGTGACAGTTGCATCTCGAACGACGGTCGGTCACAACTCCGGCGGCCTGTAGCGAAAAATGCATCTCCGATGGCGGTCGGAGTTCATGGCGACTTGTGGTGCCCTGTTGCTTGCCGACACGAGGGGATTTATTTTGTGAGATCCATGGTGGTAAAATGGGCTGGGACCACTTTTTTATTTTCTCGTGCGGAGGAGAGGAGACAGGGTGACGGGTCGTACCTGCCAGGGGATGGACGGCTGTCACTCACCTCATCCAACGGTGCATGCCCCGGAGGATGGATCGCTTTGATCCTCCAGAGGATGCTCATCGCTAAATATGGAAGGCACAAAGAACATCTAAACGGTGTAGTTTTGTGAAAATTTGATTAGCTAAGTAAGTGCAAGCACAAAAGGAACAATGACATACTGGAGCAACCGAGATATTTTTAGACGATGAAACACTCAGAGCGTTAGAATGCAGAAGACCTAAAGACACACACTCTTAATTACACACATCAAAAAGCCTCAAAACGTCTAAGAAAGCACAATTCTCTAAACCACATGCACAAATAAAGCACTAACACACTGAAGCAACAGAAAGATCCCTAGAAGTAAGATTTTTTTTATTTGAAATGCATGTCGAAATCCCCGGACTCTGCATCAAAATGATGCACACGTCATTTTTATTATAATCAAAGAAACCAAAAATCCTCGTACATAAATATATCAATCAAACGGAAGAAACATTCATTTCACGCTTCATGAAGGGGGTGGACCCGATCGGAGCCGTGCCCAACTCACACACATGCGCGCATCATCTAAAACGAGGCCTCAACCAAGAAGACAAACGATGAGCTGGGAGCACAAACTCGGCCAACAAACACTTAGCACACACCACATGTACACGCTACAGAAGCAGCCCCTGCCGTCTTCTGCCAACTCAACTTCAAGAGGGATCAACGCAATGACTTTGACAGGCCGCCACCGACGTCTCTATGATGCCAAGAAACACCACCATGCTTCGGGCATCCATCATCACACGTCCATTTTCGAGACCCCACTACGCCATGGCGTTGAGTCCCGTCGTCGTTGATGTGGTAGATGAAATGCCGCTCCACCCCACGGTCCGTCTAGCCAGCGTATGCTCCAAAATAATGCCCATAGGAGGATGAACGACACTGTTAGCACTAGCATCATCTGATCCAGGGGACTGAGATCCAGAGTTTCCCACATGGCACCCCGAGTAAGGAGATGAAAGCTGCAACGATGATGTCTTTGCCAAGGCAACAACGTCATGAGGTGCCACCATCGTCCACGGTTTTCACAGTTAACCGCAAATCCCCGAACCCGCCACTAACTAGATCACCATATTCAACAACCTGGCAACTCACAGGCAGATCGACCACCACCAACCTCTCTTCACGGATACGACAAACATCACAGCCTCGTCTGCATCGACATCCTCGATTGGCCACTCCCCACATGATCAGCTCGCCACTAGCACTCCGACACACCCTCAACCCCCTAATCATTGGCTTCGCCCACATCGGCCGTAGAGTTAGAGGTTGCGTACCGATCCCCCTCGCGCCGAATGTCAAGGCCGACCTTCATTGAAAGGATGGACGGTGTGCTGCCAGGCCTAGCCACCGCACCGACCTAGCAGTCATGTAAGCCGCCATCGCCAAGAAACTAAAAGGCCGCCGCCCTGGTCCAAGCCATCTCACGCCACAGAGGTAGGATAAAGCCCCGCCGCTATCCTCCGTTGTGTGTACTTTTCTTGATAGCCTCCTTTGGCGATAGCAAGGGAGGTGATGGTGCGGAGGTTGGGGGCTGGTGGCGATCTAGGACTGGGGTGATGGCCATAGGTTTGTAACCCCTTGCACGTTTTTATGGAGGCTTGTTGTCCATCTAAACTTCATCTAATTATGCGATCATTCAATGTCGTCTTAAGGAAAAAAATTGAGTACAAGATTATGGCATATCACTTAAGAGGAACAATAAAGCAAATGATATCACCTGCATTTATCTCTATCATCGATCTTAGTAATCGAATTGCTATTGTAAAGCAGAATAATGAATAATTATTTAGTTGGATTTAAAATTTCATTATCAAACGTATTTTCCTACATTTTACCATTAAAAAGGGATTTTACTACAAAAGTCTATATTGACTGGCGGCGAAAGATATTACCAAAAAGGGGTTAATCGGTACATAGCACACCTTCTCTAAGCATTTAAGACTCTTAGATAAAAACTCCTAATTGAAGAGAGCATATTACTCCCTCCGTTCCACAATGTAAGCCTTTTTAGCAAGCTAGTTTAGCTTGCTAGAAAGGCTTACATTATGGAACAGAGGTAGTACTTCATAAGTGGAGGTTGGATCTCCTAGTTAATGATTGATTACATATTCATTCACAAAAAAAAATTGATTACATATTAACTAATACATGTGGAGTAAAAGCTAATGGTAGAAAAATATATTTGCAAAGGGAGGACTTGTACATGTCGTGACCTCTTATCTCGACGACTATCTATACTCAGATTTTCCATTTACTGAGCATGCTAGACACTGCAAGGTAGGATTTCGTCATTTCGTATTGATCTACCTATGATATTTTATCTTATAAACCATTGAATTTAGAAATGCATGCAATCAGGTTTGCAAAACATAAAAGCTGGAAAAAAACTGAACAAATTGATAGCAATATAAATACAATTGGATTAAAAAAATCTTGAAGGAGTGTAGTGTATGAATCTATACAATAAAGACAACAATTCCATTAAAACAACTAAAGTGCAATCTTAATAGGCCGCACTGAAATCGTAGTTACTATTTTTTTCACACAAAATCTTCTTTGGTGTTGGCAGTGACACTTAAAAGACAAACACCTACAAAGAAACGTACCGCATAATACTTGTTGTTCCCGCAGCCGCCATTGTTCCAATCATTTTCGACAAGCTTGGGTCAAATCTAATTTTCCCATATGCTCGTCAAGCTTAGATTGGAGGCGGGGTGGGGTGGGGGTGGGGTGGGGGGTTGAATGTTGCAATTTCAATAAGAGCGACTAGGAAATTAGTTTATATTTCTCGGTTTTGGAAATACAAAGGGGCTGGTCATATTTCTATGCAATATGATCCTCTTCCCATATATCTTGAGAAATTATGGTTAAACTTTCTGGCGGAGCCTAGTGCAGAAACGGGGCACGTGCCCTCGCCCCACCACACTTTGGGGGAGGCTCTAGATAAAAAAAATAGCCCCCTTCCCACGAGACTCGTGTTTTTTCATTTTCCCTTGACAATTTTTTGTCAAGTTCTGACATTGTTAAATTCTTTCATAGATCCCTTTGTATTTCTGAGTACAATACTTGCATCCGAATCGAACATTTCCTTCACCCCCTGCATATGACTCTATGATGCGTACATGATTCCATAAATTCATGTTCTTCATCAGAAAGCTACCTGGAAGCTATCTTTTACAGGTATATGATACGTCCCAAACGTATCTATAATTTGTGATGCTCAATGCTTGTTTTCTTTATATTCTTGCATATGTTTTCTACATGTTTTACTTTATTTTACGAATTATTTCATAGACTAAGTCATTAATAAGATGCCCAGAGACAGTTTCTATTTTATGTCGTTTTTATTTTTTAGAAAAGTTGCGAAGACAATATTCCAAGAAGTCATGAAAATCCACGGAAGTCATTTTTAGCCGAAACAAAGACGGAGTTCAAAGGAGAGCAGGAAAGGGGGCCAGGGGAACACAAGAAACCCCCAAGCGTGGGCCCCCCTAGGCCACGACATGGGGTCTCGCAACCGCATCGCGCCACCTATTCTCCTATAAGTTGCCTTTGAAACTAAAAATTTTGGGGTCAGAGAATTTTTCATGAAACAAATACAGAGGCGCCGTCACATCGAAAGTCCAATCTAGGGCTTCTGGAGTTCTGCCCCGGCACCCTGTTGGAGAGGGGGATCGTCACCGAAGGCCTCTACAGCACCATGATTGCCTCCGGACAGATGCGTGAATAGTTCATCCCGGGACTATGGTTCCATAGAAGTAGCTATATGGTGTTTTATCCTCCATGTGCCACCATGTTTAGATCTTCTAAGCTGCCTAACATGACCAATATCACTGTTATGTAGTTAATACATGTTGTGTTTGCTGGGATCCAATGAACCATGAAATTATGATTACTTTTTTCATGTCTTATTGAGTTGCTTCACTTACATCTTTAGAGAGTTTTAATCTTTTTGTGCAATGCTCTATAGTGTGTATGATTTCCTTGGTCAAGTTATTGTATGCACCTTTGAGAGAGGGTTTATATGCTAGATGGTGGGTTCATGCCTCCTTTTCATCTGTGCTCGAGTGGCAGAAACGTGACATATGGAGGATGTCTTGTTGCCACTAGGGAGAAAACAACGATATTCTTGTCTACGAATGTAAATTATTTCTTACATTACATATTGTTCTTATTGAATTTTTCTGTTGCACACAAGAAATCACTTCATTGTTGTAACTTAATAGCAGTGAGATTTGATGGGTTTATGTCTCAAGGTGGACTTTTAGTAATAGATGTTGTCGTATGGGGGTCTATTTACCTTGACATAATGCCTGCAATGTTGGAACTCGTGAACTATATTTCGTCATAATAGTATTGTTATATGCTCATGATTTTTCAATTGCCCAGCTGTATTTGTTCATGATTTCGAAGTCCTACTGGATTGATCACCCTGGTTTCTTAACTGGTGAAATCTGCTGCTGGACTACATCATACCTTCCTCTTGGGGTTTCCCAATCGGTGTGTTCATACGCCATCAGTATCTGAATCATATTGTTCAATGTAAATAAGTAAAACACCTCCGTTATCAATAGAAATATTTTGAGATGATATTTTCTTGTTCAGGTGCTGGTGTCGCTCAGACCGTGATTGAACCTCCAACACGTTGTTTCACTTCATTTACTCCATAAGTGTCGCACCCGGACTTCTAAAGGATACTCGCCGTTCCGTTGAACAGTAGTAGATTGGATTACGAGGCTTACCGGCACCCGCGTCCTCTTACGAGTAGGCCAACACACGTATGTGTGACAACCAACCCCTATCTGTTCATCGTCGACGTAAACTATCCCATAGAAATCAGGATACTACCATTGACGTACTTCATACCATACACACATGGTACGTCAACGGCTTTGAACAAGATGATAGCACAACATATCTCTAAGACACAAAAGATTGAAATAAGTTGCAAATAGCTCTCACTAGAGCAGAGATAGCAAATACAATCATCCAGAGGACACATGTCCCAACATAACATCATTACATCTCAGCGGAAGCATTCAATGGGTCTGAGTACAGACAAATCCAAATAGGCTTAAGAAGCCGGAAACTGAAATAGAGACGGAGCCCATCCACGTAGTCTCGGATCCTGCCCGGGTCCGCTACCTACTCGTCAGCAGCCTCGTCAAACTCCACGTAGTAGCCGTCACCTGGATCCTCGTAAGCGTAGTCTGCGGAAACCATAGCCCCAAAGGGGTCAGTACATAGACGTACTGGCAAGCAAGACTCACAGTTCACCAAAGTGTAGCCCGTCAACACCAAGCACATATGCCTTGGGTTCAACGGAAGAAAGGGGATATAAAAGATGCTGCAACTGGCTGCGCTAACCAAGTACAGAGGACTACAACTTCCACTAATAGAAAGGGGATAAGATCGAGTATTGTAACCAACTGAAAGATAAATTCAAACAAACCCATCCTGGATCTCGCCCCTTATCCAAAGAAGCAATCCGAGGATAACTCACACAGTTGGATTAAAGATGAATCAAGTTATGGTGTCAATAATCCTATTACTAGTCAAGTTGTTAATCATTGGGTGTGAGATTGTGAATCATTAGGTTTAAGTTGTCCTGAGTACTTGTTAGCCAGTACTTTCACCAAGTTAACCATAACCGCGGAAAACACGGCTTCTCGAGAAGATTATCCCTGCAGGGTTGCACCAATTTGGCCGTACACGTATGAATAACCCGCCAGATGGGATGCCTCCCACCAAGCGGGGCACTCAACACAACTCAACTCTTCTTCGCATCAAGCCCAAAGCACCTTGGGCGCACGGCTAATCGAGCCCAGAAGAAAATGGACCCTCATAGCACTCTAAGAACGTGTCCCCCTATATGCCGACTACGAAAGTTCCACCCTGCGCTGGGCTCGCAAAAACATGCATGCGGCAAATGGAAAACACGAACTAAATGAGGCGATTTGGACGAGATGCGAATTGAATCAAATTGAGGGGGCGCCCATACTCGCTTCCCACATGCGGGTAGTGCGCTCATCATGGATCAGTAGACAAGACCCTTTTCCTATTAGGGTCGACACTAGCAGGCCTCAAAACCACATAGGGCCTCCTGCCGGTGCCTTATCATCAAGTTATTATTTAACAATAACATTAGCATGATTGATTGATTAAACATCGAGCCCCCAGAACATAATAAAAATATAGTAACTGAAAGTAACGGGTAATAGACTCGAGCAAAACAACCTAAGCATGCTAGTAAGACACTGGCTCAATCAATAGGGTTGTAGGAGTGGTGGTGAGGCAATATCAGGGTTGAGGGATTCATGTGATAGGTTCGTAACAGAAACAACTACACATAGGGCTAGCAATATAGACAACGGAAAGTATTGCTAACCAATGTTGAAAGGAACACAGTGGTTCATGTGAGTGATAACTTGCCTGCAAACTCAGCAGCCCGGTACTGAGCTAGATCCTCAGAAGGGGTGTCGTAAAGATCGTCTGTCTCAACGTCGTCGTCTATTCGAGAAGAAGCAAACAAACAAGACAGGAATATAAACAGTCAATATCATGGCATAGTGCACAATCATGGGATGATGCATGTCAATTTAATAGATGCATCAAAATAAACTAAGTGACATGGTAACACAATTTAAATGGTCCCATATGCAATTGGATTGCATATGGAAAAGGTCCATTGATTAAGTGGAAACAAATGATCTATAATTGATTAACATGTGAAAGTTTGCTTATCATGATGCATGCATGATGATAACAACAAAATAACAACAATAGATGCAAGTGGAAAAGGAATTTAACAAGTTTGGAAATTATTTATTAAGTTTGGAAATTTTGGGTTACTTAAACATGTCACACAAGCATTTGTTGTTTTCATCAATTTAAAGTGTTCAAAACAAATAACAAAATTCATATTTGAAAATAATACCAAATTTTAGTTGGATTACATGTTTCAAATATTGAAATAGGAGTTAGGATGAATTTATTATGACTTAAACAATATTAAACAAGTTTTAAATGAATTTAAAACAAGCATGCATTTTATTTGAATTTTATGTGTTCAAAACATAAATTCAAACTCACATTTGAAAAGTTTATACTTTTCTAGTTTGAAAACATATTTTGCATGTTCAAAAATAATTTAATTTGAGCAAGTTATGATTTATCAAATTTAAATGATTTAAACAAGGTTTAAATTATTTAGGCAATTTAAATTATTCAAATCATGAAACAAAATTTATATTTGAAAAGGTTATTTGAAATAGCATGGAAAACATATTTTATTTGCATTATTTGGATTAAGAATGAATTAGTTATGAATTTTAGCAAATTGCAATTGAATTATTTGAATTCAAATTTGAATTGCATTTTGAAAATTCAAAACAGGAAACAAATGGTACCAACAGGTAGATAATTAAATTTAGATCAGCACACATATTTTATTTTCATTATTTGGAGTTATAAAACTAAAGTTATTGTCAAATTACTTTCAGGGGCCAATCTGTAAAAAGAAAGGACCTAGGTGTAAAACAGAAAATTCGGAAAAACGTTTTCTACGCACAGAAACGTACCCAGGGCACTGCCAGATGGGCCCTGGGCCTGCGCGTGCTTGCGTGGCACGTGAGTGGCTGACAGGGGGCCCTCCCTGTCAGCGCTGCGGGCAAAAAAGTTGGGATTTTTATCCCGTGGGAGAGCCAAGGCTCGAACTCGCGATCTCCCTGTGCGCGCGCTGTTCTCTGAACCAGTGCGCTGTGCGTGCGTTTCTGTCAGTTAACAGGGCGCGGACAGGTTGAGGTGTTGCTCGTGGATCTGAAGTTAACTGACGAAAACATTCGACTGAATCTTCGTCAGAGATAGATGCTCGCCGACGGGGATCGACGGGGCCGTGCTGCGCCGTGGTCGTGCTCGTGGGTGGATGCAAAGCGTGCACGGATGCGTTGCGGGATGGACAGAGAGTGGACAGGGAGATGGAGGCGAACAGTGGAGGCTCACCGGCGATTGTCGTGGGAAGCAGAGGTTCGGGGAAGCTCCCGCGGCGGCGAAAGACGTGGTCGTGGATGGCGTCGCCGCTCCAGGGGTTCACCGAGATCGTGGAGGTGTCCAAACGGAAGAGGAGCAAGTGGGGGTTCAATCCCCGTGGTCAGCGAGGGAGATGGCGGGCTGCAACATCGAGGAACAAGGTGGGTTCAGTCATGGCGGCGGCGGTGGTTTAACGGTGATGTTCAGAGAGGATAACCCGGCGAGGGAGAGACGGATGGGCGGCGGCGCGAAGGGGAAAAGGTCAGGCTAGGTCTAGGGTAGGGCTGCGGGTTCTAGGGGGGTTATATAGAGGGCTAGGTGAGCTCCTGGCCGTCGCTGCCGTGTGCTGCCGCCGTGGCACCACGGAGATGGCTGCCGTACCTGATGACGACGGGGGCGGCAGCGCGAACCGGTACCGGGCCGCTGCGCGAGGTAAGTTGGGCTGGGCCGAAAGGCTAGCTGCTGCGCGCGCGTTTTTTTGTCTTTTTTTCTATTTTTGCTTTTCTGTTTTTTTTTGTAGCAAACAGAAATGGAAGAAAATGATAGGGTTTAGAGTTTAGAAAAATTTGGAAAAATTCGTGTGGGCTTATTAGAGCAACATCTACCAGTGTCCACTTTGGTTTTTGAAAAATTCAAATTTATGTTTGCTATTTGCAAATTGGTTTGAATTTGAATAATTTGCAAATTAATTGATTAATATTTGAAAACAACAAATTTAATAGGGTGAACCCTATTATTAATTGGATTAAAATATTAGAATGGTTTGGTAGTTTTCATGACTTGGAATTTGGTGCTGTTTGAATTTGGAGGGAATTTGATTGAATTTTATGATTAATTGGTTATTGAGACAATATTTTAAAATAGGGTGATCAAATGAGTTTACTTGGAAACAAAAGGGTACATTTGTTTTGGTATTTTTCACAATTTGAAAATGGTGTTGTTTGTTGATTTGAATTTGAGTTTGGAAGCAATTTGGAATTATTTAATTGAAATAAAACCACCATTTTACTAGTTGATCTTTATGGAATAATTGGAAACCAAAAGGTTGTTTGAATTGAACTTTTATTTGAAAACAAGATTGTAACATAACAAGTATGAAACACATCATTTGAAATTGTTTGAATTTCCATTATGAAAACAGAATAAAAACAGATGCAAAACAAATAGTAAACAAATGCAAACAATAAAATAAATATGATGACATGATGCAATACTTTAATTAGACAGGAAATCAAACATTCTAAATGGTAGGTTTTCATACTTGGGATGTTACAAAACGCCCCCGCTTGAAGGAATCGCGCCCCGAGATTCCTTCCTGAGAAGTGAAAAGGTCCGGATACTTCTTTCGAAGATCCTCTTCGGTCTCCCACGTTGCCTCTTTATCGGAATGATGCGACCACTGCACTTTCAAGAACTTGGTGCTCTTGTTGCGAGTCTTACGCTCGGTCTCATCGAGAATACGAACAGGGTGCTCCTCATAAGAGAGATCATCTTGCAGTTCAATGGAATCATGATCAACTGCACGATCTAGATCTTTGAAACACTTCTTGAGCTGTGACACGTGGAACACATCGTGCACCTTGGATAGCTTTTCTGGAAGTTCAAGACGATAGGCATTTTCCGCACGTCTTGAGAGAATGTTGAAATGACCAATGTATCTTGGTGCAAGCTTTCCTTTCACACCAAAACGATGAGTGCCTCTGAGGGGAGTTACACGGAGATATGCCTTGTCACCAGGTGCATAGACCATATCCCTGTGCTTGCTGTCATAGTAGCTTTTCTGACGAGACTGAGCAACCTTGAGATTGTCACGAATGATACGAACTTTCTCCTCGGCTTCCTTAACAATGTCAGGGCCTAAGAGTGAACGTTCACCAGCTCCAGACCAATTGATTGGACTCCTGCATCTGCGGCCATACAATGCCTCAAATGGTGCCATGCCTAGGCTTGCCTGGTAGCTGTTGTTGTAGGAGAATTCAGCATATGGAAGGGAATCCTCCCATTTCATGCCAAAGGAGAGACCACATGCTCTGAGCATATCCTCGAGAATCTGATTGACTCTTTCGACTTGCCCCTGAGACTGAGGGTGATAAGCTGTGCTGAACAGAAGTTTGGTGCCCAATGCTTCTTGAAAGCTTTTCCAGAAATGAGAAGTGAATATGCTTCAACGGTCTGAGCTTATTTCCAATGGAACACCATGAAGAGGAACAATCCTTGCTGTGTAGAGCTCTGCTAACTGGCTAGCTGAGATAGTTTCCTTGACAGCAAAGAAGTGAGCTACTTTAGTGAGACGATCAATAACAACGAAGATTGCATCGTTGCCCTTCTTGGACTTTGGAAACCTAGTAACGAAGTCCATTTCAATCATGTCCCACTTCCATTCAGGAATTTTTAGAGGTTGGAGAAGACCGGCTGTTTTCTGATGGACTGCTTTAACACGTTGACAAACGTCGCATTCAGAAACGTATTGAGCAATTTCACATTTCATGCCAGGCCACCAATACAGAGTCTTGAGATCCTGGTACATCTTTGTACTTCCAGGGTGGATGGAGAGAGGAGTTTCATGAGCCTCCTTAAGAATGACATCTTTGAGACTTTGAATCTGAGGAACTGCAATGCGTCCTTCGAAGAACACAGTTCCCTTGTCATCAATTGAGAAGGACTTGAATTTATCATTGCCTTCTTTGATGTGCTCTACAATCTTCTTGATTTCAGTATCACGAAGTTGTTCAGAACGAATCTTGTCCTCGAGAGTTGGACTGGCTGTCAAGCTAGCAAGGTAACCTTGAGGGACAAGACCAAGGTTCAGCTTCTGGAATTCTTCATGAAGTGGAGGTTGGCTTTCCATGATCATGAGATTATTGCAATAGGACTTGCGACTGAGAGCATCGGCCATAACATTAGCCTTGCCTGGAGTGTAAGAAATGGTGAGATCAAAGTCTTTAATCTTTTCAATCCATCTCCTTTGTCTGAGGTTTAGATCTGGTTGAGTGAAGATGTATTTCAGACTCTTATGATCGGAAAAGATTTCAGTGCGGTTACCCAACAAGTATTGTCTCCATTTCTTGAGGGCAAACACAACTGCTGCAAGTTCAAGATCATGTGTGGGATAGTTTTGCTCATTTGGGTTCAACTGACGTGAAGCATAAGCCACAACTTGACGTTCTTGCATAAGAACTGCACCTAGACCTTGGAGAGATGCATCGCAGAATATCTGGAAAGGTTTGGTAGTATCTGGGCCAACCAGAACAGGTGTAGAAGTGAGTTTAGTCTTCAGGAGATTGAAACTCTCATCACACTGTGGAGACCAAACGAACTTCTTGTCCTTCTTTGTGAGATCAGTGAGAGGTTTAGCAATCTTGGAGAAGTTTTGGACGAAACGACGGCAATAGCTAGCCAAGCCAAGAAAACTTCTGACTTGCTTTACCGTCTTAGGAGGTTTCCAATCAACAATTGCCTTAACCTTTTCTGGGTCAATGGCTATGCCTTTGGCAGAGATGATATGACCAAGGTAAGCAACTTCTGGAATCCAGAACTCACATTTGGAGAACTTGGCATATAGACGATGCTCGCGAAGTTTCATGAGAGTGAGACGAAGGTGTTCTCCATGCTCTTCCTCAGATTTTGAGTAGACTAGAATGTCATCAAGATATACCACAACGAACTTGTCGAGGTATTCATGGAAGACAGAATTCATGAGTCTTGAGAACGTCGCCAGTGCATTGGTGAGACCAAAGGACATGACGGTGTATTCATATAGACCGTACCGAGTGGTGAAAGCTGTTTTTGGAATATCTTCCTTTCTGATCTTTATCTGATGGTAACCCATCCTCAAGTCCAACTTTGAGAATATTGAGGCTCCAGCAAGTTGATCAAAAAGATCATCGATACGAGGAATTGGATACTTGTTTTTGATGGTTTTCTTGTTGAGAGGACGATAGTCAACCACGAGTCTTTTTGTTTGATCCTTCTTGGCAACGAACAGAGTTGGGCAACCCCAAGCGGAGGAACTAGGCTGAATGTAACCTTTCTCCATGTACATATCGATTTGCTCCTTCAACAATTTCAGTTCAGGAGGAGCTATCTTGTATGGATGCTTAGAGATTGGAGAAGTACCTGGTTCAAGCTCGATCACGAACTCAACTGCTCTGTCCGGAGGCATCCCTGGCAACTCTTCTGGAAAGACGTCAGGGAATTCACAAACCACCGGAACATTTTCAATTGCAGGAAGAGGTTTTGCATCAAGGTTGAACAGCTTAACAGAACTTGATCCATATGGAGAATAGACTATCTGGCCAGAAGGGTGGGAGAGAGTTATCGACTTTTGAGCACAGTCAATTTTAGCTTCGTTGGTCTTCAACCAATCCATGCCCAGAATGACATCAATGTCAGAATTTCCCAGCAACATGAGTGAAGCAAGGAATATGCGGCCTCCAATTAGGATCTGATTGTCCTTACTTATCTTGGAAGTCAACATTTGCGGTCCCGGAGAGTGAACAGTGATTTGATTGCTTAGTGGAACCAGAACTAGGTTGTATGCTTTTGCAAAGATCTTTGACACAAAAGAATGCGATGCTCCGGTATCAAACAGCACTTTAGCTGGAATAGAGTTTACGGGTAATATACCGAGAACGACGTCAGCAGCTTCCTCAGCTTTGTCGGCCTTGATATGATTCACCCTCGCGGTCCTCCCGACAGGCCTGTTGTTGGAGTTGAAGGCTTTAGCCGGAGGAGCACGAACCATTGCCTGGTTGGTGTTGGGGCGAGGAGGTGGAGGTAGCTGCCTCTGAGTGCACTTATCAGCGTAGTGTCCAGTCTCCTTGCACTTGTAGCAAGTGACGACACGAGGAGGACCTGGCCTTGGCTGCCCCATTGGAACCCTCTGACTCTGCATCTGAGCTGGGTTGGGTGGGCGGGGAGCAAAGCCTGGAGAAGCTTGGGCATATGGAGCCCGAGTGACAGCAGCATTTGGCACCCAGATGCGGCGCTTCTGCGGAGGGGTGGTCATGTTGGAGGAGGAACCACCCTCGCGCGAGTGCTTGCGAGAATCCTCGAACGCCTTGCGCCCATTTTCCTCATTGAGCGCGGTGTTAACGAGCTCCTCGAAGTCCTTGCACTTGATGTTGGTGAGAGCGTACTTCAGTTCTGGGTTAAAACCTCGGCGGAACCTTGCCATCTTCTTAGCCTTAGTGGACACCTCATCACCAGCGTATCGAGCGAGACGATTGAACTCGTTCTGATAGCCAATGATGTCCAGCTTGCCCTGCTTGAGAGAGCAAAACTCCTCACGCATCCTTTCCATGAGACCATCTGGGATGTGGTGCTTCAGGAAGGCATCCTTGAAACAACCCCAGGTGATAGGATAGCCAGCTCTCATGGTCTGGTAGTTCTCCCACCAGGTAGCTGCCTGACCCTTCAGTAGGTAGGTGGCATACTTGACTTTGTCTTCCTCAGCAACGTGAGCAATGTCCAGAGCCCTGGCCATCTCCCGAATCCAGTCATCAGCATCCAGAGGCTCACGTGTTGCCACGAAAGCTCTCGGGCCCATACTGAGGAACTCCTTGATACTGACTCGTGGAGCATTCTGGTTGTTGTGCTGGTTAGCCTGGAACTGGGCCATCTGCGCCACGACCTGAGTCATCTGAGTCAACAGCTCCGTGATCGGAGGTGGTTCAGGCGGGTTGCTCCTTGTTGGCGGCATCCTGAATAGACATGCATTTTAGCACAACAACAGAAATGGATAGACTTGGTAACCGAAAGAGAGATTATTCCGACGCATGAATAGATAACCAACATGTACATCATCACATGTTCAAATACATCAGAATATCCAACACACCAATACATGGTTCAAAAGCCAAAGGATAACTAAACATAGCTAGGAATGGATACATCGGTACTCCCATGCTCATCACGCAGGACGGCGGTGAGTAGTACGACGAGAGATACGGTGAGGAGGAATCCCACGAAAGTAGGTAGAACGACGATCCACGTAGATCGGGACTGCTCTGAGAGCGACTCTCGGTGTGGTGAAGTAGAAAGCGTCGTCTCCCTGTGCTCCAAAGCGTGGAATCCCAGTGTAACCAGCTCCGAGGTTGAGGAGTGGTCCTCTGATCGGCTCGTAACCTCCAGCATCTGGCAAACTACGTCCAACTGTCTGATGGAAACGTGCAAAGCGCTCATCTCCGACAAAGTCTGTGGTGTACGTCGCCAGACGAGTCAAAGCAAGGTAGAGCTGCTCTCTGACTGAGGCCAACTCCTGAGAAAGTGTGGTGGCAACTGCGTCACTGTGCCTCACAAACTGAGCGGTGGTGTGCAGCCTGGTGTTATCATGCTCGTAGACATCCAAGTTGTCGTAGAGAGTGAAGTGAGCTCCCTCCGAAGTGATGTAACCACGGGGGATGTGGCGATAGATAGAATCGTCAAACCCCCAGTAGTCCGCACGAAGGACGGTGAGGCTCACATAAGCTACCTGCTGCACGGCCATATCCACTGTAGAATCTACTGCCTCGTAGCGGTGGACAACGCTCATGCCATCATCTGACAGAATGTAGACGATAGCCTGGTAGTAGGTCTGGTCAAACTCTCGCTGCTGCTCGTAGACCTGGTACTCTGGTGCCCAACGGAACCCCAGATAAGTGACCATGTCTCTCAGCATCTCCGGATAACCGGCGGTGCTCTCACAACGAGTCATCGGAACCACCTGCGGGAAGAACCTGAGATCCATCTGCAGATGATCGGGGAAGTTTTGATTAGACGCCGGTAGAGAACTGAAGTGGAAAGCAACAACAAGGTTCAACGGACGAAAATGATGTTGAAAAGAACAGGATATTGAAGCAACATCGGGAAACACGAGACCAAAAACTCCTGAGGTACTAAGGAGAACCCAAAACACGTGAAATCCTAACTTAAAAGTTTGGGGTGAGAAGAGAAAACAACGTTGCACTTCCTTACCAGAAAAGGGTGGGTGGGTGGGGAAAGAAGAAAAATGGCAGAATTCCTACTCTCACGTTTCATTTTTCCTATATAGCTACAAAATAGTGTCTAGACTCAACTGCGACCAGTAAAAGGGATCCTACAGGCAGACAGACTCTGATACCATTTGTCACACCCGGACTTCTAAAGGATACTCGCCGTTCCGTTGAACAGTAGTAGATTGGATTACGGGGCTTACCGGCACCCGCGTCCTCTTACGAGTAGGCCAACACACGTATGTGTGACAACCAACCCCTATCTGTTCATCGTCGACGTAAACTATCCCATAGAAATCAGGATACTACCATTGACGTACTTCATACCATACACACATGGTACGTCAACGGCTTTGAACAAGATGATAGCACAACATATCTCTAAGACACAAAAGATTGAAATAAGTTGCAAATAGCTCTCACTAGAGCAGAGATAGCAAATACAATCATCCAGAGGACACATGTCCCAACATAACATCATTACATCTCAGCGGAAGCATTCAAAGGGTCTGAGTACAGACAAATCCAAATAGGCTTAAGAAGCCGGAAACTGAAATAGAGACGGAGCCCATCCACGTAGTCTCGGATCCTGCCCGGGTCCGCTACCTACTCGTCAGCAGCCTCGTCAAACTCCACGTAGTAGCCGTCACCTGGATCCTCGTAAGCATAGTCTGCGGAAACCACAGCCCCAAAGGGGTCAGTACATAGACGTACTGGCAACCAAGACTCACAGTTCACCAAAGTGTAGCCCGTCAACACCAAGCACAGATGCCTTGGGTTCAACGGAAGAAAGGGGATATAAAAGATGCTGCAACTGGCTGCGCTAACCAACTACAGAGGACTACAACTTCCACTAACAGAAAGGGGATAAGATCGAGTATTGTAACCAACTGAAAGATAAATTCAAACAAACCCATCCTGGATCTTGCCCCTTATCCAAAGAAGCAATCCGAGGATAACTCACACAGTTGGATTAAAGATGAATCAAGTTATGGTGTCAATAATCCTATTACTAGTCAAGTTGTTAATCATTGGGTGTGAGATTGTGAATCATTAGGTTTAAGTTGTCCTGAGTACTTGTTAGCCAGTACTTTCACCAAGTTAACCATAACCGCGGAAAACACGGCTTCTCGAGAAGATTATCCCTGCAGGGTTGCACCAATTTGGCCGTACATGTATGAATAACCCGCCAGATGGGATGCCTCCCACCAAGCGGGGCACTCAACACAACTCAACTCTTCTTCTCATCAAGCCCAAAGCACCTTGGGCGCACGGCTAATCGAGCCCAGAAGAAAATGGACCCTCATAGCAGTCTAAGAACGTGTCCCCCTATATGCCGACTACGAAAGTTCCACCCTGCGCTGGGCTCGCAAAAACATGCATGCGGCAAATGGAAAACACGAACTAAATGAGGCGATTTGGACGAGATGCGAATCGAATCAAATTGAGGGGGCGCCCATACTCGCTTCCCACATGCGGGTAGTGCGCTCATCATGGATCAGTAGACAAGACCCTTTTCCTATTAGGGTCGACACTAGCAGGCCTCAAAACCACACAGGGCCTCCTGCCGGTGCCTTATCATCAAGTTATTATTTAACAATAATATTAGCATGATTGATTGATTAAACATCGAGCCCCCAGAACATAATAAAAATATAGTAACTGAAAGTAACGGGTAATAGACTCGAGCAAAACAACCTAAGCATGCTAGTAAGACACTGGCTCAATCAATAGGGTTGTAGGAGTGGTGGTGAGGCAATATCAGGGTTGAGGGATTCATGTGATAGGTTCGTAACAGAAACAACTACACATAGGGCTAGCAATATAGAGAACGGAAAGTATCGGTAACCAATGTTGAAAGGAACATAGTGGTTCATGTGAGTGATAACTTGCCTGCAAACTCAGCAGCCCGGTACTGAGCTAGATCCTCAGAAGGGGTGTCGTAAAGATCGTCTGTCTCAACGTCGTCGTCTATTCGAGAAGAAGCAAACAAACAAGACAGGAATATAAACAGTCAATATCATGGCATAGTGCACAATCATGGGATGATGCATGTCAATTTAATAGATGCATCAAAATAAACTAAGTGACATGGTAACACAATTTAAATGGTCCCATATGCAATTGGATTGCATATGGAAAAGGTCCATTGATTAAGTGGAAACAAATGATCTATAATTGATTAACATGTGAAAGTTTGCTTATCATGATGCATGCATGATGATAACAACAAAATAACAACAATAGATGCAAGTGGAAAAGGAATTTAACAAGTTTGGAAATTATTTATTAAGTTTGGAAATTTTGGGTTACTTAAACATGTCACACAAGCATTTGTTGTTTTCATCAATTTAAAGTGTTCAAAACAAATAACAAAATTCATATTTGAAAAGAATACCAAATTTTAGTTGGATTACATGTTTCAAATATTGAAATAGGAGTTAGGATGAATTTATTATGACTTAAACAATATTAAACAAGTTTTAAATGAATTTAAAACAAGCATGCATTTTATTTGAATTTTATTTGTTCAAAACATAAATTCAAACTCACATTTGAAAAGTTCATACTTTTCTAGTTTGAAAACATATTTTGCATGTTCAAAAATAATTTAATTTGAGCAAGTTATGATTTTATCAAATTTAAATGATTTAAACAAGGTTTAAATTATTTAGGCAATTTAAATTATTCAAATCATGAAACAAAATTTATATTTGAAAAGGTTATTTGAAATAGCATGGAAAACATATTTTATTTGCATTATTTGGATTAAGAATGAATTAGTTATGAATTTTAGCAAATTGCAATTGAATTATTTGAATTCAAATTTGAATTGCATTTTGAAAATTCAAAACAGGAAACAAATGGTACCAACAGGTAGATAATTAAATTTAGATCAGCACACATATTTTATTTTCATTATTTGGAGTTATAAAACTAAAGTTATTGTCAAATTACTTTCAGGGGCCAATCTGTAAAAAGAAAGGACCTAGGTGTAAAACAGAAACTTCGGAAAAACGTTTTCTACGCACAGAAACGTACCCAGGGCACTGCCAGATGGGCCCTGGGCCTGCGCGTGCTTGCGTGGCACGTGAGTGGCTGACATGGGGCCCTCCCTGTCAGCGCTGCGGGCAAAAAAGTTGGGATTTTTATCCCGTGGGAGAGCCAAGGCTTGAACTCGCGATCTCCCTGTGCGCGCGCTGTTCTCTGAACCAGTGCGCTGTGCGTGCGTTTCTGTCAGTTAACAGGGCGCGGACAGGTTGAGGTGTTGCTCGTGGATCTGAAGTTAACTGACGAAAACATTCGACTGAATCTTCGTCAGAGATAGATGCTCGCCGGCGGGGATCGACGGGGCCGTGCTGCGCCGTGGTCGTGCTCGTGGGTGGATGCAAAGCGTGCACGGATGCGTTGCGGGATGGACAGAGAGTGGACAGGGAGATGGAGGCGAACAGTGGAGGCTCACCGGCGATTGTCGTGGGAAGCAGAGGTTCGGGGAAGCTCCCGCGGCGGCGAACGGCATGGTCGTGGACGGCGTCGCCGCTCCTGGGGTTCACCGAGATCGTGGAGGTGTCCAAACGGAAGAGGAGCAAGTGGGGGTTCAATCCCCGTGGTCAACGAGGGAGATGGGGGGCTGCAACGTCGAGGAACAAGGTGGGTTCAGTCATGGCGGCGGCGGTGGTTTAACGGTGATGTTCAGAGAGGATAACCCGGCGAGGGAGAGACGGATGGGCGGCGGCGCGAAGGGGAAAAGGTCAGGCTAGGTCTAGGGTAGGGCTGCGGGTTCTAGGGGGGTTATATAGAGGGCTAGGTGAGCTCCTGGCCGTCGCTGCCGTGCGCTACCGTCGTGGCACCAGGGAGATGGCTGCCGTACCTGATGACGACGGGGGCGGCAGCGCGAACCGGTACCGGGCCGCTGCGCGAGGTAAGTTGGGCTGGGCCGAAAGGCTAGCTGCTGCGCGCGCGTTTTTTTTTGTCTTTTTTTCTATTTTTGCTTTTCTTGTTTTTTTTGTAGCAAACAGAAATGGAAGAAAATGATAGGGTTTAGAGTTTAGAAAAATTTGAAAAAATTCGTGTGGGCTTATTAGAGCAACATCTACCAGTGTCCACTTTGGTTTTTGAAAAATTCAAATTTATGTTTGCTGTTTGCAAATTGGTTTGAATTTGAATAATTTGCAAATTAATTGATTAATATTTGAAACCAACAAATTTAATAGGGTGAACCCTATTATTAATTGGATTAAAATATTAGAATGGTTTGGTAGTTTTCATGACTTGGAATTTGGTGTTGTTTGAATTTGGAGGGAATTTGATTGAATTTTATGATTAATTGGTTATTGAGACAATATTTTAAAATAGGGTGATCAAATGAGTTTACTTGGAAACAAAAGGGTACATTTGTTTTGGTATTTTTCACAATTTGAAAATGGTGCTGTTTGTTGATTTGAATTTGAGTTTGGAAGCAATTTGGAATTATTTAATTGAAATAAAACCACCATTTTACTAGTTGATCTTTATGGAATAATTGGAAACCAAAAGGTTGTTTGAATTGAACTTTTATTTGAAAACAAGATTGTAACATAACAAGTATGAAACACATCATTTGAAATTGTTTGAATTTCCATTATGAAAACAGAATAAAAACAGATGCAAAACAAATAGTAACAAATGCAAACAATAAAATAAATATGATGACATGATGCAATACTTTAATTAGACAGGAAATCAAACATTCTAAATGGTAGGTTTTCATACTTGGGATGTTACAATAAGTTACACTTGAGTTATCAGCGGTCACCACCATTCTATAAGAACTTGCTCCTATGTGTCCCTCCTTCTGCCCATCGTAATATCTCTTGTATAGCCCCTCCAAAGGTTTGCCCCCTAGAGCAAGATTCTACTTCCGCCAGTGTTGTAGTCATGGTTAGTGGCGGGTAACGTGCCCACAATAATGCACAAAAAGTCGGCGCTATGTTGGATCCATCTCGTGATGAAGGAGATGAGTATGATATCGCCTACTTCCGCCTCGGCAGTGTCACCATCGTCACCATCAATTGCCCCAAGATAGCGAGATAGGTGCTCAAGAAGCAGGACGCGGACATCGCGTCTCGCCTGCCCACCTTCATCTCGAGTGCCGTCAGCCACGGGAACAAGGACGTGGTGATCTAGCCGTTTGGCAATCACTAGAAGAAGATCCAGAGGGTGCTCACCTCCGAGATTTTCTACCTTTCCACAAGTGGCTCCATGAAAAGAGTGCCAACAAACCTGACAACTTCACACGCTATGTCTACAACCTCTCCACCAGCACTAGCTCTAGGGGGTGATCTTCTACATTGGACGCCAACATCAATGTTAGCCATGTCACATGCATTACTGCGGCAACGTCATCTACTAGCTTATCTTCAGTTAGACGTATTTAGGGGAGCCTCAATCCGACGGTGGGCCATGGAAGATCGAGGTGGAGCACATGGACACTTCCTTCGTCCCTCTAGGTTCATATTCTCATTTTGCATCCACAACTATCTCCCGTGAATGTTGTCTTGAACTTGAAGGCCAACAGAAGGCCGTAAAGTTGTCCAATGCAACAGTCATAGACTAAACGACATGGTAATCAATGAGCGTTCGAGGTTGTGAAAGGGTGGAAAGAAGCGGGATGAGGTCAAATATTTCGTCAACGTTCTCATCACGCTCAAAGATCGGTATGGCAACCTGTTGCTTACCATCGAGCATGTCAAAGCAACGTGCAAGTTAATGAAACCATTAATTATGATAAAGTTCTAGCCATCGGCATGTACTAATCAACTATATGCATGCAGCACACTTGTGTATGTAAATCAAAACAAATAATGGAATTCGCCCCATCTCCAAGTAAATGCATACATGTGTACATAACATTTGTAGATGGAAAACCCCTCCAATGTCTAGGAGTGGGCACTGGCAGAGATGGTGAAAACACCGGAGTTGACGACAAAGGCAGTGGAGGATATGAACCAAGTGATCGGTCGGGAGTGGCTGGTGTAAGATTCGTACATCCCATGACTTAACTACATCAGGACATGTATTTCTGACGCCAAAGATACAATCCCCTTCTAGGATATCTTGAGAAAATACAGTTAAACTCTAGTGGCGGAGCTCAGTGCAAGCTGGGGGGGGGCACGTGGCCCCCGCCCCACCTCCCAAAGTTGTGACAAAGTATTTTTGGGGACGGTTTAGATGGAAAATTTTAGTCTTTTGCCTCACCCCACATAACACTCATGTTTTTGCATTCACCCCTTGAGAACTTTCATTGAGATTTCACACTATTAAAATGTTCGTAGAATGCTTGCATCTGAATCAAACTTTTTTTGTCACCTCCTGCATTTTTCTATAATTGCAATGGAGGTGTCGACAATGTTAATGGATAAATCGCATATGATGGGCGTAGTCAACATCCAACCCGGATGATCTACTTTAAAGAGACTTTCAATAAACGCACATGATGCGCTCTTGTTCAGACAACCTAATCGACCTGATCTATCCTTCATCCAGGTTGCACCGCAGATCTTTGGAGATGCACATCTACTATGTATTTCTTTTAACTCCCTATAACCCACATGTTTAGGGATATATTGTAGAATTTTCAATAAATAAGAGTGTCTAACCAAATAATGATCTAAGGGTAGGATTAGTACTATCTCAAATTCTATCAATCACCGATACAACTCTACACACACCAAATGTTTGATTTACATAGAAAACAAAACTATAGGAGCTTTAACGGTATGAAAGGATGTGTGATGTCTACGCACGCTTATATTCTTGTAAACAGTGTTGGGCCTCCAAGTGCAGATGTTTGTGGAACAGCAGCAAGTTTCCCTTAGATGAATCACCCAAGGTTTATCGAAATCAGGGAGGTAGAGATCAAAGATATCCCTCTCAAGCAACCCTGCAATTGAGATGCAAGAAGTCTCTTGTGTCCCCAACACACACAATATACTTTTCAGGTATACAAGTGCAGTAGTTCGGAGAAGAGATAGTGAAATACAAGTAATATGGATGATTATAAGTGGTAATTGCAATCTGAAATAAAAATGGCAGTAAGCAAATATGTAGCAGAACTGGTTGTAAATGGTGTTTCAATGCTTAGAAACAAGGCCTAGGGATCATACTTTCACTAGTGTACACTCTCAACAATGATATCATAATTGAATACATAAATATCCTCTGTTCACTACGCTACACTGAACTACTCTCCGGTTGGATAACGAACACCAATTCACCGTGTAGGGCTGCAAAAGCACACCTTGAAGTCGCATTCCCCATATAGGTAACCCCACCCTTCCACCTTGAGCGCCCTAGATGGTTTCAGACAAACACCACAATTACATAGAGACATCCAACACAAATGATAACTCATGATAAGTATTTCTATAAACTTTAGCCTAAGAGTCACACACGGTGTGCACACTGTCACCTTCACACCATGGGACAAGATGACTCCGGGGTTCACATTAATAAAACAACTTGAGTAGCATAACAGATGAAGAGTAACATCTACTTATTCAACTAGATTACAAAGCTCATGATCACATAAAGATCACACCCTGGAAGAGAGAGAGAGAGAGAGAGATAAACCATAGCTACCGGTAGAGCCCTCAGCCTCGGGGGAGAACTACTCCCTCCTTATCATGGTAGTCACCAACGACGATGAAGATGGCGGTGTAGTCGATGGAGATGGCTCCGGGGGCAATTCCCCGTCCCGGGAGGATGCCGGAACAGACATTTCTGTCCCCCGAAACTTGTCTTCAATGGCGGCGGAGCTACGAAACTTTTCATGGATGGAGGCTAACTGATTTAGGGTTTTTTCCTCGGGGGCAATATATAGGCGAAAGGGCGATGTTGGTGGGCGCCCGAGGGGCCCACACCATATGGTGGCGCGGCCAGGGGGACCCGCGCCACCATATGGTGTGGCCACCTCGGGCCCCTCCCCCGTCTCTGCTTTGGACTTCGTTGACGTGTCGGAAAAAATAGGAGGTTGGGTCCTTGTTTCGTCCGATTCCGAGAATATTTCCTTAAGTAATTATCTGAATAGAAAAGCATCAGAAAACAGGAACTAGCACTGTGGCATCTTGTTAATAGGTTAGTCCCAGAAAATGCATAAAAATGGTATGAAGTGTAAATAAAACATGTGGCAATTGGTAGAAAACAAGCATGGATCATCAAAAAATATAGATACGTTTGAGACGTATCAAGCATCCCCAAGCTTAACTACCGCTCGTCCTCAAGTAGGTAAGTGATAACATAATTATTTTTGAGGTGACATGTAGCCAACACAATCTTGATCAACGTTGTTGTAAAATCATTGCAAGCTGAGGTCAAAGTACTCTAAACATAGGCATGATATATATAATTCCAACAATGTAACTTAGCAATTATGTTGCAACATGAAAAGTAACACAAACAAAAGATCATGAATAATAATGTATTGAAATTGATACATCTTTTTCGAGCATAGAGAAAACATATTCATTTGAGATCAAGCAATAACATAATCATGAATCAATCAATAATAAATTTTGGGACTATGCACATTATACTCAGAATGACAACTATGCTCTCTTAACTAGTGCATAAAGTTAGAAGATGAAGACTCAACATAAAAGGAAAAGAAAGGCCCTTCGCAGGGGAAGCAGGGATTACTCATGTGCTAGACCTTTTTATTTGAATAAAACAGAGGTACTGAAAATATAATTTTGACAGAGGGTGTATGTCTATGTCAATGAATGGTAATGAAAAACTTATCATAACTCATGTCAAGCAAGGTTTTCATACTTTTGAGAGCGGTTTCAATTGACACTTTCCTCTTTTCCTTATTGTTGACACTTTCCCCACCTTTTCTTACGCAAACTATGGCTAACCGAATCCTCGGGTGCCTACCAACAACCATCAATCCATGGGGAAGTGCCTTTTATTCATTATTTAAGTTCATATTATTTGGCACTAGCTCTCAGCAATATTTAGATGAGCACCGATTCCATACTCATCGGGTGAAAGAGGGGTAAGAACTTTGCCTGACATAAGACACAATAAACTTTAAACTACTTCCTCATGAGCTAAAATAGGAGCACAAACCAGGTAATATATTTTGAAGGTTTTAAAGGTAGCACACACGCAATTTACTTTGGAGTGGCGGTGAAATACCACAAATAGGTAGGCATGGTGGACACATTTGGCAAACTTTGGTTTTGGGGAGTTGTATGCACGAGTAGATCTCATACTCAGTACATGTGAAGGCTAGCAAGAGACTGGGAGCGACCAACTAAGAGAGCAATAATGGCCATAAGCATGCATAGAAACAAAACATTATTAATCAAAGCATAAATGATATTACAAGTCAAAAACTAAATGATCATAGAGGCTTTAGGTGACTGGTTTGTAGTCATAACATGGTGTGAGCATGCGCCAAGTCAACCCAAATAAAGCATCAAAGGAGAATACCACAATATTATGCTTCGATATGATAAAAACAACACATGATTTCTTTCAATGGCACATTAAGCACTCTCAGCTATTTGAGAAAACTCATGCTACATCATAAAATACTAATCATATAATTAAAATAACATCTAACATGAAATGCTAAAGTCTAAGCCACGGTCTAGACGAGCTTCCTATTGCACCGCTATAAGCATGAAATATTTTACTCTTCTCCAACACCAATAAACTTGTTCGAAACAACTCTCATAGAGAATAATCATCAAAGACCAGAGAGATAATCATATATAGCTGAATAAAACCAACAAACTCTAAACAAAATACGAGTGGAAAACAAGAGCTAAACGCAGTACTAGCAAAAAGTGAACACTCACAGAACAATAAGAGTGAAAACAAGAGTGTTCTAAGAAATAAAAATGGAGCACGTCTCCCTCCAAAAAAAATATGATAGGGTACAACCATATACTACAGCAAAGAAAACAAAACAAACTGAAAGCAAAAATATTTTACGCTCCAAGAATAACACATAATATCTGAAGCAATAAAAATATAGTGTCTTGAAGAAGGACCTAATATTTCTGTTGATGCTTGTACTTCTTGGATATTTCTTGGTGTGACATGGGCATCCCCAAGCTTGAGCTTTTGTCCATCCTTCATCTCATCATATCATTCTTCTCTCCCTACACATGAAAACTTCCTCCATACAAAACTTCTCACAATTTTGATTAGCAATGTTAGTGTAATTAAAATAATAAATCAACTTTGGTTTAGTTTCAACACAAGTCTAAAACCCATTAAAACACTACCATTAAAACTTCTTTTAAAGCTCTCCCCCCAAAAGAACAGCAAAAGAAAAAGATTAAGAGGCAAATGCAAATATTGACAGAAATCTGTCAAAACAGAACAACAGGTAAAGATCGATTTTTTCGAAAATCTTCTGTTGCTCAAATCAAAAAGTGCAAAAATAAAGAAAGTTAGATAATAACCTGGGGCATGTGCAAAAATAATTCTAGACCAATTCGACGTTCTGGCTGGGAGAATTAGTTTTTTTTTGTGGCAACACAGAATCTGTTTCAGGACAACAACTTCCCCAAATCTTACTTCTTCCCTATTAGAGGCTACTCTTGGCACAAAAACGAAATAAAATACTCCCTCCGTCTCAAATTAATTTTCTCAAACTTGGACAAAAGTGGATGTATCTAATACTAAAACATGTCTAGATACATCCACTTCCGTCCAACTTTGAGACAATTAATATGAGACGGAGGGAGTAGGATAAGGAGAGGTTTCTACAGAGATAACAACTTCCAAGACTCAAAGAAATCAAAAGGAAACTGAAAGAAAAAATATAATGGGTTGTCTCCCAAAAGCGCTTTTTCTTTAAAGCCTTTTAGCTAGGCATGATAATTTTTGAAGATGCTCACATAAGAATAAGAATTGAAGAACAATAAGAGAGCATCAAGAATCAAGTACGAAACACTTTTAAGTCTAACCCACTTCCTATTAAAAATAACCTTGTAAAGAAACAAGTCATGAAAGCACAAAGCAACAAGCATAGAAAAAAAACAAGTGCAACTTCAAAAATTTCAACATAAAGAGGGGAAACTTAATATTGTTGAGATGCATAAAACTATGTTTGTTTCTCTCATAATAACCTCCAGTAGCATCATGAATAAAATTAACAATATAACTATCACATAAAATATTCTTATAATGAGCCACATGCATAAAAGAATTAATACTCTCCCCATAAGCATAGTCATTCTCATTAATAACAGTGGGAGCAAATTCAACAAAATAGCTATCATTATTATTCTCATCACCATAATCATCAAATATAGGAGGCATATTGTAATTATAATTAATTTTCTCCTCAACAGTAAGTGGACTGAAAATATCATATTCATTATTGTAATCATCATATATTGGAGGCATAGTATCATCAAAGTAAATTTGTTCCTCCGTGCTTGGGGGACTAAAGAGATCATTTTCATAAAAACTAGCTTCCCCAAGCTTAGATTTTTCCATAGCATTAGCAATAATGGTGTTCAAAGAATTCATACTAATAACATTGCTACTAGCATGCAATTTTCTCTTCAAACACTTCATGTCCTAACTTGAGATAAATATTATAATCTCATATTTTTGTTGTTTTCCATTAAGCCTAACAAGTGAAAATAAAAACAAGAAATAAAAAGGTATAATTGCAGAACCTAAAGGAAATACCTTCGAGCACTCACACACTAGCAACAGTACTAGAAAATAGCTTCGTAGCCACGGGATGTGAGCACCTTTAATCTTACCTCCCTGGTAACGGCGCCAGAAAAGAGTTTGATGTATATGCACGCTTCTATTCTTGTAGACAATGTTGCGCCTCCAAGTGCAGAGGTTTGTAGAACATCAACAAGTTTCCCTTAAGTGAATCACCCAAGGTTTATCGAACTCAGGGAGGTAGAGGTCAAACATATCCCTCTCAAGCAACCCTGCAATTAAGATGCGAAAAAACTCTTGTGTCCCCAACACACCCAATATAATTGCCGGGTATATAGGTGCACTAGTTCGGCGAAGAGATAGTGAAATAGAAGTAATATGGATGATTATAAGTGGTAATTTCAATCTGAAAAAATGGCAGCAAGCAAACATGTAGCAGAACTGGTTGTAAACGGTGTTTCAATGCTTAGAAACAAGGCCTAGGGATCATACTTTCACTAGTGGACACTCTCAATAATGATATCATAATTGAATACATAAATATCCTCTCTTCACTATGCTACACTGAACTACTCTCCGGTTGCATAACGAACACCAATTCACCGTGTAGGGCTGCAAAAGCACACCTTAAACTCACATTCCCCATCTAGGTAACCCCACACTGTCACCTTGAGCACCCTAGATGGTTCCAGACAAACACCACAATTTCATAGAGACATACAACACAAATTATAACTCATGATAAGTATTTCTATAAACTTTAGCCTAAGAGTCACACACGGTGCCTACATTGTCACCTTCACACCATGGGACAAGGTGACTCCGGACTTCACATTAATAAAACCACTTGAGTAGAATAATAGATGAAGAGTAACATCTACTTATTCAACTAGATTACAAAGCTCATGATCACATAAAGATCACACGATGGGGGAGAGAGATAAACCACATAGCTACCGGTAGAGCCCTCAGCCTCAGGGGAGAACTACTACCTCCTCATCATGGGAGTCAGCAACGGTGATGAAGATGGCGGTGGAGTCGATGGAGATGGCTCATAGGGAAATTCCCCGTCCCGACAGGGTGCCGGAACAGACATTTCTGTCCCCCGAAACTTGTCTTCAATGGCGACAGAACTACGGAACTTTTCGTGGATGGAGGCTGATTGATTTAGGGTTTTTGTGTCGGGGGCAATATATAGGCGAAAGAGCGATGTCGGTGGGTGCCCGAGGGGCCCACACCATGTGGTTGCCCGGCCAGGGGGACCCGCGCCACCCTATGGTATGGCCACCTCGGTGCCCTCCTCCGTCTCTGCTTTGGACTCCATTGACGTGTCGGAAAAAATAGGAGGTTGGGTCCTTGTTTCGTCCGATTCCGAGAATACTTGCTTAAGTAATTATCTTGAATAGAAAAACAGCAGAAAACAGGAACTGGCACCGTGGCATCTTGGTAATAGGTTAGTCCCAAAAAATGCATAAAAATGCTATGAAGTGTAAATAAAACATTTGGCAATTGGTAGAAAACAAGTATGGATCATCAAAAATTATAGATATGTTTGAGACGTATCAATGTGTTTGCACGATAATGAATAACACAATAAAAGTTTGTTCCTTCAGCAATAAATAACCATAAAGTAACTTAATATGAGTGTGGAATAGTGATACATTCCAGACGTATCTATAAATTTTTATTGTCCGTGATTGTTTTATATTACTGCTACATGTTTCTGCTATATTTTAATATCATTTTTAGTCAATTTTCATGGACTGAACAATTGACAAGATGCCCAGCGCCAGTTTATGTTTTCCGCCTATTTTTTGTTTTAGAAAAGTTGTTCTGCAAATATTCGCAAAAAATCCTGAAAATCCAAGAAAGCAAGTTTTTACCTGGAGCAAAGGCAGAGCACAAGATGACCTTGAGGGGAGACCATAGGTACGAGGCGACCAGGGGACACGAGTCCACCTCTGACCATGCCTCCCAGTCACCCGGTGGTATTGGGCCACCTCCCCACCCGTCCCTTCACCTATGAGTTTCCTTCTGATATAATTTGTTCGAGGAATTGATTATTTTCCACGAAACCCATCCAGTGCCATTGTCACATCTGAAGTCCAATCTACGGCTTCTCGATCCCTCTTCGGCACCGGGATGAGGAATCGTCACTGGAGGCCTCTATGCCGCCATAATTGCCTCTGAAGCGATGTGTGAGTAGTTCATCCTTGGACTATGGGTCTATAGCAGTAGCTATATGGTGGTTTCTCCTCCTTGTTCCTCTATGTTACGGCCTTGTGATCTTTCTAACATGATCAAGATCGTACCATTGTAATTGCTACATGTTGTGTTTGTTAGGAACCGATGAATCGTGAAGTTATGACCAGATTGCTCATCTATTTTATATGATCTTTTTTATATTACCATACACGTGTTTTACTTAAGTTTTTTTTTGCATGCTCTCCGATACTCGTAGTTGCTTTGGCCAAATAGTTAGTTGTATCTCCAAGAGGGAGTTTTCTGCTAGATAGTAGGTTCATGCCTCCTCCGTGCCTGGGCACGAGTGACAGAAACGTCTAAGTACGAGATGTGCTATTGCTAGTAAGGGTAAAATAATGATGTTCACGTCTCTTTATAGATATGAACATTGCTTACATTATGTATTGATTTTATGACGATAGTATGTTACTTTGTGCAATTTAATACCAGCGAGATGCATGCTGGATAGCGGTCTCAATGTGGATTATTAGTTTTAGATACAACTAGATGGTGATCTATATATTTTGGCGTAACGCCTATAGAAATAGAACAATGAACATATCTTCTATCATAATTGCATTATGTTTCCCTCGCGATCTATCAATTGCCTAGTTGTAATTTATTCACCCAACATGTACTTTATTTATTGAGAGACACCACTAGTGAACCTATGGCCCTTGGTCCATTCTGTTACATTGTTACAACCTCGTTTACTTAATTTTCATCACCACTTGTGCTGTTACGTTTTACCTTTATTACTTGCAAACACTCGATTTGTTTAGTCATATTGTTTTTAGCAAGACGTGAAGCTTGACAACCTTCCTGTAAAGTTGGGATGAAAGGGAGTTTGTGCTTTGTGTGTAGGTTCACGATCGACTCGCCACGGCAACCTCGGTAATTGTCATTCAAGTCTTACCGGATTGATAGCCTTGGTTTCTAACAAACGGAAATTTCCTGCTACGCTAAATTATGCCTTACTCTTGGGGTTTCCAACGGGTGTGTGATTCACGCCATCAAGCAGATTTCTAGCGCTGTTCTCGGAGAGTTTGATGCGTAAAAAACATACACATATTTATCTATGTTTAAACTGTATATTTTTCATGAAAATAAACAAGATAATACTCTAAACCTTCCACTAACCCTTAATGTGCAAGTCAGTTGCAAATCTCCTTGTCATTATTTTTATTTTGGATTTTGGACGTGGAAATCATTGGAAATCAACACTAGAAGGAAGACAATGATCAAGTTTGGGAAGACAATTAAAGAGGAGCTCAAATGGAGCTTAATGACCACTAGTACGGTCGCAAGTGACCGTACCGGCACTGTACCAATGGCCCGTCTGATCAAACTGACTACAAGTCATCAAAGGGTACATTGCCAATTCGTGAAGGAAGACGCCCAAAAACCTAATTCCATTCGATGCCGCTATATAAAGGAGAGGAAACAACCATGTCGGGTATATGCCAGATGAGGGTATATCCGACATTGGCCAAAGGCCGGATTACAGGGTGGCCTGCAGGTAATGGAATAAGGTCAATTGGGCGGCCCAGTATGCCGACGCACATGAAGGCGGATTCTAGAAGAACCCGGATCACGACCCAATACGTGATCCGGCTTGGAGAAGAAGATGGATATCTTACTTTCCAAGAATAGGAATAATATCCGTAGACCTCAAGGTTTCCTTCCTGCAAGCCCTCGTCCGGATATCTATATAAAGCCGGACGGGAGCAGCCCTAAAGGCATAAGTTAGAAGTTAGATCGCCGAGAGTATAACGTCGCCGAGATAGCAAAACCCTAGACTCACATTGTTCTTTGTATACTTTAGGATTCATCCCTAATTTAGTGAGATTGCAAAAGTAGGAATGCCATCTTAGTTGCGACGTACCGAACCTGGGTAAATTGTGTCTTTGTCTCCGGCTACTCCCTACGTTTTCACCCATGACTCTACCAGCAGGCTTATGGCACCCCTTTCCATGAACCTGACTAAGAACACTCGATAGTTTGTGCCCACCGTGGGGCCAGCAGTGTCGCGAGTCATGTTCCGAGCAGGGATATACTCGGCAGAATCGGCAATACAATAACTGTTGGAAGCCTGGAATTCGACAAAAACGTCTTTGACGCCCAGTAGAAGATGGCTTTGACACCAGAAGTAAATTTATCCCACCCTCCCTATGCCTAGTAGAAGACGGCTTTCACGCCGGATTTGGCTCGGATCTGCTTTATTCAGACATTAGGGCAGACCAAGATTTATTATTTGCATACCGCCAAAGCATGACTGGGTTTACTGCCTCTCAGGAGATGCCTACTCTCAGATCGCACTTTGTTGGCATGGTGCAATCAGAGATCTCCAAAAACACGGAAGACAGAAATCCTGTGGAAAAGAAAGAAAACGTCGATCCCACATAAAAGGTGGATGACCCAGAAACCGCCAATCAGGCGACAAGCTCGGAAGCCAAATCTTTTCTGGCGGCGATTTAAGCAAAGCTGGATTTGGAAACCGGATCTGCATGCGATAACTCAGATTCCGATGATGATGCAGATGATTTTGAAAGAAAGATCAAATCTATGCAGGGAAGCTTTCACGAAGTACTCATTTCAAACCGACTGAAAAGTTGGATACCGAGGAAGAAAAGGAAGCAAATCCCGAAACACCTCCACCAGGTGATAAAGAGGAACAAGAAGAAGATGGCGATAAAAGCCCGACATATCCTGATGTTAAGGAGTTGACGGAAGACGAACCTCGGAAAAAAAAACCTCCATCCTCCAAGAAAAAGAAGAAGGCCGCCAAGAAGCTATTCGGCAAAACCCATAAGAAAAAATTGGACAAATTGGATGACATAGCCAACCAAAACCTGGAAGTTGACGGTGGCAGTGGCACAAAAACGGCGGAGAAGAAAAAGAAGCAGATCGATGTAGTGCTAGTTCCCCAAATGTCGTAACAAGACAAACTCGATCTAATTCAAACCCGGTTGCAAGAGACGAACCACCGGAAGTGCTGGAAACCAGGAGGAAAGCCATAATGCGGAAACAACAACATCTATTCCGGACTTGGAAAACCTCTTGTAAACCCAGGCTGCCGTCAAAGAGCAGTAGGAAGAAATCGAGGAAGATGAGCACCAGAACAGATCTGGAATGAAACCTACAAGGTTACCCAGAACCGCAAAGTCGGAAGAACTGTCATCCAAAAAGCGGTTTGAAAATCCGTCTTGGCAGAGGTAGGTTAACAACACAAATGCTAAGGGTGAACACATCTACATAACTCCTGCTGACAATGCAGAAGCCGTGTTTGCCATCCTCAATGATGACCTCTACTCTAAATACGAAAAGCTTTAGGGAATATATGTTTTTCTAGGTAAAGAATTACAACAGCAACACCGAGAACAAGCGCACGGAAAATTGCATGACAACTACACCTTGTGCAAAACTTCCATGTGCGCAACCGCAGTACCTGACCCAAGCGAACCTGGAGATTCAGGAAGTTCAAAGGGAAATAATGAAGATCCCAAGAAGGACAAGAACATTCCAGATAACAGGGATGCAGTGTCCAGGACAAGGTCTCATCCGCCAAAGGGCGAAGATAGTACGAAACCCCGTTTCGAAAATATCGGGAAGGCAAAATCTGGAAGAAAGACAGTAACACTCACCGCCAAAATCAAGCAGAGAAAGACGGAAAATCAATGCCGCCTCCGAGTAACCCGGGCGATAAAGCCGGAAGATATGAACATCCTCAAACGCGTGAGAGATCCCAAACCCCACCAAGGAACAAAGAACGAGTCAGAAGTAGAACTCTGACTTATTCCAGAGGCCGGGATAATGGAAGACAAAAGGATGAACCTAGACGAGCGTATTCACGCCACAATGGGCTAAAGAGAAGTAGACCCCCCCCCCCCATTCCACTCAGTCAGAAGGTATTCCACACACGCTCATATGGAGGAAAGATATGCCTTATATTTTGGACCAAAGTGTTTCACTGACAGGATCCGGAATATTAACCTACATGCTGGCTTTGCCAAATTCGGCCCACTTACCAAAAGTATACCAGAAGCACAAACCTGGATACATGGCTCTCAGATTACTATACTGTCGTCCAGGTCAACAAAAGGACATATTTGGAAGCTGTAAAATTCCTGCCTCCAATGTTACTAGATGGGGCACACGATTGGATCAATGGGTTGCCATCAAGAACGGTGGACAGCTGGGAGGCTAGAGTTTTTGCTCAACACTTCCGAGGCACGTACAAGCGCCCAAAGAGTATTAACCAGCTAAACCGCCATACCCAATACGAAAACGAGTCGTATGTCGACTTTATTTCAAGATGGACAACAATAAAGAACAGCTGCTCTGGAGAAAGTGACGTTCAAGCAATGCATGTCTTCGTCAATGGTCTCAAACCCAGCCTTGTACCGTTCATGGTTGGATCAAAAACGCATAAAGACCTAGGGTCTATGCTAACGACCGCCAATGAGCATGCAACGGCCGAAGACGACATTAGAGTAAGAGACGAAAACATTGATACGTTTATACAAGATAAAAACATGTCTCGCTCTAATAAGAGGGCCATTCTAGAAGGATAAGAAAATCCCAAAGAAATAAATGCCGCCTTTGGAAACGAAAGCTCCAGCAAGTGGAAAGGAAAAGGCATGGAAGGCAGGGAACCCGTATCCTACTCTAAGGAAGAGTGGGAAAAGATTAGAGGGGAACCTTGTGTACATCATGTGCAGTTTGGAAAGCCAAGCCATACAAACCAGCAATGCCGTCTTAATAAGCACATGAAGGGCAGTGCTGGAACCGGGAGCAAAGTGAAGAATTTCAAACAGAAGTTCAATAAATAAAAGCTGGAAGCTAAAAAAGATGAAATCGAGTCTGACACTGACGACAAAATCTAGGAGCAGCAGCGGAAAGGCGAACCCAAGTTCCCAAAGGTTGAAGGAGAATTCAATCTAACTTTCCTTGCAACACCATCAGCAAAGAAAGTGAAACGGTCATGGTGAGAAATTAATGTCGTCGTTCCACCAACCTCAAAGTCCCTCAAGTATGCAAAGACGCCAATTACCTGAGATCAGTCTGATCATCTTGGCAATATCCCGGAACCCGTCACACACACACCCTGATAGTAATCCTTATAGTGCAAAACACTAGGATGAGGAGAGTGTTGATGGACGGAGGATCAAACATCAATATCATATACTTGAGCACTTTGAATAAATTGCATCTGTCGCAAAACCCAACTCAAGCATAGCAATGTATGTTTTCACAGCATTGTTCCTGGCAGACAAGCATCTTACCTAGGAGAAATTCCCATAGAAATAACCTTCGGAAAGGAGGACCACTTCCGTCAGGAGATGATTTCATTTGAATTAGTACCATTCAAAAGTGTATACCATGCAATACTCGGACGGCAGGCTTTCACCAAATTCATGGCTAGGTCGTGTTACATCTACACCAAGCTTAAGATGCCAGGGCCAAAAGGCGGAGTAATCACCATTGAAGAAGATTTAGCGCTTGCAAATGAGCTAGAGCTGGGAAAGGCCCTTTGTGCTGAGCTGGTCATAGAAAAAGAGGAACTAAAAGAGATGGCAACGGAAGTATCACCGACAGAAATACCAGCAGGAAAAGAAAGCTGAAAGCCGGCTGGCAGCTTCAAAGCTTCTTAGAATACAAAGCAGGTTATCCTGGATCCCAAAGAGCCAACTAAGTACGTCATTGTGGGAACCGGAATGACTGACAAATAGGAAAGCAAGCTCATCTAGTTACTCCATGAAAACGGGGATATTTTCGTCTGGTCTCCTGTCGACATGCCAGGTGTACCCCGGGAATTGCTGAGCACCATTTGAAGATTATTCCAGCATCAAAACCCGTAAAACAAGGTCTTTGTCATTTTGATGGAAGAAGATGGAAGGCTATTGGCAAGGAAATAATCCGGCTTTTAGCAGCTAATTTTATCCGGAAAATTATTCATACCGATTGGTCTGCTAATCCGGTATTAGTCCCGAAGAAAGACACAACAGCCATTAGCATGTGTATAGGTTATACCGGCCTAGACAAATTGTGTCAAAAAATATAGGTCCGCCTTACTGCGAATCGATCAAATAATAGATGTCACTGCTGGTTCTGAGCTTTTATGTTTTTTGGATGCTTATTCCAAATATCATCAAATACGCTTGAAGGAAGAGGACCAAATTAAAACCTCTTTCATAACGCCCTATGGAACGTACTATTACATAAGCATGCCTTTTGGCCTGAAGAATGCCGGAGCCACATACCATTGTTGTACGCAAATATGCTTGAATGAATAGGAAAAAACGTTCATGTTTACGTGGATGATATTGTCGTCGTTTCGAAGGAAAAGCATACGCTCCTTGAAGATTTACGAGAAACTTTCGATAATCTGCGCACTTACAAAATGAAGTTAAATCCATTAAAATGCGTATTCAGAGTTCTCTGAGGAAAACTTCTAGGTTTCATCGTTTCCCATAGAGGAATCAAAGTAAACCCGGAAAAGATCAAATCAATCCTGAACATCAAAAGTCCTACATGCCTAAAAGACGTCTAGAGGTTAACGGGTTCCACAGGAGCTGTAAGCAGGTTCATAAGCCGGCTAGGCCATAAAGCTCTGCAATTATACAAATTGTTAAAGAAATCCGACAAATTTATGTGGACATAAGAAGCAGACAAAGCGTTAATCCAGCTAAAGGAAACTTTGACGACAGCTCCGACTTTGGCCTCCCCAGAAGAGGAAGAACCAATGTTACTATATCTAACAACAACAAACAGGATTATTAGCGCAGTGATAATTGTGGAAAGGAAGAAAGACGAACAAAGCATTCCAGACCAATATCCGGTATACTACATCAGTAAAGTGTTCTCGGAATCAAAGCAAATGTATCCATATTATCAAAAATTAGCATATGGCGTATTTTTCGCATCACGAAAACTTCGTCATTATTTCAAGGGAATTTCATAACAAGGGTAATCAAAGCACCACTAGGGGATATAATAAATAATGCGGACGCAACAGGCAGAGTCACCAAATGGGGCATTGAGCTTGCCACGTTCGACATTAAGTACCAAGCCAGGACGGCAATAAAATCCCAGGTGTTGGCAGACTTTATAGACGATTGGACAGAAGCCATGGAAACACGCCAATGCCGGAGTCAGAATATTGGATCATGCATTTTGACGAATCCAAAATGAAAAAAGCATCGGTGCAGGTGTGGTGCTAAAATCTCCAAAAGGCGACAAAATAGAGTACGTGCTGCAAATTCACTTCAATGTCAGTAATAATGTGGCGGAATATGAAGCACTACTTCATGGCTTGCATATTGCAAAGGAAATGAACGTCAAACACATACTATGTTATGGAGAGTCGAATTTGGTACAACACCATCTTAACTCGACATGGGATGCAAAAAGCCCCATAATGGCGGAATATCAAAGAACTGTCGACGAATTCGCCATATGCTTCCTAGGATTTGAGGTAAACAATGTAAAGCGGTGAAAAACTGGAATGCAGATGCTTTAGCCCGAATGGGTTCGGAAAGGGTAAAAACATTACCACCAAGTGTTTTCGTCCAGCATTTATACGAACCATCCATAAAAGGTGAAGATGTAGAATATCCCCTAATTTCCCAGTCAATTGAGGTACTGCTCATAATCCCGGACTGGACGGTACCATATCTGATTTCTTAGTTGATCAGAAATTTCCGGACGGAGCAGATGAAGTCTTGCAAAGGCGGATAAAATGTCGATGCAAAGGATACATGATAATTAGTGGTTACCTATATAAATGCAGTACATCCGGAATTTTCCAGCGTTGCATTTCGCCGGAAGAAGGACGGAAAATCCTGCAAGAAATCCATGCCGAAGATTGCGTACATCATGCTCAATCTAAGAGCATTGTCAAAAAAGCATTCCGAGCAGGGTTTTTCTGGCTTACACCCAAGAAAGATGCGGAGAATATAGTTAATGCATGCGTCGGATGCCAGCATTACGCTAAGCAGACAAATATGCCGGCTCAAGAACTCAAAACTATTCCCATTACATGGTCGTTTGCAGTCTGGGGGTTAGATATGATGGGGTCATTCAAAACTGCAAAAGGCGGACTTACACATCTACTCGTTGCAGTAGATAAGTATACCAAGTGGGTGGCAGTCAAACCCATCAAAAAGCTTAACAGTGTGACTGCCAGAAATTTTATCATAGACATAGTCATGAGATACGGCGTGCCACATAGCATAATCACGGATAACGGGACAAACTTTGCAATTGGAGAGCTGACAAAATTTTGCTGGCAAACAGGAATCCGCCTTGATCTAGCATTAATGGCACATCCATAGTCCAGTGGTCAGGTTGAACGCATCTTAGCTCAATCTTGCAAGGAATAAGCCTAAGACTCGAATCACCTCTTCAAAGAGCATCAGAAGTATGGGTAGAAGAGTTGTCTTTCGTGCTTTGGAGCATACGCACAACACCGAATAGATCAACGGGGCAGACATCTTTTTCCTGGTTTATGGAGAAGAAGCAGTGCTTCCAACAGACATGATCCATGATAGCCCTAGAGTGCAGGCATACATTGAGGCGGATGCCGAAAGTGCACGGCAAGATGTCATCGATCTTTTAGAAGAAGAACGAGAACTTGTGTTGCAGAGTTCCGCCATTTATTAGTAAGGTTTATGGCGATATCATAGCTAGAAAATCAAGCATCGTTCTTTCAAAGAAGGTGACCTAGTGCTAAGACGAGTGGAGGAATGGAAACACAAGTTAGCCCCAGTCTAGGGAAGACCTTTCGTCATTAGCAAAAGCTATGAAAAATGAGTCATACTACCTTGTAGATATTCGGGATGACGAAGAAGACCCGAAAAATCAGAATCACGAGATGAAAAGAAGCATATATATAGAGCTAGGAGAGACAAAACGGCCTTGGAGCATCCAGTAGTTACGTCATTTCTATACCTAGTCCAATTCTATGTAAACATTATTGAGATCATGAAATAAAGTTTGTCGGAAATGCATGTAAATTATTTTTCTATCTTTTATCATTAAAGCATGCTCCGTCTTTTCTATTCCCAATGATCTTTCAGTTCTCTTCAATGTTAACCCAAATTTTGCATGCGTACTCAGAGTTAAGAAAACTGAATGCTTTTAGCCTAAAAAGGTTACAGAACACCAGATTTTTCCTGCATGTCTGGAGTTCATGCTTTTTAGCTTCTCATTTACATAAGTATTATCTGGTTGCTCGTGTGATGGGTCACTAGATTAGTAAGTTAAATCGCCAAAGTGTATGACTCATGACTCCGAGTTAAAACCGATTGGCTTTTTGCCTGGTTACTCGGCTTGAAGATCTCATAATTTCGGACTGCTCAAACACTAAGAAAAGTTAAAGCATACAAAGCAGAGAACTTAAGTAATGGGAGACATAATAACTTGCAAAGATAAAATAGCACAAAAGGCTTGATTGTTCATACAAAAGCAGGCATTTAGAATGCATCACATAGCTGAATTTTACATAGCAAAATAGTAATGCATTCTTTCGCCTTCTGGCATCCACATGGCATGGATTTAGACGGAATCCACAAAGTCGGCATTGTCTTCATCACCATCACACAGATTCTCCAGAGTTGACGGAATTTCTTCCTCTGGGTAGAACATGGCGGTGGAGACCATCCGAGCGATTTTGGAGGCAAAACCCTTGATGGATTGAAAAATTTCCGCCCTCTGAGCATCAGTATACTGCTGAGGGATGCCGGTGGCGATGCGCCAAGTCTTGGCGGTGGGATAGTGCATTTTCATGATCCCAAGGGCCATGCGCACTACATTGCGGGCGACATACTTCATCCAAGACTACCGTTGGGCAATAACCTCGGCAAAGGCTGTCAGGAGTTTCCCAATGTCAGAATATTCGTATTTTTTGTCCGGAAGGCACTTGCTAACAAGTTTCCTTCCGGTCTTCTTCATGTTTTTGACGAAAACACCGAAAGCCCGGATGTGATCAATCCGAGAATTGGAGTCGTCTTCTGCTATAAAGTACATGAAGGCATACATTAGGAAAAACTCAGAAGAAAAGCATTATTTTATGAAACTGAATGAATAACCGGTAAAGTTTAAAGGAATACCAAGGATATGTTTGTCGAATTATGTGATCTCCTCTAGGCGGTCATGAAGAGCAGCCTCCAAATCCTTGATGGTAGAGCGGTCTTTCTCGCTCTGAGCCTTAAGCCGAGACTCGGAAATCTCCAGAGCCTTTCGGCTTTCGGCCAAATCCTTTTGGATCTTCACATTAATCTTGTGAAGTTCAAAATTTTCGTTGCGGGGATGTTGAGCATTGCCAGCATCCGCAGTGGCATGCTCTGCTTCAGCAAGTAAGGCTGAAAAGACAGATAAAGCGATTAACGCGAAAGTATGAAAAAACTCGCAAGGCAAAAGCAAACAAGGAAGGAATAGTATGCTTACATGCATTCTCCTTGAAGTGCTTGTGAAGGTCAGCAATCTCGGACTCTTTTTCTTCCGTGATTTGAAGGAAGAATTTCACCTCCTTATTTTTCACGTTAAGCTTGCCGAGAACCTCCATGTTAATGCTTTCAGCAGTTTGCTAAAGCATAAGGAAATAAAATTTGGTAAAACCAAAAGATGAAGAGAAAATCCTAAAAAAAATAATAATGCGAAAATAATGCTTCTGTATAAATACTTAGGGGCTGGAAGTATACCTGGCTAATATTTTGAAGGCCGGAAAGCATTTCGGTGAACTCCTTACTATATTCTGAGAAGTAGATCCCCATGTGGTGAATGCCGTCTTGAATGACCTGCCGAGGTGAGAAAGTGTAGTTATTCCGGATAATTAAACAACCTTGTGGCCAAGGACGGATCAGGGGGCTTTGACAAATTGTTTCTTCGCCCATGCGTGCATGTACCCATCCTCATTAAAGCATACTTCCTGCTTTACCTTAAATTTGTGGTCAAAAGACGGAACGTCCTCATCAATTTTGACGAGAGGCGGCCCTCCTTCTTCTTTTTGCGCCACCCATTCCTGCACATCCGGAGTGGATGCATCAGGCTGGCTGGGGAGGGGGAAGTCCGACTCTTCCAGAGGGACGGAATGCTCCCCTGAAGCATCCTCCATTGGAGTATCGGGAGCGATGGCATGGGAAGGCTTTGCTCCCCTGCGAGAAACAACCTTATGTTTCTTCTGTCCTTTCCCCTTAGACAAGCAGGTAAAGGCTAGAAAGAAAGTATGATAGAAATAAAAGACAAGAGACGAAGAAACTTTTGCTAGAGAAGTGGGAAGCATGAAAATCAGATTGCCTGGAAGTAGCGATGGGTACACCATCAAGGTCAATGACTTCAGAGGATGAAGCAAGTTTCTTGCGCTTCCTACCACCAGCCGCTGCAAAGCGTGCTTTTAGCACTGCTTCCTCCTCAACAGACACAAGTTGATCTTTTGGAACAGTGTCAATCTACAAAAGCATGAATAAGTAATTAGAATACATTCATAAGTGTAAAACATAAATCCCTTCGAAGGAAATAAGCATGCATTACCTTGGGAGGAGGTTTTTTCTGTGTGGAACATGGGCAAACTATCCATGTACTGGTCACGGGTGGCCACCAAGTGGTTCACCCTCTTACGGAAGAGTTTCTCCGACATTGCTGACAAAGTAACCTGCATGTTGTCCTCGGGGGTCGTGTATTCGCAAAGAAGACAACCTCCACGAAAGGCGAGAGGCTGGATTCGCCTTCCGAGCCAGCACAGGACTGTATCCATTCCTGTAAGAGGCGGAGTGGAGGCGACCAACTTGGCGATCCTCCTTTTGATCCTTAGGAGGTCTCGAGAACTTTTTAGAATACAGGACATCCTGGTGGTATAAGAAAGAATCCTTCCAGAATTTGACGGATTCACTAGTTTTTATCTTTGGGAACCAATCCTCCCTGCCACGGCTCAAGTTGAAGGAAATGGTTTCGTAAAGGGGCGGAAGGCCGTCGAAAGTACCGCTTCACATAGAAGCAATACTGGAAGAAGTCTAACCTAGGTTCTATTCCTGGGTAACCCTCGAACAAAGCTTGAAAGCTGGTGATGTAGAGGATGGAACTGGGAGGCAGATTATGTGGTTGGACACCGTAATGGTGGTGAACTTGAAGAAAAAAGGCAGAAGGGGGAACCCCATACCTCGCAAGATGTGGGAAGCCAGAACCACCCTTTCTCCGGCTTTGGGCTTCGACTCTTCGTCTTCGTTCTCCAGCCGCCATTTTCCCTTAAGTATGAGTCGTCCTTCTCCATGCTCTAGAGAAGAGCCGGAGAAGTGGTGCAGAGGCTCCAATTGCCGGCCTCCGCACCTTCTTCTTACTCGCCTCCACCGGTGACGTCGCCCTCTACGTCCTTGCTGGTGTGAGTAACATTTTTCTCGCCGCTTGACTCGGGGACCAGAGGCGCCAGATTGGTAGAAGGTGGAGGCAGTGTAGATCCAGCGGGGTCGCTGGGATTTCCCCCCGCTGACGTGACCGTTGGGATTTCCGGTGTTGCCGTTGAGGCGCTCGGGGTAGCCATCGGAGTAGAAGAGGAGCTCGCCTCCGTCGACGGGATTTCCGCGGAGGCGGACGCAGGTGTGGTCACGGGATCCGCGATGGGTGTGGTCGGAACCGCGCCGCCGGTACGTACGGGGGCCTGAGAAACATCTCCGGAGTCCATCGCGGAAGAAAAAGTTGTCGGGCGAGTGTCTGAGCCGTCGATTGTTGCACACCGCCGACAAAGAACCTCCCTTTCCTCTCTCGACACGAACTTGCGCATGAGCTCTTAAGCGTTTGGTCTCGGGGAAATCGCAGGAGTGAACAGAGGAATGTGAAAAGGGAGGGGGAGCGAATGGTATTTATAACCATTTCCGGCGCTGAGATGGCTCCAACCGCTATATTAGCCGTTGGATGCATGCCTCGTGTCCCCCTATAAATCCGGGATACGGCGAGCTGGAGTGATGATGCTAATTCTCCTCGTTTCTCGCACCAAATCTAATAGGGATTCATTTTTCAGTCTTTGACCGAAACCAAGCAGCAGTGACGTAAGCAAGACTATTTCGCCTACGTCACAAGTTCCTTCTGAGCGAAGATTCGTGAAAGAAATGCCGGATTCCGGAAAGCCGGATTTGGCATGAAATTTGTGTCAAGAAGATTCAAGACTGAAGGCCGACTTTTCTGAAAGCACTAGTTCCAGGAAAAGACAAAGAATGGAGGTCTTAACTCTCCTTGGGGGCTACTGTCGGATATATGCCAAATGAGGGTATATCCGGCATTGTCCAAAGGCCGGATTATCAGGGTGGTCCGGAGGAAATGGAATAAGGTCCATTGGGCGGCCCAGTAAGCCGACACACATGAAGGCGGATTCTAAAAGAACCCAGATCATGTCCCAATACGTGATACGGCTTATGCCAGATCATGCCAGATGTCTCACTTTCCAAGAATAGGAATACTTTCCGTTGACCTCAAGGCTTCCTTCCTGTAAACCCTAGTCCGACTATTGATATATAGCCGGACGGGAGCAGCCGTAAAGGAAGAAGCTAGAAGTTCGATCGCCGAGATTATAACCTCGCCGAGATAGCAAAACCCTAGTCACACATTGTACTTTTTATACTTCAGGTTTTAGTCTTGATTTAGTGAGATTACAGGATTAGGAACGCGGCCTTAGTTGCGACGTAACGAACCTGGGTAAACTGTGTTTTTGTCTTCGGCTACTCCCTTTGATTCCACCCCGACTCTAGCAGCAGGCTTATGGAACCCCTTGCCATGAACCTGACTAAGAACACTCGACAACCCATCATTCACTACCATGAAGTTCACCACTATAGTCATAACCATACTACCTTGTAATTTAGTTCTCATCGCAATTGGCAACGTTGTAAGAACTATCATTCATTCAATACAAGTACTATTTTCTATAATGTTTTCTATTGTTGATATAATCACGATGTACCAGTAGTCACATGATAAGGGATGAAGCCCAACCTCGCAGTTATGTGCTTAATCTAACCCATGGGGTTTTAGTTTAATGAGTTTATTGTGTTATTTGTGTGTGTTTATATATCTATTCATCGCTCCTAGGACTTGTCAGGTACCCAAGACCCTAAAGAGTGATCAAGGTAGAGGTATCAAGAGGCATAAATGAAATAATGACTCGCAAAAATCTATGAGAGGAGGAGGAGTACAAAAGCTGGAAGCGGATCTCGTAGGAACTGCAATGATGTCACCACACTAAAAGGTTTTGCCTGTTAATTCTTAAATACCAAGGCAACACCGCGAGACGGATCTATAGGGCCAGCGGTTGGACGAATTACTCTATGGTAACCTATGCTCAAGGCCATAGTGGCTTATGATTGCATTTTAATCTTATTTATCCCATATTTACTAATGCACTGTTGCAGGTGAAACCTTAAGCCCTAACCTATTTTAATCATTGCTCACAAACACATTTCACTATACAAGTTTGGTCTGGTAAACCGAGAATTAATTAGACTTTCTTTGTGTTGAATAGTTGTCCTTATCAAGCATCTACTTCCTGGTTCGATAAAGCTAGGGTACTAGGAAAAAATACACAAACTACATCAGGAAATCTGGATCAAAGGTATCAACCTTTTTTGGCCTCGTAAGGTCATAGAGGCCTTTTTTAGTTTTGTTAATTTTTGTTTTAGTTTATTATTACTTTTTTAGCTTATTTGAAAAACCAAAATTATTGGTTACATTTTGTTCTTGATGAAAAAACAAAAAAATAGTATGGCAAACAAGAAGCTTGGGGAGTTTTCTACTCCCAATGATGATTACTTACGTGCACCCATCACTCAACATGCAGTTGTCATGGAGAAATATGAAATTAAACCTAATATTTTGAACTTGATTCAACATTAACCAATTTAGTGGTTCAACTTTTGAATGCAGGTATGAACTTGAAAACTTTTACTGAATCATGTGATATGATGCGTATAAAAGACGTTGATTTGAAAGCAGTCAAGCTATGTTTGTTCCCTATCTCTTTGAGAGGGAAAGCAAAGGAATGGTTACTAGCATTGCCTACATGAACTATTACATCTTGGGAATATTGTTGCAATATACTTATGAATAAATATTACCCGCCAACTAAGACAATGCAACTGCGTTCAATGGTTACATGTTTTAAGCAAGAAGGACATGAGCCAATAGCGCTTGCATGGGAACGCATGAAGGAATCCGATAGAAATTGTCCTAATCATGGCATGTATGGATGGTTAATACTCCATCTATTTTATAATGCACTTAATCCTATGTAAAAATTTATGCTTGACACAGCTGCAGGAGAAACGTTCATGGGAAATAAGATAGGAGTGGCCAAGAAGCTACTCAATGATATGCAAGATAATCACGCCCAATGACATATAGAAAGGACTAATACCAAGAAGGTAAATGTTGTCACTATGGGCAAGAGTGAAGAGCTAACAGAAAAGGTAGATGAGCTACCTAATGTTCTTAAAGGTAAAAATGAAGCTCACGTAAATGCCATTTCCAATGCTCAAATTGAAGAAATAGATTTTATAGCTCATAATTCATATAACAGTCCATAGAGAGGTCCATATTTTGGACAGAATTATCAAAAAACATATAACACTGAAGGACAATCAAATAATAGTAATGACAACAATAGAGTAAACAATGGCAACCGCCACTCACTTGAGGATGCCCTCAAATCATGTATAAATTCTCAAACTGAGCAAAATAGTGATATTTATAAAATAGTTGAGAATCATGATAATATATTTGGTCAGCTAACCCAAAAAATTAGTACAATGAGAATTGATTTACATGTAGTCCAGGAAATAACAAAGACCATGGAAGTACAAATGACCACGATAGCTGAGAGTTAAACTTTAATTCTAGTAATTTTGTAGGCAAACTGGAGCCCAATCGAGTTGCAGACTTGAAGATGATGAAAAGCACAGAAGATGCACATGAAGAACTGGATTATAGCAACGATCGCACACCAAACTACACTGTAGAAGACCTTGTAAAAATGGTAAGCCTGAAAAAACCTAACACTTGAAGGAGGTGATGAAATAGCCTACAAAGAATTTATTAATCGAGGTTCTTATAAAGTACGAGATATTGAACTTGAATATATAAAATTATCTGAAAAGTTACCAGCTAAATTAGAAGATATAATGTTTCAAAAAAAAAATTAGAAGATATTATTTGAGCCCACAATTAAGATAAATTTAGGTGTTAATGAAATAACTGCACTATGTATATTAGGTGCAAGTGTTTCAACAATCTCTAGAACTCTTTCTGATAAATTAAACTTAGGTAGCTATAATATTACTAAACTTAAACTTCATATTGCTGATTCCACCTATAAACAAGCTGGGGATATTAAAGATAATATTGTAGTACAAATCAGAGGGAGCCCAGCACTCCTTGATCTTGTTAACACCTATTATACTTGGTAGACAATTTCTAAGAACTATCAAAGGCTTGATAAATTTACGTGAAGGAAGCGCGAGGATCAAATTACTCACTCGAGATCCTTTTGTTGTTCATTTTTTCGATAAAGAAGAAGTCCAAGGTCTACGATAATGGAGTCATCATGTTGAAGGAAAACTACTCCAGAATAAGCACACAGGTCACTAAGCCTAGTTGAGCATTCATACTGTCGAGCTACCCGACTGAAAACAAGCATTTCAAATGAGGCAACTGATGGATGATGTTGGTAAACCACAGAGAAAGGTTGTGAAGAGTGCAGCATCAAGTTTTCCCTCAGAAAAGAAACCAAGGACGAATCAGCCAGTAGGAGGACAAGCAATCTCTGAAGGTTGATGCAGCTGAGGTGGCTAGGCGCACTACCGGTTCAATAGCAATGTGGAACCTACACAACACAATAAAATCACTTTTCCCCAATGAAGCAGTGAGGTTGTCAATCTCACCGGTTTTTCTGAACACAAAGAGGTTAAAAGTATGGCGTGGAAGACAATATGAGAACAGTATCAAAGCAGTGTAAAAATAGTAGAAGCAGTGTGTGTATTATCAGTATGAGAAAATGGACCGGGGTCCACAGTTCACTAGTGGTGTCTCTCCAAGAAAGATAAATAACATGCGCGGTGAACAAATTACAGCTGGGCAATTGACAGAATGAAGTCTACACCATAGTGCATATGCAATACATAAAGATTACTATGTGATTCATGCGAGCATTACAACAAAAACATAGACCGTCATCCAACTGCGTCTATGACTAATAATCCACCCTCCGAATATCATCCGACAAACGTTGGGTATTAAGTTGCAAGCAATAGATAATTGCAGTAAGCAAAGTGTGTAATGTAAACAATGTAAACGAAGTAAACATCGTTGTTTTCTCCCTAATGGAAACAACACATCCTCCATCTGGCACGTTTCTGTCACTCAAGCACTAGGGCTGGAATTCGAGCCGAGCCGAGTCAGCTCGGCTCGACTCGCTCAAGCTCGGTCAAGTGACGAGTCGAGCTCGGATCGACTCGTTCAACAAACGAGTCCAAAATCAAAACTCGGCTCGGCTCGGTGAACTCGCGAGTAGCTCGCGAGCTACTCGTTTAACTTTTTTTTATTTAGTAAAATTATAAAAGTCGACATTATATATTATATATATAATTATTTTTATTATTTGGGGCATGTATAATAAAATCATCACAATGATCGATGAAAATATGTCACCATAAAATAATTTGTAGTAAATAAACTACAATAATCAGTAAAAAAAATTCACATATATAAAAATATCATTAGAAACTCTTTTTACCGAGTTAAACGAGCTAAACGAGTACTCGTAAACTCGGCTCGTTTAGCTTGAACTCGTTTACTGTCGAAAATGAAAACTCGACTCGGCTCGTTGGACAACGAGTTCGAGCCGAGCCGAGTCGAGTTGCGAGCTACTCGTTTAACTCGCGAGTTTTGAGTTTTAATTCCAGCCCTATCAAGCACAGATACAAAGGAGGCATGAACCCACTATCGAGCATAAATACTCCCTCTTGGAGTTACTAGCATCTACTTGGCCAGAGCATCTACTAATAACAGAGAGCATGCAAAATCATAAATAACATATGCATGAAGATAACATGATAGATTGATAATCAGAAGACATAACATTCAACATTCATCAGATCCCAACAAACACAACATGTAGAATTACATAAAGATGATCTCGATCATGTATGGAAGCTCACGAGATCTAAACATGAGGTACAAAGTGGAGAAGACAACCATCTAGCTACTGCTATGGACCTGTAGTCCAGGGATGAACTACTCATGCATCACTTCGGAGGAGGGTATGGTGGTGTAGACCCCTCTGGTGATGAATTTCCCTCCCGGTAGGGTGCCGGGGAGAGCTCCAGAACCCTCCCGATCTCGGGATGTTGATGATAGTGGCCTCGGGTGTTTCTCGGGAAAAAAGTGGTATATCTTTAGGGTTCACATATCGGGGGGATTATATAGGCGAAAGGGCGATGGAGGTGGACGCCCGAGGGGCCCACATCACCCCCAGGCACGACCAGGGGGTGTCGCCCTATGGTGTGGCCCCCTTGTGGCCCCTCTCCGGGCCTCTTCGGGACTCCATGGAACCTTCGAGAATTCTAAGACTTTCGGGCTTCGAATTTTCCAATTCCGAGAATATTTCTAGAACAACTTTTCTGAAACTAAAAACAGCAGAAAACAGGGAACTGGCTCTGTGGCATGTTGTCAATAGGTTAGTCCCAAAAATCGATATAAATGACATAAAGTGTATAGCAAACATGTAGGAAATAACATGAAAACAACATGGCACATCATAAATTAAGGACACGTTTATGGCGTATCAACATCCCCAAGCTTAGTTCCTACTCGTCCTCGAGTAGGTAAACGATAAAAACACAAAATTTCTGAGGTGACATGCTACCAACATAAACTTGATCATCAATAATGTAAAAGAATATGTAAGCTGAAATCATAGAACTTCGACACAAGCATGATAAATAAAATTTTAACAATAAAGCATAGCAATCACCTTGCATCATGAGAAGTAACACAAACAAAAGATTATGAATAACAATGCATCAAAAGTTATACGTTTGTTTCAAGTATAGAGAAATCATGGCAAAATGATATTTCGCTAGTCCTTAAGAGTGGGGCAAAACATAAATGCGAGGACACCTTCAAAGTTTATGAGGAAGACTAGAACAAATAATTTGAGAACAAACAATAACACATCATGAATCAATTAATAATGTTTCTGGGACAAATGCACATTAAACTCAGAATTTCAACTATGCTCTCTCAACTGTGCATAAAGTTAGAAGATGTAGACTCAACATAAAAGTAAAAGAAAGGCCCTTCGCAGAGGGAAGCATGGATCAATCATGTGCTAGAGATTTTATTTTATTAAACAAAGGTATAAAATGTTTGACACTCCTCCCATCCATCTTACACAAACCATGCCTAACCAAATCCTCGGGTGCCCGCCAACAATCACATACCGTGGAGGAGTGTCTATTTTTTTTAGAGAGGTGTATGCTTATGTCAACAAATGGTAAACAGAAAATACAGTACGTCACAAGCCAACTAGACTTCACAAGAGCGGCTCCCATTGAATGACGCATCTGGGTAGAAGTTCATCCCTCTTTCTCTTTTGTTTACACAATTATGCTTTGACTGATAAATCAGGGGCAATAATAGTGAAGAGAATTTGTTGTTATTAATTTGGGGCTGGGCTCCTCGCTGACAGCTCTTCTATCAATTGGATAAGCGGATGAAGCCACTAGTCGAGGGTGTGAAAGTCCAATCAACAAGTGAGATAAAGATTCTCTATTTACGTCCTCATGACCTAAAACAGGAGCACAAAACAGGAGTAATTTTGAAAGTTTTAAAGGTAACACATGAGCAATTTACTTTGGAGTGGATGTTAAATACCACATGTAGGTAGGTATGGTGGACACATTTGGCATACTTTGGTTTTTGGGAGTTGGATGCACGAGTAGAGCTCATACTCAGTACATGTGGAGGCTAGCAAAAGACTGGGAGCGGCAAATCAAGATAGCAGAAGTGGCCATAATCATGCATATCGACAAAAACATCATTAATCAAAGCATAAGTGGTACCAAAATTTCAAAAAATAAATGATCATAGAGGCTATAAGTGGCTGGTTCGTAGTCATAAACATGGTGTGAGCATGCGCCAAGTCAAACAAATAAAACATTTAAAGGAGAACACCATAAATTTATGCTTCAATATGACAAGAACAACTCATAATTCTTTCAATGGCACATTAAACACTCTCAGCTATTTGAGACAAATCATGCTACAAAATAACCAGTAGGCTTTAGAATTAAAATAACATCTAGCATGGCATGAAAAAGTCTAGCCACAGTCTATACAAGCTTCTATTTGCACCGTTATAAATTCTACTGCATGGAGCAGTTTCTTTTCCCAACAAGCACCATACAAATTATGTTTTAACAAAAACTCTCTAAATGATACATCAAGAAAACATGAGAGTACTCACATAACACTACTAGAACTAACATCTCTGAATAAGAGATGCAAAGAAAACAAGAGCTAAACTGGAATTTTGCAGCAGCTAGAAGAAAAACTAGGAATACGAGCATAACGAGTATTCAAACAAAAAAGCGGAGCGTGTCTCTCCCCAAAACAAGGAATGCTAGGGTCAAACTATATTATTGTAGCAAGGAAAACAAAATAAAACAAAATAAAAACAAACAGACGCTTGATACGTCTATTTTGCATCACCGTTTTATATTGCTATTTTCTGTTATTCATCGATATATTTCATGTTATGATGCATCCCTTATCTTATTTTATCATATTTTGCATGTTTCATAATTTTGGGAGAATAAACACCAGGACCAGAAATCTGATGGAAAAAGCACCATCATGATACCCTATTTCAGACGATCAGAAGAAGAGGGGGGGACACCGGAGATATCTTAGAAGTCCAGATGAGGGAGTCAGCCACGAGGAGAGCCGGAGGACGGCCACCAGGGGCCCACACCATAGGGTGGCGCCCCCCCTTGGTCGTGCTGCCACGTGGTGTGGCCACCCTGGACCACCTCTAGTCGATATTTTCGCGTACTTGACCCCGAGGGAACCCTAAGCCCCAGACCATCATCGAAGAATTATTCCGCCGTCGCCTCGGGGAGTAAAACACCAAGAGAGAAAAGCTCTCTGGCAGGGAGAAATCTGCCGGGGAAATTCCTCTCCGGAGAGGGGAAATCATCGCCATCGTCACCGTCATCGCTCCGGGCATCATCAAGATCATCATCGTCATCATCATCACCACCAGCACCATCACCCTTATCATACACCGTCATCACGCTGTAATAATTAGGGGCCTCTATCATTGTTTTACATTAGATCTCTCTCCCGGTGTGTATTACTTGTTAGTAGTTGATGCTTGTGAGATTTATCGGTGTTAGCACTTTATGACCAGATTGTTATCATCCATTATATCACCTCTGATTATGATCCTTATGATGTTTTGTGAGTAGTTCGTTTAGTTCTTGAGGACATGCGAGAAGTCATGATGTTAGTATTGAAGTTATGTTGAAGCAATATCTCGTGGGTCGGTATTTAAGTTGTGGTGCAATTCTTCTAGTGGTGTCATGTGAACATCGACTACATGATACTTCACCTTTATGGCTACTAATTGTGGGGTTTCCGGAGTGACAGAAACCTAAACCCCCGTTAGGAAACCAATGCACGAGGGAGCGTAGAATCCCGGAGTTTTAAGGTTGTGGTTAGATTTATCTTAATTACTTTCTTGTATTTTGCGGATGCTTACGAGGGGTATAATCACAAGTATGTATTAGTCCTAGTTGAGCAGTGCATTAGCATAGGTTCACCCACACAACACTTCACGAACCAATGGATATTAATCAAACCGTAACGAAGCGAAAGCACTTGACGAAATTCCCATGTGTCCTCGAGAACGTTTGGTAGTCATAAGTAATACAACTGGCTTGTCATTTGCTCTCAAAAGGATTGGGCCACTTGCTGCAATATTATTTACTGCACTTTATTTACTTGCACTTTATTTTTCTGCTATATCAAAAACCTCCAAAAACCTGTTTGCTAGTGTTTACAAAGAATCCTCTATCCAATCTGCTTGTCAACACCTTCTGCTCCTTGTTGGGTTCGACACTGTTATTTATCGAAAGTACTACGATACACCCGCTATACTTGTGGGTCATCAAGACTATTTTCTGGCGCCGTTGCAGGGGAGTGAAGCGTTATTGGTAAGTGGAATTGGTAAGAGAAACTTTTACTGTGAGTGTTGTTTTTATTTCTGTCTGCTGTTTTATTTAATTATGGAGAATACTTTTGGTTCTCTGTTTAGGGGTACTTCTACCATTGCTACTAGGGTAGTTGGTAACCCGTCATCTGCTGAATTAGATCCTTATAAAATACCTATGAAAATTGTTGGACGTGTTATGGATAACTGCTATAACGGTGATGGAACTGTCCATCCCGGTGATCATTTGCTCTTTATACATGAATTATGCGAGTTATTCAGGTGTGAAAGTATTACAATGGATCAAGTTAAAAGGAAATTATTTTCTTTATCGCTGAAAGGAAGAGCCGTTGAATGGTTCAAATTGCTGAAGAATGGTGAATCTATTGGATGGGAGGAAATTGTTCCTCTCTTTTATTCTAAATTTTATCCTCCTAGTGAGATTCATAAAGACCGGAATCAAATCTATAATTTCTGGCCTCATTAGGGAGAGAGTATTGGCCAAGCGTGGGGGAGAATGAAGTTATTAATGCTCAAATTTCTCGTTCATGAACAACCGAGAAATATTGTTATGAATAATTTTTATGCAAGACTTTGTCTTCATGATAAGATTTTATTGGATGCTTCTTGTTATGGATCATTCACATGTATGAAGGAAGAATCTAAATGGGATCTTCTTGATCGTATTCAAGAAAACACTGAAGGATGGGAGAATGACAGAGGTAGAAAGTCGGGTATAAATTATGATTATGAATGCATTAAATCTTTTATGGGAACTAATGATTTCTATGATGTTAGTGTTGTTTGTGCTCTTGATTCTCAAATCTTTGCAAACGGTCTTAAAGCTTTTGCCTCCTATCTTAGTATTCCTAAAAAGAATTATCACAAGTACCATGCACCTTATAAAGATATTTTTCCTGCTAGTAATATAGAAGTGCATGTTGTTAATCCTGCTGTTCCTGAGCCATATGTTGAAAAAATGCCTTTCCCTGTTAAGGTGAAAGAACACTCTATGGTGGCTAGTGTGGTTAAAAATAGTAATAAGAAGTCTATTGAACCTGATGAACAAATAACTGTTGAACCTGCTGTAGCAATAGTGAAAGATCTTATCTGTGGAAACATAGAGGATGAACATAATGTCTTTTGTGAGGATGCTTCTGATATTGTCTCACATGCAAATAGACCTAAGAAAACTAGTGTTCCTGTGCTTTCCGTTAAAATTGGTGATGATTGCTATCATGGTTTGTGTGATATTGGTGCTAGTTCTAGTGCTATACCTTATGAGCTTTATAGAGAAATTATGCATGAAATTGGTTCTTGTGAGCTTGAAGATATTGATGTGGTTGTTTAGCTTTCTAATAGAGAAATTGTCTTCCCGATTGGTATTGTTATAGATGTGGAAGTTTTATGTGGTAAGACTGAATATCCCACTGATTTTCTAGTACTTGGTAAGGATGCTAGTAAGACTTGTCCTATTAATTTTGGTAGACCTTTCTTGAACACTTGTGGTGCTATTATCGATTGTAAGATGGAGAAGATATTGACTAAATTTGATGGAAAATCTTATGAGTTCAATTATCCAAATTTGCTAGAGCACCTTATGAATCTAAATTGCCTGGTGAGCATTTTAAAGTTGAACAACTTGCTTCTATTGCTCCTGCTCCTAACAATGCTTTGCAACAATATATGGACGATGTCTTTATGGAAGCGAGAAATGAGATTGACAATATTCTTCTTCGTCAACCAGTGATATTGAAACATAACTTACCTGTGGAAGACTTGAGTACCACATTACCACCCAAGGAGGATCCTGTTTTTGATTTAAAACCTCTGCCTGATGATCTTAAATATGCTTATCTTGATGATAAGAAAATATATTATGTTATTATTAGTGCTAAAATTTCAGGTGAAGAAGAGGAAAGATTATTGGGAATTCTGAAGAAACACCGTGGAGCTATTGGATATACTCTAGGGAATTTCTCCTACTATATGTCAGCATGCTATTAATATTGAACCTGATGCAAAGCCAGTAGTTGAACATCAACACCGTTTAATTCCTAAGATGAAGTAAGTGGTAAGAAATGAGGTATTAAATTTTTTTGATGCTAGTATTATTTTTCCTATTGCTGATAGTAGATGGGTGAGCCTTGTGCATTATGTCCCTAAGAAGGGAGGAATGACTATTGTGCCTAATGAAAACAATGAGCTCATTCCACAAAGAGTAGTAGTTGGTTATAGAATGTGTATTGATTTTAGAAAGGTTAATAAAGTTACTAAGAAAGATCATTATCCTTTACCCTTTATTGATCAAATGTTAGAGAGGTTGTCTAAGAAAACTCATTTTTGCTTTCTTGATGGTTATTCTGGGTTTTCTCAAATTGTTGTTAGGAAGCAAGATCAAGAGAAAACAATCTTTACTTGTCCTTATGGTACTTATGCTTATATACGTATGACTTTTGGTTTGTGTAATGCTCCTGCTACTTTTCAAAGATGCATGTCTGCTATTTTTCATGGTTTTCGTGAAGAGATTGTGGAAGTATTCATGGACGATTTCTCCGTATATGGAACTTCTTTTGATAATTGTTTGCACAACCTTGATAAAGTTTTGCAGAGATGTGAGGAAACTAATCTTGTTCTTAATTGGGAGAAATGCCATTTTATGGTTAATGAAGGAATTGTTCTTGGACATAAATTTTCTGAAAGAGGTATTGAAGTTGACAGAACTAAAGTGGAAGCAATAGAGAAAATGCCCTGTCCTAGGGATGTTAAAGGTATTCATAGTGTTCTTGGTCATGATGTTTTTTATAGGAGGTTTATTAAAGATTTCTCTAAAATATCAAAGCCTCTTACTAATCTTCTTCAAAAAGATGTACCATTTGTTTTTTTATGATGATTGTAAGGAAGCTTTTGAGACTTTAACTACTGCCCATATTGTTCAACCACCTGATTGGAATTTACCTTTTGAAATTATGTGTGATGCTAGTGATTATGCTATAGGTGTTGTTCTTGGACATCGCGTAGATAAGAAGTTGAATCTTATTCAGTATGCTAGTAAGACTCTTGATGCTGCTCAAAAGATTTATGCTACCACTTAAAAAAAGTTCTTAGCTGTAGTTTTTGCATGTGATAAGTTTAGGCCTTATAGTGTTGACTCAAAGGTTACTATTCATACTGATCATTCTGCTAGTAGATACCTTATGGAAAAGAAAGTTGTTAAGCCTAGGCTTATTAGATGGGTGTTGCTTTTATAAGAGTTTGATTTGCATATTGTGGATAGGAAGGGTGCTGAAAATCATGTTGTTGATAACTTGTCTAGATTAAAAAGCATTACTTTTGATCCTATTCCTGTTAATGATAGTTTTCCAAATTAACAGTTGGCTGCAATAAAGGTAAAACCGCAAGATAGTCCATGGTATGCTGATTATGCTAACTTTATTGTTTCAAAGTATTTGCCTCCAACATTTACAACTCAACAAAGAAGAAAATTCTTCTATGATTTGAGGCATTATTTTTGGGATGACCCACATTTATATAAAGAAGGAGTAGATGGTATTATGAGAAGATGTGTTCTAGATCATGAACAACGTGAAATATTGAAGAAGTGCCATGGTAGTACTTATGGAGGACATCACGCTGGAGATAGAACCGCACAGAAGGTTCTACAATCAGCTTTCTATTGGCCTACGCTCTTTAAAGATGCACGTAAATTTATTTTATCTTGTGATGAATGTCAAAGAGTAGGAAATATTTCTAGACGTAATGAAATGCCTATGAGTTATTCTCTTGTTATTGAACCTTTTGATTGTTGGGGATTTGACTTTATGGGTCATTTTCCTCCTTCGAATGGTTACACGCATATTCTTGTTGCTGTTGATTATGTTACTAAGTGGGTAGAAGCTATACCTACTAAAAGTGTTGATGGTGAGACCTCTTTGAAAATGCTTAAAGATCTTATTTTCCCTAGGTTTGGTGTGCCTAGATAACTTATGACTGATGGAGGTTCTCATTTTATTCATGGTGGTTTTAGAAAGACCCTTGCTAAATATGATGTGAATCATAGAATTTCCTCAGCTTATCATCCTCAAACCAATGGGCAAGTAGAATTATCAAATAGAGAAAATAAATCTATCTTGCAAAAGACTGTTAATATCTCTCGGAAGAATTGATCAGATAAGTTGAATGATGATTTATGGGCTTATAGAACTGCTTATAAAAATCCGATGGGTATGTCTCCCTATAAAATGGTTTATGGAAAAGCTTGTCACTTGCCTTTAGAATTAGAATACAAAGCTTATTGGGCAGTGAAAGAATTAAATAAAGATTTTAAACTTGCTGGTAAGAAAAGAATGCTTGATTCGAATCATTTAGATGAATGGAGATGTGAAGCTTATGAAAATTCGAAGCTCTTTAAAGAGAAAGTTAAACAATGGCATGATAAAAGAATCCTTAAAAGAGAGTTTCATGTTTGTGAGAAAATTCTATTGTATCAGTCTCGTCTCAGATTTTTTGCAGAAAAATTACTCTCCCGATGGGAAGGACCTTATATTATTGAACAAGTGTATCGTTTGGGTCCAATCAAAATTGCTTCCCTCAAAGATAACACTACACAAGTTGTAAATGGACAAAGACTCAAACATTATATTTCTGGGGAATCCTACGATGAAGATGTTGATGTTATTCAAGTAATGACTCCGGAGAAGTTCATTAGGGGGAAGATTCCAGAATCTGCAGAGTCTGTTTTGGAATAGGTAACAGTTATGTTAAGAAAAATTTCGCGGATTACCTTTTCAGTTATAAATTATTGGTTTTTGGAAAATATGAAAAATACCGAGTCGAAGAGGAGTTGGAGATGGTTCCCGAAAGCACCACACCATAAGGGGGTGCGGGCCCACCCTTGGCCGCGCCACCCTATGGTGTGGGCGCCTTGGAGCCCCTCTCTGACTCGTTTTCGACCTGGACTTTCCTTTCGTTACGCATATTTTTACTATATAATCCTCCGGATCCCCCGAGGTCCGTATATCGTTTTCTCGTTGTGTTTCTGTTTCGAGCTGTTTCTGCCAGGATCTGTTTTCAGTTTTAGAAGCATCATGGACTCCGCCAACAACAACAAGGGAAAGGGACCAAAGGAAGATGATCTCCAAGACCGGAAGCCGGAGGAGGAGATCGAGAGTGGAGCTGAAGGAGATGTAGAAGAAAACCCACAAGTGCATCCACGCGCCACCATTGCAAGCATCGAAGTGGTTGCAAAACCTCGCAAGAAAACGACAAGGATGAGCACCGGAGGGAAGGCTCCATGTCACTGCTTAGCTTCAAGGACACCCCTTTCAGGCATAAGGAAACCTTTCCGTACTTTAATTCATGAGTATCAATCTAGGAGGGTACCCGAGGCAGATGTGCCTTCTTGCTAGATATGGATCGTTCTAACCGTGGAGATAAAGAAAGCTCTAAACCTAAGGAAGTGTGGGGGAAGAATCTTGATGGCTGGAATTCACCGTCTGACAAGCACGCAGACCATATTGAGCGCAATATGAAGGTGATGCGTAGCTTATGTTCGCAACTGAAGATCTGAAGGAATCAATTGATAAGCTCATCGAGAAGGATTCACCACCACCGAAGAATTGATTCGTCATTGGTATTGGCATCCCCTTAGCTTGTTGCAAGCTTGGGGGAGTGCCGCGGTATCACCTTTATCTTTCACCTTTTACCTTTTAGTAGAGTCATATCGTGAGTATATCATATAGTATGGTTTGCAGTATGGAAGTGTTGCTCCTTAGGTGGTTATCGTTGTATCCCTTGGTTTGAGTTGCCGTAATGAAATATTAATGAGAAGTTTCATCATATCCTTGTTCTACTTTATTTTAGTTTGCAATTTTTGTTATGTGGTTGATCTTGTTATTAGTATTGGTGTCGAGACATCGTAGTAGTTTTCATAGACGGGGGTGCCATGAGACTACGGTAGAGACGTGGGGTAACGGGATCGCGTAGTGAATACAGAACACAGGATTTACCCAGGTTCGGTACGTCACGACAGTACGACGTGCCTACTCCTGCACTTCTCACAAATCAGGACTAAATCCTGTAAACAGGGTTACAATGTGAGGGTTTAGATCTAAGCTACTCGACGAGGATGAGCTTCTCGGCGAGTTGGCGTAGAGCTTCTCTGTTATTCGTTCCTTGTTTTATCTATCTCCCGTCCGGCTTTATATAATAGCCGGATTAGGGCTTACAGAATAGTAAACCTAGAGGACTACGGTAACTTGTAACTTGGAAAGCAAGGAATCCGTCTTCTCCTCCAAGCCAGATCACCTGGGCCGTGATCCGGGTTCTTCTAGAATCCAGCTTCTGTGCGTCGGGTTACTGGGCCGCCTAATGGACCTGAGCCCACTACCACTTAGGCCACCCTGGTAATCCGGCACTTTATCTACCATCTTCTATACCCCTATTTGGTATATATCCGACAGTAGCCCCCAAGAAGGATTAAAACTCTGATTCTCTGTCTTTCGCCAAATATACTTTGTCCGAGAAATATTGATTCAGCAGTCTTGATTCTTCTTATTCTTCTTTTGAAAGAGATGGTAACATGAAACTCGGAATCCTGAAAATCCGGCTTTTCTCTCACGATCCTTCGCGGAAAAGGAACTTCTTACGTCAGCGCCTGAGTCATGCTGACGCAAGGGACGTTTGGGTTTCACACGGGAAACCCTGCAACGTATCTCTGACAGATTCTCACGGGAAACGAGGAGATAGTCATTATTTCCCTGTCGTTTCATTTCCCGGATTTTCCGGCGAGTGACACGCGTTGATCATCCAACGGTCAAAATAGCCGTTGGCACGTATCTTGACGGATTTCTTGCTATAAATAGCCGTCCTCGTCCCCATCGAAAACCTTCCGCACTCCTCACTGTCCACGCCATTGACGCGAACGAGCTCTTCGAGCGAAGCACTGCCCCGAGCGCACCTAGCCTCCAAAGCACACCGGAATGCATCGCGCCGCCAGGAAATGGCAGCCTCACCGTCCTCGCCCACTCGCGCCGCCATCGACGACCTTATCGGTGAGCTAGATCCACAGCTAGGGTCACCCAAGCACGCCGGCGACGAGCCGGAGAAAACCGTGGCCTTCGCGGCGGGCGGAGAGAACCTTTCCGCCGCCGCGGACGTTGCGGGCGCGAGCTCCGCAGCTTCCCCGCCGTTTGCCCCTGAAACGGCGGAGGAGAAGATCCAGCTCCTCGGCGACGAGCTCGCCGCCGCGGAAGCCGCCGCCTCCGCCGCTGCCGGAGCGGACGAAGAGACGGAATCTGCAGGCAATTGGATTGCCTGCAGCATTCCACCGGCTCTCCTTCCAAACATGGAAAAGGAGGGCCTGGTCCTTAAGGGGAAATGGCGTCTGCCCGAGGACGAGAACGAACCAACGCCGAAAGACGGCGAAAGAGTTCTCCTCTCCTCCCATAGGGCCTTCCACCTTCCGCCTTCTTCCTCCAAATTCTCTCCCATTACAACATCCAGCCCCATAACCTACCACCCAATTACATCCTCTACATGGCCGGCTTCCAGGCTTTGTTCGAGGGTTACTTAGGCTTAGAACCTAGGTTAGACTTTTGGACGTATTGCTTCGGGGTTAAGCGGAACTCTTCGGAGGGCGCACTCCCGACTTGCGGAACCATCTCTTTTACTCTTCGGAGATTCAGAGAAGATTGGTTCCCCAAGATCAAGACGTCGGAATCCGTCAAATTTTGGACGGGTTCCTTCTTTTACCACCCCGATGTGCCTTTTCCAACGAAGGCCATCGGGGTTCCTCCTTTCTCGAACTCTGCGGCTATTCCCCAAGACAACTGGGGAACGGAAGCCGTCCAGGTTCTGCCGCCTGATCTACTAAGGATCAAGCGGCACATCGCTAAGCTCACCTCCTCCACTCCGCCTTTGACCGGCATGGACACGGTCTTTTGCTGGTTGAATAGACGGATTCAGCCGTTGGCCAACCACGGTGGTCGCCTTCTTTGCGACTACACGGGAGCCAAGGACCCAATGCGAACAACCACCAAAGATTGGCCCGCAAAGGAGCTTCGACGGTGCATCAATCAGTTGGTCGCATCACGCGATCAATACGAAGCGAGTCGGCCAATGTATAGGGCCGACAATCCGGCTCCCAAGGTATGTTTCCGTCATTTGGGTAGAATTTTATCATTCTTTCTCGGATTTTCTCGCTCATAACTCTGATTTTTCTTTTTAATAGATTACTGAACTTCCAGACTCGGTGTTGGCCTCCGAGGCTGAGCTGGACGCGCTTCGCACCGCTGCTACAGGTGGGCGTAAGCGAAAGAAGATTCCTTCCTCTGAGGAAGTTATCAACCTCGACGGAGTTCCCGTCGCCACTTCCAGGTTAGTTCATCCGAGTTATTTTGTTACTTGTCGAAGTTTTTCTTTCGTCTTCGGAAAGTTAACATTTTCCGGGTTTCTGGTTTTTTAGCCTAGCTCCTTCCAGCCTGAAGCCGAAGAAGCTGAAAAGACACAAGGCCGTGTCCAGCCGAGGCGCCCATCCTTCTTCTGCCATTCCTCTAGACTCATCATCCTCAATGGCGGAAGAGCGCGCTGCCACCCCCCCCCCCCCCACCGAACCACTGGAGACCAGCCAGCCCGTTGTGTCGGAATCTGACACGAGGGAAAGGGCGGCTCCGGATGCGGGAAAATCTTTTCGGTCTTTTGACGAAGAAATTCCCAAATTCGACAAGGAATTCAAGCTTATCAATGACGGTCTAAGCATGGCCGGAACTCTCTTTGCGGAGTACGCAAAGGAGTTCACTGAGAACTTGGCAGGTTTGCAACGCATGAGCCAGGTATGTATCTCTAGCCCCCAAGCATTAAATAAAATGCATGCTTTTTACCTTGATGCTTTCTAATTATTCTTTTCCTTGCCGTGTTCTAGCAAACTGCCGAAGCCATTAACGTGGCGATTTTCAACAAGCTCTCGATCAAGAACAAGGAAGTTAGGAATCTTCTTACCATTCTTAAGGAGAGAGAGGCGGAGCTGGCTTCATCTCAGCTCGCACTGTCGGAAGCAACCGGTAATCATTTTTCCTCTGAAATTTCCGATTCAGGCATTTGTCTAAGTACTTTTTCCGGGAATATTATTAACTCAGATTTTTCCTTGCTTTGCAGCTGCTTTAGCTCAGGCTAAGCAAGCAGCTGAAGATTCTGGCAATGCCGAATATCTCCGCAAGGAGAATGTTGAGCTTCACAAGGATCTTGTGAAAGCACAAGAAGATCTGGAAGCCAGCAATTTAGCCCTTGGGGTTTCTCAATCCCAGGCTTCCGACCAAGCAAAGAAAGACCAGGCCACCATTGAGCGCCTGGAAGCTGCTCTCAGCCTGCGTGAGGAGGAAACCTCCGAAATTGACAAACTTGTTGGTAAGTTTAAGTATACGTTTACCATTCAGTTTGCCTTTTTCCTTTTTGGTACTTCACCTTTTTGGTTGTTTTTTGCTACCAAACAGGAGATAATGCAGATCTTTCTCGGATTGAAAGAATCCGAGTTTTTGAAAAGACCTGGACTTCGATCAGGGTTGCTTGCATGCAACTGATCAACAAGTTTCTTCCCTCCAAGACTGGGGAGTTCTCGGAAGTTGAAAAACTTCCGGGTTCTATCATGGAGGTGGCGGAGTCCAGGGAATCCTTCCTTCGCTCCGCTGCTCGGGGTGGTGCACGCATGGCTCTTGGCTTAATGCGTATGCACTACCCTGGTGCAAAATCCTGGCGCGTGGCCACCGGTGTCCCTCAAGGATACACGGAAGCCCAACGAAATGCGATCTTTGATGCAATCAAAGGCCACGCTACCCAAATTGCTTCCATGGTGAATCTCTCTATTAATTACCCGGAGGAAGAAGTTCCTGAAGCCCCCCAGGACGACAGCAGCGAGGAGGAATCGGATGCTTGAAGGGTTTCCTTAGACCTGGATAGCAAAAACCGACAATAGGAGCATTACTGCACTTTTATAATGTAATTCGAATTGTAATGCTTCTATTTGTATTAATGAAAACTCCGCCTTTTGCAGTCTTAATTATGAAATTCTTTGCAAGTTTTTCGGATTTTATTATTCCTTTATCTTCTAAGTTCTCTGGCTTATATGTTTTAACTGTCCTTAGTGTTTGAAATGGCTCAAATAGCAATATGAATCATCATGTCGAGTAACTGGGTGTAACCAATCAGTTTAGACTCGGAAACATGGATCATGCTAAAGGCATTTTTACTAACTAGCTCCAGTAACCCAACACATACGCGATCAGATAATACTTAGAGAAACAAGGATTTTTTTTTTGAACGAAACCTGGGCACGCAGGAAATTCAAGTTTCCTTTAGCCGTTAACAGGCTGAAAAATCATTCAGTTTTTTAACTCCGAGTACGCAGGCACAATTCGGGTTAACATTGAGTGTTTTGCAAGATCATCGGGAAATAGAGAAGGTGGAACCATGCTTTGTACTGTAATAAATTTGTAAAAACATGGATACCAGAATTCCGACAACTTTATTTCATGATCTCCAAAGATGTTTACATAGAATTGAACTTAGTACGGAAAGGGACATAACTTGCTAGACGTTTCCAGGCTTTCGCAATCCACTTGACTTTGTCGGATTTCTTCAGCAGCTTGTAGAGTGGTAAGGCTTTATCCCCCAGTCGACTAATAAATCTGCTGACGGCTGCGTCAGAACCCGTCAATCTTTGGACATCTTTTACACACGTAGGTTTCGTGATGTTCAAGATTGCCTTGGTCTTTTCCGGGTTAACTTCTATTCCTCTGTGAGAAACGATGAAACCCAGAAGTTTTCCTGAGGGAACCCCGAATACGCACTTAGATGGATTCAACTTCATCTTGTAAGTGCGCAAGTTTTCGAAAGTTTCTCGCAAATCCTCAAGGAGTGTATCTTTTTCCTTGGTTACGACAGCAATATCGTCCACGTAAACATGGACATTTTTGCCAATCTGGCTATGCAAACAACGTTGCATGCAACGCTGGTAGGTTGCACCTGCGTTCTTCAAGCCAAATGGCATGGTTACATAATAGTACGTCCCGTACGGGGTTATGAAAGAAGTCTTGATTTGATCTTCCTTTTTCATGCGTATTTGGTGGTACCCGGAGTATGCATCCAAAAAGCATAAAAGCTCGGAGCCTGCAGTGGCGTCTATTATTTGATCGATTCGCGGTAGCGCGAACCTATCTTTCGGACATAATTTGTTCAAACCTGTGTAATCTATACACATTCTAAGAGCAGTAGTGTCTTTCTTCGGTACTAATACCGGATTGGCGGACCAGTCAGTATGGATTACTTCCTTGATGAAATCCGCTGCTAAAAGCCGGATAATTTCTTTGCCAATAGCCTTCCGTCTTCTTCCGTCAAATCGACGGAGACCTTGTTTGACGGGTTTTGATCCAGGAATAACCTTGAGTTGGTGCTCAGCAAGTTCCCTGGGTACACCTGGCATGTCAGCTGGACACCAGGCAAAAATATCCCAGTTCTCACGGAGGAACTTGATGAGCTCGCCTTCCTATTTGTCAGTCATCCCAGTCCCTACGACGACAAAAATTTTCGGATCTTTGGGATCTAGGATTACCTGCCTTGTATTCTCGGACGCCTTGAAGCTGTCTGTTGGCTTCCGGGTTTCTTTTCCTGCCGGCATTTCTGACGACGATACCTCCTTGGCTAATTCCTTCAGTTCTTCCTTTGCTATGACTCTCTGAGCGCAAAGGGCGCTTTCTTTCTCCAACTCGTTTGCCAGCTTGAAATCACCGGCTATGGTGATTACTCCTCCCTTGGGTCCTGGCATCTTCAGCTTGTTATAGATATAACAAGATCTTGCCATGAATTTGGCGAAAGCTGGACGTCCGAGTATTGCGTGATACACGCTTTCGAACGGCACTACTTCGAAGGATACTTTTTCCTGCCGGAAGTGATCTTTATCTCCGAAGGTGACATTTAGGGAAATTTCTCCTAGGGATCGTGCTTGCCTACCAGGAACAATGCCATGGAAGCGTATGTTGCTGTAGTTGAGCTGAGACTCGGAAATCTTCAGATGCTTCAGTGTATCCAGGTACATTATATTAATGCTGGATCCTCCATCCATCAACACTCTTCTTAGCCTAGTGTTTTGAACAATAGGGCTTACAACAAGAGCTTGTGTGCCGGGTTCAGGGATATTTCCGGGATGATCAGACTGATCCCAGATTATCGGTGTGTTGGAGTACTTCAAGAATTTCGGGGTTGCCGGAACAACCGCGTTTATTTCTCGAAGTGTTCTTTTGGCCACCTTTGCTGACGGAGTTGCTAAGAAAGTTAGCATTGCTTCTCCATCAACTCTCGGAAATTTGGGTTCGCCCTTACGCTGTTGTTCCTGGATTTTTTCGTCAGTGTCCGATTCACTGTCTTCTTTGTCAGCTTCTGGCTTTTGTTTGGCGGGTTTCCTTTTGGAGCCCTTCCCCTTACTTCCGGCTCCTGCACTGCCTTTCATGTGCTTATTCAGCCGGCATTGCGCGTTTGTATGGGTGGGTTTCCCAAATTGCGAGTGGTGGACACAAGGTTCCGACTTAATCCTCTCCCACTCCTCTGGAGTGTAGTTGATTGGATCTGGGTTGCGTCCTTTCCACTTATTCCCCTTTTCTCCCCCAAAGGCTATGTTGACCTCTTTGGGTTTCGTCGTTGTTTCTGGAGTTCCTTTTTTGTCAGAACGAGGGGTCTTCTTGGCAAGTATCAGTGATTCGATATTGCCTCCTCTTGCTATGATGTCGTCTTCGGCTGCGGCGTGCTCATTGGCGGTTGTAAGCATAGATCCGAGATCTTTGTGCTTTTTGGAACCGACCATGAACGGTACGAGTCCGGGTTTTAGGCCATTGACGAAAGCATGCATTGCTTGTACGTCAGTTACTCCAGAGCAACTATTCTTCATTGCTGTCCATCTGGAGATGAAATCCACGTATGGTTCATCCTCAAATTGCGTGCAACGGTTTAGTTGGTTGATGATGTTCGGGCGTTTGTACGTTCCCCGGAAATGCTGAGTGAATACTCTAGCCATATCATCCCAGCTGTCGACAGTTCTTGATGGTAATCCATTGATCCAATCTCTGGCTCCGTCCAGCAACATTAGGGGAAGAAACTTGACAGCTTCCAGGTCTGTCCCATTGTTGATCTGGACGGCTGTATAGTAGTCTGAGAGCCAGGTATCCGGGTTTGTGCTGCCGGTGTATTTCTGGTACGTTGGACCGGCCTTGGCAAAGCCAGAATGCAGGGTTATTCTTCGGGTCCTGTCAGTAAAACACTTAGGACCAAAGTATAGATCATCCTTTTCTGCTCTATCAATGTGTGCAGAATATCTTCCGGCTGAATGGACAAAAGGGGATCTGCTCATTTCTCTTCCATTGTTGCGCGGACGCGCTTTTCCGGGATTATTTCTATCTCTTCCATGGTCACGCCCTTTTGGATTAGGCGGAGTTCTGCTCCTGTGCCTTTCTTTGTCCTTAGGAGGTGTCCGGGATCTCTCACGCCTGTGAGGTATATCGTATCTTCCAGCTTTCTCAGCTAGGTTTCTCGGAGGTGGCATTATTTTGCCGTCGTTCCGGTGTTTGTCTTCCCGATCATGGGGTTTATGTCCATCTTTCGGGAGATGGGATCCGGTCCTAGACGCTGCATCCCGTTGTCGGGGTTTTTCTTGTCTTTTCTCGGATCCTCTTTTTTATCCTTTGAATTGTCTGAATCCCCGGGTTCTTCCGGTCCAGGTGCTCCAGCAGCGCAAGTAGCTGTTTTGCATAGGGCGGAGTTATCGTGCAGCCTCCCTGATCGCTCTTGGGCGCGCTGTTGTTGTTGCAATGCTTTTCCTAAGAAAGCATACACCCCTTGGAGTTTTTCCCCGTTGGAGTACAGATCGTTGTTGAGAATCGCGAACGCTGCTTCCGCGTTTTCTGCTGCGGTCTTGTATATTGGTTCGCCCCTGGCATCTTTGCCGTTTACCTGCTTTTGCCAAGATGGGTTATGGAATCTTTCTTTTGGCGGCAGTTCTTCCGGTCTTGCGATTCCGGGTAACCTAGTAGGTTTTAACGCGGATCTATTCTTTCTCTCGTACTCCTCTATTTCTTCTTTCATGACCTTGATGTCATTATGGGTTTGTTGGAGATGTTGCCGAGATCTGAGTAGATGTTGCTGTTGCCGTTGGAAAGCTTGTCTCCTGGCTTCCAGCATCTCAGGGGGTTCATCTGGTCCCACTGGTGTTTGCAATAGCTCTTGCTCTTCCTGTTCCGTCATTGGCGGAGCAGTGATTTCTTTGGATTTCTTCTCCGCAGGCTTCGTTCTGCTAGCATCTCCTACTTCCAGGTTTTCATCAGCGAGATCAGCTGATTTTTTCTTCCGGATTTTGTATTGGAGTTTCTTAGCAGCACGGTTCTTTTTCTTGGAAGAGGGAGGTTTTTTTACAGGTTCATCTTCTGTCATCTCCTTGACATTGGGGAATACCAGAGACGTTTCTCCGTCTTCTTTCTCTTCCTCTGGCGGAGGGGTTTTAGGGCTTTCCTGGCTGCCGGCGTCCGTGGTATCAGCTGGTTTCGCCATTAGAACTTCATGGAATCCCTCTTGAAAGGACTTAACTTTTCTTTCGAAGTCGTCCTCATCTTCGGAATCAAAGTCATCTGATCCATTTTCCGACTCTAATCTTGCCTCGATAGCGGCTAATACTGAGTCGGCTTCCGAGTTCGTCGTCTTGTTGACGGATGTCGGATCTTCCACCTCCGTGGGTGTGGGGTCTTCCGTCTTTGTGACGGGTATCTGATCTTCCGTCTCTGTGACGGGTGTATTATTGTCTGCCTTTTGCACGGGATTTCCGTCATCCGTGTTTTCGGCGACTGCGGACTGCACTATGCCGATAAAGTGTAAGTCACTTTTTTGTCGGCGATCTGAGCAGAATCCGGTATCATAGTCATCTTCGACTGGGTATAGGGCGGGTGGGATAAATTTGCTTCCACCGCAAAACCCCATTGCTTCTGCAGTTAGTCCGATAAAGATGTTAGCAGATCCTATCGGTAACACGCAGGCACTTACCAGGTGGTTTTGCGCCGGTATGTAGGATCCGTTGTCGAGGAAGCGCCCGACGTCGTTGTCGAACTCCAAGCTTCCGACAGTGATTGATCTTCCGATTCCGCCAAGTATCCCAGATCGGAACTTCACGCCTGACGTCGTTTGCCCCACGGTGGGCGCCAACTGTCGATACATCGTAGTAGTTTTCATAGACGGGGGTGCCATGAGACTACGGTAGAGACGTGGGGTAACGGGATCGCGTAGTGAATACAGAACACAGGATTTACCCAGGTTCGGTACGTCGCGACAGTACGACGTGCCTACTCCTGCACTTCTCACTAATCAGGACTAAAGCCTGTAAACAGGGTTACAATGTGAGGGTTTAGATCTAAGCTACTCGACGAGGATGAGCTTCTCGGCGAGTTGGCGTAGAGCTTCTCTGTTATTCGTTCCTTGTTTTATCTATCTCCCGTCCGGCTTTATATAATAGCCGGATTAGGGCTTACAGAATAGGAAACCTAGAGGACTACGGTAACTTGTAACTTGGAAAGCAAGCAATCCGTCTTCTCCTCCAAGCCAGATCACCTGGGCCGTGATCCGGGTTCTTCTAGAATCCAGCTTCTGTGCGTCGGGTTACTGGGCCGCCTAATGGACCTGAGCCCACTACCACTTAGGCCACCCTGGTAATCCGGCACTTTATCTACCATCTTCTATACCCCTATTTGGTATATATCCGACAATTGGTATCAATTCTGGAGCTTCTAGATAATCTAGTTGGTTTTGGCAAACTTAGCATTGGTTCGTAGCAACAATTTGTTGAGACTTAAGTAGAAAAGAGGGAGTTGCATGTAGATATATTATCCCATGATCTTTCTTTCTTGTTGGCCCATAAGCCTAGTATTCTCAAATAAGTTTGTTTGCACCTTCAAGGAAGATTGCATGATTGGCTTTATCATATATGTTTTTGTCTGTTTTACTTCGATTCTTATGCTTGCTACCCAACCTTGCTAGCCAAAAACCTGTACTGAGAGGGAATGCTTATCGTGCATCCAAACCTTGAGCCCCAAAACCTTGCCATTTGTGTCCACCATACCAACCTATATGTGTTATTTCACCCCCACTCCAAGTAAATTTCTTGTGGGCTACCTTTAAACCTTTAAAATTACACATGTTTTATGCTCCTGTTTTAGCTCATGAGGACACAAATAGAGAATCTTTATCTCACTTGTTGATTGGATTTCACACCCTGGACTAGTGGCTTCATCCGCTTATACTAATGCTAGAAGAGCTGGTAGCGGGGTTCCCAGCCCCAAATGATAATACAAATTCTCTTCACTATTTTTCCCCCTGATTTATCAGTCAAAGCATAATCGTGTAAACAAAAGAGAAAGAGGGATGACCTTTTATACACGTTGCGTACTTACATGGGAGCCTCTCTTGTGAAGTCTAGTTGGCTTGTGACGTATTGTATTTTCTGTTTGCCATTCGTTGACATGAACATACACCTCTCAAAATTTAGACACTCCTCCACGGTTTATGATTGTTGGCAGGCACCCGAGGATTCGGTTAGCCATGGTTTGTGTAAGAAAGGTTGGGAGGAGTGTCAACCATTTTATACCTATGTTTTACAAAATAAAAGCTCTAGCACATCAGTGATCAATGCTTCCCTCTACGAAGGGCCTATCTTTTACATTTATGTTGAGTCGGTAAACCTACGTCTTTCTGTCTAAGCAATCATTTGAGTTGTTGTGATTCATCCAGCTACATGTTGATTTACTCAATCATGTTCTTTATTCTTCCTTGTTTCTGCAAATGCTATGTTTGAATACTACTTTGAAAGTACAATGTTTGGAAAGAGACCGTTATAATTGAGCATGATAAACTCTACAATATAGCACTAGTATAAAGACTGTGATCGAAAGATAAGTACACTGTTAGTTGTTCTCTGACCAAGAAGAAAGTTTGCCTTCACCAATTTTGATTTACTTTTTGCACCTTTGTTGTTCCTCTACTTGTTTCAAGTTTGATTATATGAGAGGAAGTTGTTGTATAAAATGATTTGTCCTTGTTAGATGTGATGCCTCTTGTCCATAATTTATTTATCGACACCTCACTCCATAAACCTGTGGTCATGTTTACTGAGTTCAGTTTCGCTTGGGGACAAGCGAGGTCTAAGCTTGGGGGGAGTTGATACGTCCATTTTGCATCACCGTTTTATATTGCTATTTTTTCATCGATATATTTCATGTTATGATGCATCCCTTATGTTATTTTATCTTATTTTGCATGTTTCATAATTTTTGGAGAATAAACACCGGGACCATAAATCTGATTGAAAAAGCATCGTCAGGATAACCTATTTCAGAAGATCATAAGAAGAGGGGGGGCACCAGAGATATCTTAGAAGTCCAGATGAGGGAGTCAGCCACGAGGAGAACCGGAGGGGGGCCACCAGGGGCCCACACCATGGGGTGGCACCTCCCCCTTGGCCGCGCCGCCACGTGGTGTGGCCACCCTGGCCCACCTCTGGTTGATATTTTTTGCGTACTTGACCCCGAGGGTACCCTAAGCCCCAGACCATCATCGAAGAATTATTCCGCTGCCGCCTCGTGGCGGAAAACACCCGAGAGAGAAAAGCTCTTTGGCAGGGAGAAATCTGTCGGGGAAATTCCTCTCCGGAGAGGGGAAATCATCGCCATCGTCACCGTCATCGCTTCGGGCATCATCAAGATCGTAATCATCATCATCATCACCACCAGCACCATCACCCTCATCATCCACCGTCATCCCGCTGTAACAATTAGGGGCCTCTATCATTGTTTTACATCAGATCTCTCTCCCGGTGTGTATTACTTGTTAGTAGTTGATGCTTGTGAGATTTATCGGTGTTAGCACTTTATGAACAGATTGTTATCATCCATTATATCACCTCTGATTATGATCCATGTGATGTTTTGTGAGTAGTTCGTTTAGTTCTTGAGGACATGCGAGAAGTCATGATGTTAGTAGTGAAGTTATGTTGAAGTAATATCTCGTGGGTCGGTATTTAAGTTGTGGTGCTATTCTTCAAGTGGTGTCATGTGAACGTCGACTACATGATACTTCACCTTTATGGGCCTAGGAGGATGCATTGTGTATTTGGCTACTAATTATGGGGTTTCCGGAGTGACAGAAACCTAAACCCCCATTAGGAAACCAATGCACGAGGGAGCATAGAATCCCGGAGTTTTAAGGTTGTGGTTAGATTTATCTTAATTAATTTCTTGTATTTGCGGATGCTTACGAGGGGTATAATCACAAGTATGTATTAGTCCTAGTTGGGTGGTGCATTAGCATAGGTTCAGCCACACAACACTTCACGAACCAATGGATATTAATCAATGGTAACAAAGCGAAAGCACTTGACGAAATTCTCATGTGTCCTCGAGAACGTTTGGTAGTCATAAGTAATACAACCGACTTGTCCTTTGCTCTCAAAAGGATTGGGCCACTCGCTGTAATATTATTTACCGCACTTTATTTACTCGAACTTTATTTATCTGCTATATAAAAAACCTCCAAAACCCCGTTTGCTAGTGTTTACAGTGAATCATCTATCCAACCTACTTGTCAACACCTTCTGCTCCTCGTTGGGTTCGACACTCTTATTTATCAAAAGTACTACGATACACCCCGTATACTTGTGGGTCATCAACGCTCCAAGTAAACTTCATATGATGTGACCAAATAAAAATATAGTTTCACTAGAAGTGACCTGATAGATTGTTGATGAAGAAGGGGATGTCTTGGGCATCCCCAAGATTAGATGCTTGAGCCTTAGAATTTTCTGCGATGAACCACGAGGGCATCCACAAGCTTTGAACTTGCACTTTTCTTGATCACATATATCACCCTCTTCTCTTCACCCTTGAAAACTTCCTTCACACCACAATCAAAGAGTAATTCGCATTAGAGGGTTAGTGCAAAAATAAAAAAATCCATGGGTTCTGTATGGGCACAAGTGTTATTGATACTTTTAAACATTAGCTACAGCCACTAATGTTTCGTGAAGCAAAGAAATCAACTTGACATCGTAAAAGAGCAAATACAAGAAAAATGGCAGAATCTGCCAAAACCAGAACATTCTGTAAAGACGAATTTTTTCGGGGCACTTACGTTGCTCAGATTGAAAAACTTAGAGAACGAAAAAGTTGCAGAGAATAAGCACACAAAATCAGGTCATTCTGATTTTTCTGTGAATTATACGATTTTTTATGGTGAACAGCAGAAATCTGTTTCCTGCGCAGAAATCTAAAACCAACTCCAACTTTCATGAGAAACTTTACTTGGCACAACTAAAACATGAAAATAAAGATACAAAGGAGTTGCTACAGAAGTATACAACCCCTTGACTAAAAAAAACAGAGAAAAACAAAGCAAAAAATAAAAACCATGGGTTATCTCCCAAGAAGTGCTTTTCTATAACGCCTTTTAGCTAGGCCCAGAAAAGTGGATTCAAGTGTTTTCAAGTGAATAAGCATCCAAATAATAATATGTTCAAATAATAGAATCAAAAGGAAACTTCATCCTCTTTCTACGAAAGTGTTCCATACCTTTCTTGAGTGGGAATTGAAATTTAATATTCCCCTCTTTCATATCAATAACAGCTCCAACAGTTGTCAGAAAAGGTCTTCCCAAAACAATTGGAAAAGAAGCATTGCATTCAATATTCAAGACAACAAAATCAACAGGGACAAGATTTTATTAACCATGATAAGAACATCATAAACTCTCCCCCAAAGGTTTCTTTCTAACATTATCAATAAGACGAATATCCAAATAACAGTGCTCCAAAGGTGGCAAATCAAGAATATCATAAAGTTTCTTAGGCATAACAGAGATACTAGCACCAAGATCACATAGAGCATTGCAATCAAAATAATTCACTTTGATTTTAATAATGGGTTCCCATCCATCATCTAGCTTCCTAGGGATAGAGGCTTCATATCTTAATTCATCCTCTCTAATTTTCATGAGAGAATTTGTAATATGTTTTGTGAAAGCCATATTCATAGCACTAGCATTAGGACAACTAGCAATATTTTGTAAGAACTTAATCCCTTCAGTTATGTTGCAATCATCATATTCAAGATCATTTTTTAGCAAAGGTAATGGGACCATTGTCTCCCATGTTTCTAAAAATTTCAGCACTATTATCAGGAGCATTTTTAGCAGTTTCAGGAAATTTTGCATTTTTAATAGAAGTTTCCTCCTTCTAGTATCAATGATTTCTCCTTATAGTATCAATGTTAAAGTAATTGGTGTTGTAAACACTCCCACTTTTGCTATTAAAAACGCAAAACTGCCTGAAATTGCTAAAAATGTTCCAGATAAAAGTGCTTAAATTTTTAGAAACATGGGAGACAATGGTCCCATTACCTTTGATAAAAATGATCTTGACTTTTATGATTGCAACATAACTGAAGTGATTAAGTTCCTACAAAAGATTTCTAGTTGTCCGAATGCTAGTACTATGAATATGCTTTCACAAAACATATTACAAATGCTCTCATGCAAATTAGAGAGGATGAATTAATATGTGAAGCCTCTATCCCTAGGAAGCTAGATGATGGTTGGGAACCCATTATTAAAATGAAAGTGAATGAATTTTACTCCAATGCTTAATGTTATCTTGGTGCTAGTATCTCTGTTATGCCCAAGAAACTTTATGATATTCTTGATTTGCCACCTTTGGAGCATTGTTATTTGGATATTCGTCTTATTGATAATGTTAGAAAGAAACCTTTGGGGAGAATTGATAATATTCTTATCATGTTTAATAATAATATGGTCCCCTTTGATTTTTTTTGTTATGAATATTGAATCCAATGCTTCTTGTCCAATTGTTTTGGGAAGACCTTTTCTTAGATATTTTGGTCCTGTTATAGATATGAAAGAAGGTAATATTAAATTTCAATTCCCACTCCACAAAGGTATGGAACACTTTCCTATAAAGTTATAGAAGTTTCCTTTTGATTCTATTATTAGAACTAATTATAATTTGGATGCTTCTTCACTTGAAAACACTTGATTCCACTTTTCTGGGCCTAGCTAAAAGGCGTTAAAGAAAAACACTTCTTGGGAGATAACCCATGGTTTTATTTTTGCTTTGATTTTCTATGTTTTTTTTGAGTCAATGGTATTTTATACTTCTATAGAAAATCCTTTGTATCTTTATTTTCATGTTTTATTTGTGCCAAGTAAAGTTTCTGATGAAAGTTGGAGTTGGTTTGGGATTTCTGCGCGGGAACAGATTTCTGCTGTCCACCGTAAAAACTCGTATAAAATCCAGAAAGATTGGAATGATCTGAAATTTTTTGTGCTTATTCTTCAGCTATTTCCGAAACTTTTCGTTCTTTAAGTTTTTTTATCTGAGCAACGTAAGTACCCCAAACAAATTCGTCTTTACAGACTGTTCTGGTTTTTGGAAGATTCTGCCATTTTTCTTGCATTTGCTCTTTTACGATGTCAAGTGGATTTCTTTGCTTCACGAAACATCAGTTGATGTAGCTAATGTTTAAAAGTATCAATGGAACTTGTGACCATGCAGAACCCATGAATTTTTATTGTTGCACTAGCCCTCTAATGCGAATTACTCTTTGAGTGTGGTGTGAAGAAAATTTTCAAGGGTCAAGAGAAAAGGGTGATATAATATGATCAAGAAGATTGCAAGGTCAAAGCTTGGGGATGCCCCCATGGTTCATCCAAGAAAATTCTAAGAAGACTCAAGCATCTAAGCTTGGGTATGCCCAAGGCATCCCCTTCTTCATCAACAATTTATCATGTCACTTCTAGTGAAACTATATTTTTATTCGGTCACATCATATGAAGTTTACTTGGAGCGTCTGTTTATTTTTCTTTTGTTTTATATTGTTTTCCTTTCTGCAATAATATATTTGGACCCTATCATTCTTTGTGTTGGAGAGAGACACGCTCCGCTTTTTCATTTGAATACTTTATATGCTCGTATTCTTAGTTTTTCTTCTGGTTGCTGCAAATTTCCTGTTTAGCTCCTGTTTTTCTTGTATCTCTTATTCAGAGCTGTTATTTTTAGTAGAGTTGTGTTACTACTCTCTTGTTTCATTTCTATATTTCTTGTTGAGTTTCTGTTGTATGGTGTTTGGTAGAAAATGCTACGTGTAGTAGATGGTATAATGAAAAAGCTTGCATATTCTTGTAAACCGTTAAACTGATCCGCTTGATTATTTGTTGCTGTTTTGAGATATTAATTTTCTTAATGATAAAATTGCTGGTTTAGTGGAGTAAAACCAATTAATGGTTGGTCTAGAAGCTTGAAACTGTGCCACACTCAAATAACCAGTTGATAGGATAATGGTATATGATTTCCTTTGCTGATAGCAATCGTAATGGCTTTTTATTACGCGCTACGGTCGGGGTAGCTAACAGTGACTTGTCACTGCCACGGACCATCTTGGAGTGATTTTCATTATGCCTTGTGATATCATGATTTTATTTGGAAATTTTTAACTTGTGAGTTCTATGTTGCGGTTTTCTTGCACTTTCACCATCCATATTTGCTAGCCTCTTCGATATTGTGCATTGCTCATTCTCACATTAAGGGTTGGTGAAAACTTTGCCAGTACATCCAAACCCCATGGGAGAACTTTGTTCTTCTACACATAAGCCAAAATTTATCTTCCTCAAAACAGCCACCATACCTACCTACCTACCATGGAATTTCCATAGCCATTCCAAGATATATTGACATACAACATCCATCATCATCATGTTACTTGTCATGCTTCATTGTTATTTTGCATATTGCTACACTGGCAGGAGCATTTAGTTTTATTTACATCAGAGATATTTCAGTTTGAGTGATGAGTACTAAAAGTGTGTTGATTCATTGTAAAATAGAGTGTTACCCCTACCAGTGAGGTTATATATCAAAAAAATAAAATTAAAGAGAAAAAGCCCAAAAGAGAAAAATAAAAATAAAAAGAAAGAAAGAGACAAAAGAGAGAAAATAAAGAGAGAGGGGGAGCACTACTATCATTTATTCCACACTTGTGCTTTATTAGCATCATTACTTCAGTTTGGAGAGAGTTTTCATATTATGACTTGCATGACTATGTGAGGAACTTACATTATAGAACTTGGCGTGTATATTCCAATGACGAGCCTTCTCAAAAGATCTCTAGGTCTTCATGAGCAAGCAGGTTGGATGCACACCCCACTAGTTCCATTGGAGAGCTTTCATACACTTATAGCTCTATGTGCATCTGTTGTGTGGCAATCACTACTCCTTGCATAACTTCGATTATAAGACTTCCTCTTGTCTAATGATCACTTTCAGTTGTGTGATACTTTCTTCCATTGACCATCCAAACCTCCCATAATGTTCTTTTATCCATAACATCCTAGTGCCAGGAACCAATACATAACTCTTGCTTGTTTTGAGTGCACAATTATTTGAATCATTTTCCTATGTGCATATTGTTGTCACTTGACTTGATCCTAACAGGAGTTGTTGTGAGAGTTTGATGCCTTGGATGATTATATTGTTGTTCTTGAAGCTTAAATCATCTTTAATATACTTTGCATAGTGGATTGTGTTTTAGTATTGATTCATTAAAAGGTTTTACTTTGTTATTCCCAATGGTTTATACATTACTCTTTGATGTTAACTATAAACCACAACCTTTATTCATTTGATCCTAGTTTACATGCTTCACATTACTATGATGATCAAGTTTATGTTGGTAGCATGTCACCTCAAAAATTATTTTTCTTGTCGTTTACGTACTCGAGGACGAGTAGGAACTAAGCTTGGGGGTGTTGATACGTCATAAACGTATCTATAATTTCTGATGTTCCATGTTTTTTTCATTCCATATGCTACATGTTTTCCTTACACTTTATGTCATTTTTATCGATTTCTCGGGACTAACCTATTGACAAGATTCCATAGAGCCAGTTTCCTGTTTTCTGTTTTTTTTAGTTTCAGAAAAGTTGTTCTGGAAATATTCTCGGAATTGGAAAATTTGAAGCCTGGAAGTCTTAGAATTCCGAAGGTTCCATGGAGTCCCGAAGAGGCCCAGAGGGGGGCCACACCATAGGGCGGCGCCCCCCCCCCCCCGGTCGCGCCTGGGGGTGGTGTGGGCCCCTCAGACATCTACCGCCATCGCCCTTTCGCCTATTTATTCCTCCCAATACATCAACCCTAAAAATATACCACTTCGTCTCGAGAAACACCCGAGGCCGCCGTCATCGTCAACCCGAGATTGGGAGGGTTCTACAGCTGTCCTCGGCACCCTGCCGAGAAGGGAATTAATCACCGAAGGGGTCTACACCGCCATGCCCGCCTCCGGAGTGATGCGTGAGTAGTTCATCCTTGGACTACGGGTCCATATAAGTAGCTAGATGGTTGTACTCTCCACCTTATGCCTCATGTTTAGATCTCGTGAGCTGCCTCACATGATCGAGATCATCTATTTGTAATGTTACATGTTGTGTTTGCTAGGATCCGATGATTATTGAATGATATGTTTGTTGATTATCAATCTATCACGTTATCTTCATGTGTATGTTATTTATGATCTTGCATTCTCTTCGTTGTTAGTAGATTTTCTGGCCAAGTAGATGCTAGTGACTCCAAGAGGGAGTATTTATGCTCGATAGTGGGTTCATGCCTCCTTTGCATCTGTGCTCGATGACAGAAACGTGACGGATGGAGGATGTTCGGTTGCCATTAGGGAGAAAACAACGATGTTTACTTAGTTTACATTGTTTACACTACACACTTTGCTTACTGCGATAATCTGCTGCTTGCAACTTAGTACTCAACGTTTGTTCGGATGATATTCGTAGGGTGGATTATTAGTCATAGATGCAATTGGATGACAATCTATGTATCTTGTTTTAATGCCCGCATGAATCTCATAGTAATATTTATGTCATGCATGTTCTTTATATGTCAATTGCCCAGCTGTAATTTTTTCACCACGCATGTTAGCTATCTTTTATGGAGAGACACCTCTAGTGAACTATGGACCCCGGTCTATTTTCTCATACTGGTAATACACACACCGCTTCCACACTACTTCCAATGTTTTCACACTGCTGCTATTGTTTTCATATAGCTCTCATATTGTTTTCCACACCATATGTTTAACCTCTTTTTGTTCAGCAAAACTGGTGAGATTGACAACCTCACTGCTTCATTGGGGCAAAGTGATTTGATTGTGTTGTGTAGGTTCCACGTTGCTGCTGAACCGGTAGTGCGCCCTGCCATCTCAGCTGCATCAACCTTCAGAGATTTCTTGTCCTCCTACTGGTCGATTCAACCTTGGTTTCTTTTCTGAGGGAAAACTTTCCGCTGCACTCTTCACAATCTTTCTCTTGGGGTTTACCAACGAGGGTGTCAATCACTCAATCAAGTTTTCTGGCGCTGTTGCCGGGGATTTCAAATTCATCATCAGCAAGAAGTCTCCCGTCAACTACACGCCATCAATGTGCTTGATTCTTTCCAACAATATGGAGATTATTGTCAAGTGAAGATGGACATGTGAGAATCTCTCCCATATTAGCTTATGGGGGAGAAGTCTTCACGAAGCGAAGCGCAATCAAGAAAGGTCGTCCAACTTGAGGTGATTAAGATCGTCATCATCTAGCTCAATTGGATTGCGCAAGGCAAAGGTATGACTTATATAGGGTTTCTATTTTACTGGTCTCATTTTGTAGTTAGGAGACCAAGTTATAGGATAGATAAATGTTATATCAAGAGGGGCTCTTGAATGCGTATGCTGATCATATCTATCATAGAGAGCTCAAACCTTTTCATAACTGAAATCATACTTCTTGGTTATTATTTGGGTTTTCTCCGTGTGTGGTTTTATAGCTTGTCAGGTTCTTAATTTCAAGCTCAAGTTCATCAAAAAAGGTTTTCGTATGAAAAACTTATCGCGTTTTTGACGTTGGAGGTTTTATCGGTTATTCTTTATAGATAGGTTAAACCATTCATAATTTGATTTTATACTCCCATGTTGTACTATGATGTTTCTCTGAATATTCTTATAGTGCTCGTCGTTGCGATTTTATTGAGTCAAAGAACATCGAAAACAGAGTTCGTATGCAAAAGTTATGACCGTTTTCGTACCGAAGTTTCTCCAGGTTTTCCCAGCAGCGGTAGTATCATTGCCGGTACCACTAAATACCCCTTCGGTATGTAAGTGGCGGTAGTACCGCTGCCTGGAGCAGTTTTTCAGCATGTTGGTGTTCCTAACTCTCCCAGGGGGCGGTAGTACCAAAGGTTTTAGCGGTAGTACCGCCCCCACGTGTTTTTACCCCCAACGTTTAGATATTTGGGTGACCTATTTAAGGGGCCATCTTCCCCAATTGTTCCCTAAATTTTTGAAAAGTTTTGACCTCCATTGTTGGCCTCCAAAATATTTCTACCTCTCCATCCCTCCAATGATACTTGCTTCCACTTGAGAAAAAGAGAGAGGAGATCTAGATCTACAACTCCACCAATCAATCCTTCCTCTTTGTGAGGGGAACCTATTAGATCTAGATCTTGGGATTCATTAGTTGTTTTCTTTGTTCTTCCTCCTTCCTCCCTTCATAGAATTAGTTGCTTTGGTGGTATTTGGGAGAGAATGACTTGGCCACTTTGTATGTTCTTGCCATTGCATTAGGTGCATCGGTTTGAGTTTCACACGGGATTCGTGAAAGATAAGTTTTGTGAGCTTGTTGCTCTTGGGTTCTTGATCACCGGAGAGATTGTCCTCTTGGGTGCATTGAGCATCCTAGACGTTTAGTGCTTGGATCTTCCACCTTGTTGCAATAAGCTTCGTTGAGAGCCTCCAATTGAGTTGTGGAGACAACCTCGACCTTGTGTAAGGTTTGGTCACCGTCTTCAAGATGACCTCATAGTGGAAACGAGCATCTCCCTCACCGGAGAATCTCAAGGATAATAAGGTGAGCACAACCATGCGTTGGAGTGCCTTGGTGGCTCCACACCCCTCCAACAAAGACGTACTTCCCTTGGGAAGGAACTTCGGTAATCACATCGGTGTCTCCTTGTAATTCGGTTATTTATATACTCTAACTCGTTACTTATGCTTTTATCTTTGTGATAGTCATCGTGCTTGAAGTCATCTATCTTACTATCATATAGTTGTACATCTTCCTTAGCATAAGTTATTGGTGCACATAGGTAAACCTAGTTTGTACATGTTTTGTGTTTGATAAATTAAACGGTAGTTTTATTCCGTATTTATTCAAGCATAAAACGTAATTATTTTAAAGCGCCTATTAAACCCCCCCCTCTAGGCGGAACCCTTGTACTTTCACTTTTAAGCGCAACATTTTTGGGCTAAAAACGAGTGGTGGTACGGTGATTTTCCATCGTACCAGCCACTGTACTTGAAGACCATCTGTGCTGAGTAGGATACAAACATACAATACTGTTTAATGAGTGGCGGTGCGGTGATTTATCATCCTACCAGCCACCGCACTCAAGTACCACCCGCAAGGATAAGATACATTACTATTCGACGATTGGTGGCACAGTGATTTATCACCGTACTAGCCACCATACCCAAGGACCAATCGAGGCAAGCATGATATAGTGTTGTTTCACGACCATCGGTACGCTGACATGCCTCAGTACACGTTCATCGAAGGCAGCCAAACCCACCAAAGTGAGCATACCAACCTTGGTATGGTCGCACCCGACCGTACCGCCCCAAATTCGCAGCTAAAATCCTTCAAGGCTAGGTTTTATATTCCTAAATCTATTTTCCACCACTTCTTCCACATCTAAACCTCCTAGAAACCTCAAGAGATCTATTTTTTTCATCTTTGGTTCAATTACTTGAGCACCAATGATCCAAGGTATGTCTCTCCTCATTTCCACCAATTACTTATTGCAAAGATTGATTCAACCAAATCTTATTTCCAATCCAGTGTTCATGTTTGCATGCCTAGTTCTTATTGGTTTTATCGTTGCTTTGAGATTCAATTTAGGAGATATGTACCCCTAAAATTATTAGGATTACGTTGTCCATCTTATATGAACCCATGCTTACTATTTTTAATTCTTCATAGATGGATACAAGGAGCCAAACACGTTCTAGTTCTAACCCAAGTGCTACTGGAAATGCTAGTCAAGCTAGCAATGCCATCAAGAAAAAACAAACTTATATATTCCTAGGTATTAAACTACGTGATAGTGGTTCTCGATGGAGGTATAGGTTCCGTGGCGAGCATGAGATGAAGTCAACCAAGTGGGTTTGTCCCACTGCTATCCACTGTATCGGTATTACTAATGATTTCAATTTACTATGCAACAATTTTGGCATTCGTGATTTTGTTTTTCAAGATGTTCCATCTTACCGCCGGTTGATGCTAGAATTTTTGATCACGCTTGAGCATGATGTTCGATCCCATTCCAAAAAAAAGAGAATGAGAGAATTAAATTCTAACTGATGAACATATCCTTTGATAGGAGTATCAACGATTGGTGCACCCTCTTTGGTTTCACCTATGATGACAGACACACTCGCACCAGCAACTATTTGTTGCACCTCAACCTAATGTTTATTTTTCACAGATGAGTGTTTCTCATGACATCCCTACAGGAGGGAATATATATTGTCCTGCTATTCGCTGTTTTTCTATGTTATTCCTAACACCTTGCAGGCACGCTGCGAATTTACAAGAGTTAATGAAGATGAGATGCTCATCTTAGCATAGGATGCACAATTGCATACCAACATAACGCCCAATTTAGGGACAATGCTTCTATTACACCTCGACCGTCAAGCACACAAGCACCATGGACCCATCACTCGTAGAGGAGTAATCACCGTCCTCTCCCATGCACTTGGATTCAACTTGAGTAACCTTGCTCAACTCACCGGTGAGAGGTATGTTGGTACTACCACACTGAGAGCCACACGTATGATTACCAAACAACAAGGACGAATTTTTATTCGTATACATGAAGCAGTGGAACTATTTCCCACTCCTATTAACCTATTCTCTATCGAGAATGGAGTACTTAACTATGTTGGACAGGAAGATGGAGAGGAAGTTGAGCCGGAGGCTGAGATGCCCGAGGACAATTACCTGGAAACAGAAAAGCCTGAGAAGGAGGCATATATATATCACCGTTTTATGCCAAATACCAAGACTTGAACAAGCTCGGAGAACACATCAATGGCATCAACAACCTCACAACAAATCTCTGTAACGCTTCTCTTGATCTTCCAAACAATTTTTATTCTTGGAAGTTTCTTGGAGCCCCATCTCTTTGCATCCACCACCACAATGATCTCCCATGTTACAGAAGTTTAAGCTTGGGGAGATTGTTGACACTTCCATATCAAGAGGTGGTGACAAGTTATCATTTATCTTTATTTTCTTTACAGTTTTTGGGGTTGTGTTTTCTATCACTGACATTATACTAGCTTCCAATGTTTCGGTTTTATTTTTGTTTTCGTTTTTCGTTTCAGTTTGTTTTAGTTTTCAATAGCTTTGCTTTCGTTCCCAATTTTCTAATCTAAAAATCTTTCTAGAAAAACACAAAAATATTTTTCTTTTTATCATTATTCTCTGCACATTTCCGTTAGCATGATAATCATTTTGCAGAAGATTGGTCAGCCACGAGTTTTGAAGAAACATGTCCTAAGGAAGATAAGAATATTTCATTGATATGAGGTGAGTCATGTGATTCCCACTTTTTAACGTTGAAATTTTATATAAATAGTTGTGTTATCATATTGTTATATGCACGTGGAAATGAAATCTTGATAGATAGAGTAAGGTTATTTACTTCGTTATTTATTATTATTGCTCTTACTCTATTTGCTTATAGTGAACCATGTCTTGCCAAAGTACTAAATTTTAACTATAATACATGAGAAAAATCTCCACATGAAGGCTTGGGTGTTCTAGAAAATTGTTTGAAGAGTCTAGTTTAATGACATACTCAACCCCATAGTATTTAATGCATTTTACTCGAAAATCGCCTTTGAAAAGATTTGTCTGATAGAACATATGCTTACTGGTAAGTGAGATTCATGCCAAAGTTTTTCGTGTTAACCATAATAATATATATTGCTTTATGCGTGTCTCTACACTTTTGTTTGCGCTCATGGGATGCTAACAACTTCGCTATCCTATGAACTATATACCATAGTTGATCTCGAATATTGGTTATGAGTTGATTTAAACATTTGTAACAGTAATGTTATATTGGGTAAAATTATCAGTATTCTCATGGGTGTGTGCTCCTAACCAAGCTATACACTCCTCTGACTCTTGAGCAATCAAAACATTTGAGGGAACCTCTATGTCATGAGTGTATTTCAGCTCGAACACTGTGCTTGAAAAGCGCAGTGAGTGGTTTCCTTCTTTCTGGTTTTGCGTCAGGTTCATACTGCAGGCACCACGTGGGAGGATGGCTTGATGACATATCTACGATACATCACGTCATATTGAAAGCAAAAATATTACATCGCAAATAGACATAAGATGGGTTTTCCGACTTATGGACTAAAGGAGCGACTTTGTTGTATAAAGAGATGAATTACGCTGAACTGGTGGAAAGATTCAAGATATCATTTCGCCTTAAGTTTAGTCGAAACAAGAAGCTGACATGGAACGTAAACCTCTCCAGGGGCTACTTTTGAGGTTATGTCGAATGGGGTATCTCTTGGCATATCCCAAAAGCCGTAATGTCAGGGTGGCCCGCATGGTTGTAAGGCCTAGCATATGGAAGGCAGAAATATGGAAGGTTCTGACTTGGATAATAAGCTGAACTATCATGTCCGTTCATAGCTAGGTTAGAAATTAGACGGTAGATATTATCTTGTAAGACCTAGTCCGGCTATCTATATAAAACCGGGCAGGAGAAACCCTAGAACAATAGATCTCATTGTAATATGTACACGGGTTCGCCCTCGATAGTGGATCTTGTAGGAAGTAGGGAGCCGCCTCCGGCTAACCTGAACCTAGGTAAACTCGTGTTCCCCGCCTCCGGCATAACTCTCTCGACATCCCTCCCCCACATCTTTAGTCGGGACATGGCTCCTGTTGACCTGTCTAAATCTACAAACCCCCGAAACTGATTCATACTTTTTTAACAAAGAAGGTCCAGAAAGGCCCATAGCTGTATTAGCATGTTATTCTAATAACATGCTAGG